>CM065705.1:4015867-4113367 GCA_017654935.2 Phymorhynchus buccinoides | reverse complement strand
TCTCATGAAATGAAGCAAATTTCAGTTAAATTTTGCCTATGTTCCTTTGCACGTCTTTTTAAATACCTCATATTTAAGTTTCATGATGTTGTGGTCAATAATATGAGTTTTTGAATATTTTTGGACGTTCTTTTTTTTTGTTTTCATTTTCTGTCCTTGGAAAAGTTAAATAAAAAACCAACAACAGCAAACTACCTCCATATTTTTATATTTATACAAAGCTTATTCTATGGGCTTTTGAACGATACTTTTCTTTTTCAGCAACACTGTGATTGTCAGCTACACAGACTGAAATTAATTAGCTGACTGTGACGAGGAAAGACGCCCATGGGAAAGAAGCCCATGCGCGTTTTGCACTCCTATAATTGTAGGTGATGGTCATCTTTTTTATCGTCACATATCCTGACAAACGTTTTATTTACGTTTTTAAATGATTAGCGAACACATTCTGCAATGTTCAAAGGTGCCTATAGGCACAAGCATTATTCATTAAGATCAACTGATTATATGACAGTTTCAGCTTTGAATAGAAGTGGAAATCTTAGTCCGCACACTGCTTCATCCATTCACAACCGATTCACAAACATTGTCGAATGTGTGGCATAGTGAATGCTAAAAAGAATGTTTCTAGTGCATCCCTGGGACCCCCTGCACATTGATTTAGAGGGTCCTTTAGAATTTTAGTGCTTCATAGACCCCCAAATGGGGGTCCCTGGGAGTCCTGAACAATTTACAAAAGAAAAGTCTCAGCCAGTCAAACTCTGCCGCCTATGACATTTCCAGCCATAGAAGTTAGAACCCAGTACCGTCAGGGTTCCCAGGGACCCCCATTTGGGGGTCTATGAACTTATAATGAAGCACTAACATTCTAATCTAAAGGACCTCTAAAAGAATGTGCAGGGGGTCCCAGGGATGCACTAGAATTTTTTTGGCCAACATCAATAAACCGCCTCTGCGCAATCTCTCCCCGTCGCAGTTATGCCAGACTACTGGATTGTAGCGATGTATTTCAAAGAAGAAGAAGAAGAAGGCACTTACCTTTCAATTTCAGACGCTGAGACAAGATTTCAAAATCAACTCAATGTCAACTGACTCGTTGGTTAGGCGAAGTTTTGACATTCTTCACAGTGAAGCATCCCACAGGTAAAACTTTCTGAAGCAGTACAGCTGTAGTCCACCAACTTTTAGTTTCAGTGTCTCAAAATGTACAACAGGGATTGAAGAATACACACTGTGTCAAAACGGCAACACGCGTAGAACTTCGTGGTTTCAGTCGAGACAAAATGGCGTCGATGGTAGCATGGCGCGTTGGGAGAGTGACGGTGACTTTTCAACTTAGAGAGGGGGGGGGGGGGGGGGAGGGGCGCTTTATGCCCCACCTGGGGTGCGCGTATTCCCGACTACGGGGCAAAAAGCGCACCTGTAATATGTTTGCAAAGAAAAAGCTTTTTCTATCAAAATCCTTTGTTTTTTTCGCCTAAAAATTCATGGATGTATAGAATAACTATTTCTGCATATTTTGCAATATTTCAGAGGCTTCCTGTGCACGAAATAAGCAAATTATCCAACTCATAAGGCCTATCCTGAGACAACTGTGCGCTTTTTACCCCGTCTTCCCCTATGTACCTTACCAATCATGGCCATATGGCCTGGGAACGCAGAAGAAGAAGAAGAAGTCTCCCAACGCATTTCTTAGCTCATGCTGATCGAGAATATGCTTAGTTTGTTATACGAGTGTGCGAGCAATTGTTTTTAGAATGTCAAGTTGCTACCACTTAAAGCTACGGCCCTTTACTCAAATGTTTTTTTTATCATTGGTTAACATTAGCCTGTAGTAGGGGCCAACAGTGACATGAGAGCAGTGCAATAGATTATGTCACGTTCTACAGTAATGAAAATCACGGTACAGTTTAGTCTCTTGTGGAAGACTATGACTCGGACGAGGGGGGCCTTGCGCCGGTTCTGGTGCTGCAGCCAAAGGGATGGGTTGGCCTTTTGGGACTAGCTTCCTCAACGCCAGCTGTGTCCTCAAATCCCTTTGGCCGAGAGAGTGGGGATGTACCCTGGGCAAGGCATCTCCACTGTAAACAAATTATCGCCCAGCCCGCCAGAATAGTATCTGCCCCCTCTGCTATCTGGCAGTCATTGTCGGAAACGACAGACTAGCATACATACAAACTATTTAAGCGGGTAGACCTAGCCTAAAGGAGCAAAAATCACCTTTTTTTCCTTCTTTTTAAAAGTTACTAGCGCAACGCCGAGTACCGGTAACGCCTAGTATCGGTAACGCCTAGTAACGGTAACGCCAAGTACTGGTAACGCTGAGTACAGCAAATTTGAAGCGATTCGGTTAAGAAACGGCGGAGTTATAAGGTCCCGTTTCCCGTTGGCGCTGCTCTGAGAGTGACGCGCTCTCCCGATTCTCTTCATGTTTTCTGCTGGGCTGTGCCCCGGCCATAGCAAGCTTGACGGCAGGTTTGAAGCGATTCGGTTAAGAAACGGCGGAGTTATTTGTAAAAAGGTGAAACGGCGTATATCGCGCGCGTTTATGAATCGATTCGCTTCCGGTTGGCACACAGATAGTCACCGTCCCCGGTCATCTACCTTCCAAATTCGAAGGTAATCCGTCCAGAAATACCGGAGATACGGGCGCCGAGAGGTCGGCGGATAAGCGTTTCGCGCATTTGCCAAACCGCGCAAATGACACGGCCGCCTCTGTTGGCGTTGCCGTCGCCCCGTTAGGGCTCACAGCAAATTTGAAGCGATTCGGTCAAAAAACGGCGGAGTTGTAAGGCCCGTTTTGTGTTTCAGACAGACAGACAGACACACACACGGACACTTGCCTTTTTATTATATGATACTGAGTTTTCTTAAAAACTAAAATGATTATAATTTCATATGAAACTTAACTTTCGTTCTTTGTATCATGGATTGTGTACCAACGGGACAGTACAACAAAATCTCTTGCATCAAAAAGTTGGCGAAAATAATTATTGAACATTTTTGCTATTTTGAAAAGATATTTGGAAAACCACCAAAAAAAATTGCTTGAAATGTCGCACACCATTGTGGATATTATCTGGATCTTGTGACAGCTGTTTTGAAAATAGTTGTTTAGTTTTTATTTTATGACATAATTGCCTTGTATTTATTATAATAACGTTTTGCGTATATACATGTTGAATAGTAAAAATAATAATTGACCAAATATCTCTTATTCACCATAGCTAGATCCAGATATGGCATTCATTTATGTGTACACCAAAACTCAAAGCAATCAAACAATTAATTCTTATACATTTCAGTGCAAAAGTGATATACGCTTCTTCTTTTTTTAGTAACACCACCGGGTACGTTTTCATTTAATTTTTGTTGTTGTTAATACATATATTATTTTCAGCCATTCGTAGGTTTCCCTATGTTTTTAGGCTGTGTTTTACTTTCAGGCTAATTTGGGATAATGTCTTGAAATGTCTTTATTGTTTATGACTAAAAGAATGTAGTGACTCCTCATAGGGTAGGTAAGGTCAAGGTTAAGGCCATCATATGACCTTGACCCAATCTACCAGCATATCAAATATTTTGGGTTCGCAACGGCAAAAATGGGGAATACATGTCCAACACAACGATTTCAAATGTCAAAGGTCGACATTCTTGACCTTGAGCTTGATCGGTACCCAACATTCGAAATAAGCCAATAGACCAACATACCAAGTTTGGACATCGTTTATGTCTGGGCTTTGAATTCCTCCACTGACGCTGGTGAGACACTGCCTCGGGTGGAAGGCTGTTCCACTTCACACCGAAGCCGCTCACACACAGCTCTTGGGAAGAAAAACAACTTCCTGTAGTTTGCTTTGGCTGCCGGAAGCGGGTGTGCGCTGTAGTGCGTGACCGTGACCGTGTCATCTGTCGTGTACAGCTATCATGTTACTGTTGGCCCCTACTATAGGCTAATGTCAACCAATGATAAAAGACATTTGAGCAAAGAGCCAAGGCATAGGGCGCCAACAAAGGTCCTCCAACTGGTCCACATTGCTAACTGCTAAGGCACAGCTTTGCCTCTTTGACCACTGGTCACTTTGACTTAAAAAATCTTATTTTGACTCTTATCACCTTATTTCCCGTAACCAGAGAATTTGGCACATTGCATGTACCTTGTATAATGAAGATCACCATTGGTCAGTGGCAGTGACCACTGGTCATCTGCATTATACAATTGCATAAAATATATGGTGACGGGAAATCAGCTGTTCAGAATCAAAATTTGATTTGAAGTAAAGTGAACACTGGTTATTGTCACTGACCATTGGTCATCTACAATGCACAAGGTACAAACAATCACCACATGTTGCTCTACCTTTTGCCTGTACCGTAGTGGACCTGTGGCTTAGCGAGCCATCTTAACAGGCCTGCTACTTAGCGGGCCTAAGCATTAGCAGACCTGTACGCTAGCGGGCCTATATCTTAGCAGGCCTGTGCCTTAGCGGGCACCTTCCCCTCTGACCGTGACAGTCTTGAGCAAACCAGCAAGCCCAGTATTGGCCACCTCTATAATTAAATGTGGCGGTACTTCAAGAAGGTGGCCAGTCTTTTCGGTCGTCACCTGTGTTTGAGTGGAAGCCAGTGCAGCTCGGTCAACATGCTGTCCACACTTATTATATGGGCATCGAAGCTTAACCCCTTAGGTCCTTACAGGGCTGGACCGAGTGATTCGTTAAGGGGCCCAGGGGGCGAAGCCCTGTTAAAGCCAAAAATGTAACAATTGTTACACTTGGGGCAACAACCTTGGGCAAAGATGTTGCCAAAAATGTAACAATTGTTACACTTGGGGCAACAACCTTGGGCAAAGATGTTGCCCAAAATGCAACATTCTAATATCAAAGACAGGAACTCGTTACCTGAAGAGGCTGTGTCTGCCTCTGCAGCCGGCTCGTTCTAGTCCTCCATCAAGATGCAAATCCCCACCCACCACCCACCCCTAGTTTAGGTGTTCCTGCCGACTCAGCATCACGTTGGGGGCTCGATCAGCGTGACCTGACTGGCTGGGTCATCTTCGTAGAGTAGGTTTTTGTTTTATTTTTGATGCCCGACTTCGGACCTCGACCGCTTATAGTATCATAAAATCAAACTGATGATTGTGGATACTCAACGGTAGAAGAACAATTGTTTTTGTTACATTTAGGGCAAGGAAGTGTTTTGTCGTCTTCTTTGATCGCTCAGTCTCCTGTCAATTATGAGCGCAACTAGTTAGGCCCAACAAGTCCGACTTCGGCTGGAGGAAGTCTTGTTGAAAGTTGTTTCTTGAAGAAGGAAAAAAGGCAGGAGAATGGACCGGTTAGGCAGAAAGATAGCAGATGACAGTAAGCAAAGAGAAAAGAGTCAAAGAGAGTGACAGATTAAAGGAAGTTACAAGCACAGAACTTCCAGATGGTGGGGGAAATATTTATTCAAAAGACCCCCAGTATCCCCACGGGGGGAGGAAGTGTTTTCAATATAGAATAATGGAGGGGAAAGGTGAAGTCTCACTGTGAGAGAGAGAACAGAGGGGGACGTTAACGATTGGGATGGAACCTGCTGGACAAAAGCTACGGCAGACTGTGGTGATGTTCGTACCTTAATTGTTCAATGTTCATAACCAGTGGTCAGTGGATAATGACCAGTTGACGTTGACGTAAATTCCACATTTTCACTGTTTAACAATTTGACAGTGTGTCATTAATACTACTGCACCTTGTACAATGTTGATGACCAATGGTCAGTGACAATGACCAGTGGTCACTTTGATCAAATTTTTCTTCTTCAAAGTGACCACTAATCATTGTTATAGTAGTACTCATAACACACATATAAGTTGTTAAATAGTGAAAATATGGAACTTACGTCAAAGTGACCACTGGTCATCTGTATTACACAAGTGCAAAGTTATCTGGTGACAGGAACTAAGCTGGGGGGGAAAGGAAAATGACTCGATTTTTCCTTCATTATCCTATACATATGTATTAATAACACTGCCCAAAATGTAAAAAAAATTGGGCTTTAACAAAGCCCTTGAAAAATGTAGCAATTTAGTGCTCATTAAAGGAAAAATCGAGTCATTTTCCCCCCCCCCCCCCCCCCCCCCCCCCCCCCCCCCCCCATTCTTATATAAGGTACATGCTTGGGAAGGGGGGGAAGGGGGTCGGGGGTCGGAAACCAGTAACCCCCCCCCTTAGATTCGCCCTTGACTTTTCAATTTATCAAAATGGCGACACACTAGAAAACAAAGAATGTTCTGGGTGTTGATGTATGGCATAGTGCATAACTCTCTTTACAATGACTGTTGCAGACAGAGCAGAGTATGACCAGACTTACAACAACATTCAGTGCAACTAAAGGCCTTGTTTCACGGTCGTTCAGGGGCTTCCACAACATGCCGGTAAATTGCTCAATCTGTTGTGTTTCTTTGCCTGCTCCCTGAGAAAACACACACACACACACACACACACGTGCGAGCGCACGCACACACACACACATTGTTTTTGCTTAAGTTTTGCTTGTGCCCAAGCTTTTATATGTATTTAGTATTTGGTACTTTATAGTCACAGAGGCGTCTCAGTGAAATTCGGGTTGCTCCCACCTAGGGAGCTGGTGATCTAAATATTTTCCAATGTCGAACTGGAGATCCACAAACTGACGTCATATTACGATAATGCCTTAGTACTCTATATGCATTGTCATCAATTGAAATTTTGTTTTTCAGATTGTCCGAAGTTTATGTACGGAGAATAATATTTTCTGTATAAACAATTTTTTTTTTTTTTTCTCAGAACGCTACCAACTTTGTTACGGAGAAGGGGCGGTTCTCTCCATTATTAAATATGTGACATTTTACCCCTCCATATTTTATTGTTTTATTAATAACAAAAATGGTTGGTTTGTTTTTTCCAGAATTGATGGCTCGTGTCAAAGACTTCAGGAAATCCTCGTGACTTCAAATTCTTTTTTCTCTTTTTAAATTTGTCACCCCCCCCCCCCTCCCTCTTTTTCCCATTCAAACTTAGCCCTTCCTTCCCCTCCCTCATACATCCCCTCTCTTCCTACGCCCCCCCCCCCCCCCCCCCCACTATAAATCTTGGTGATAACATTTGCGATCGTGCATGGGAGACCCTACGTAAGTCTTGCAGAATATTTTTTTTTTTACAGCAAAATCAAAATTGTCAACAAACATAATTCCAAATTTTGTTTAAGGCGTGCATATGTCTATTTTTAAGTATTCTTCCAATATCCAAAATATAATAACATTCTTATTGCGTTTTCTGTTGGGTTTTTTTTTCACTTAAAACCCCCCAAACAATTCAGTAGAAACAAAAATTGTAGTTGCGTTAAAAAAAATCTCTTCTACCAATATCCAAAATATAAAATCAAAATTTGATTGGATGGGTGTCTCTGTTGGTTTGATCATTTGAAAAGCAAAAAACGAATTCAGAAGAAACAAGTCGCCAAGCGTTAAAAAAAAAGAAGTATGATATCGAAATTAGATTGAGTTTTCTGTTTATCTCACCATTTTTAAACACCAATCTAAACAAAAACAAGAACCAGAGTGTCATAATTATTTTTGCAAATGATGTATTATGGATGTCAAATTTTAAATGACCGTAAAATGCAAACTACCACATATACTTTTGTTAAACTTTTTTTTACTATGTATTTATGAACAATCGTAAAATCTACCTTATTGTGAAACAAAGCAAAATCTAGATTCATGAAAAAAAGAAAGGAATCCCGTGGTGTTTGGTTTTCAATGCAGTCACATATTCTTCTAAATTTTCCTCCCACTTACCCCCCCCCCCCCCCCTTCTCGATTGATCCTACCCCTCCTTTCCCCCTTCTCCCCTCCCCTCCTACATTGGTGTCTTTTCTTTTTTTCCCCCGCGAAGACCGACCTGAAAACTAAAGGACAATAAAGAAACAAGTATTGTCCACGTGCTGTGTTCCACGAGTGATGGTTCATTCCTACCAATGTCCAGAAGCGTCGTCTCTCTTCCTTGTCTTTAGTTGTCCATCTTATCTGTCGGTCTCTTAGTTTGTCTGTTTGCGTGCCTGCGTGTCGGTCCTTCTCTCTCTATTTGTATCTGTCTCTCTCTGCCTTTGTCTCACTGTTTCCCTCTCTGTCTTGGTGTCTCCGATTCTCTCTTTCTCTTGAATGTGTGTGCGTCTCTCGCTCTCTCTCTCTCTCTCTTTCGCTCGCTCTCGCTCTCTTTCGCTCGCTCTGTCTCTCGCTCGCTCTCTCTCTCTCTCTGTGTAACACGTGAAAACTTGTATTATAACGATTAAACGGAGTCCGGCCTACTTTATTTGTTGTTGTCTTACCCTGGCTTAAAGACTCCAGGGATCATCCCAACAGCCGAAGCACTGAAACACTAAGGTACAAATGCACCAGCTAGGGATGAGAACATTATGTGTGTGACCGGGTTTTTTTTATTAACCCGCCATGTGGGCAGCCACACTACTTCGGAGGGTTTTTAGACCGATGATGTTATGGTATGAGCTTGTCATGCCTAAAGACAACCCCCGCACAACCATGCAGAACATAACATTTTGATGTAGCCTTGGTGTTCTAGCTTATGTCTATCGGTCTGACACAGCCTTATGCCAAGGTGACTTCTTTATTTAAAGCTTAGCACATCATTTCTAGCATAGCATCCTAACTGTCAAAAAATAAACATGCCAATCTGTTCATAACTTTTACAGAACATCTGCTGAATGCGAATTAAAAACAAACAAACAAGCATCAACAACAAAATTTAAATAATCAAAAATGTATTAGTGTGTTGGCCTTTCTGAATAATTCCTCCGAATAACTTGAAAATTGGAATATTAATTTTAGAACAGCACTTACTTGTTTGAACAATGACGTCGTTCTTTTTCTTTTCCAATCGCTCAGACAGTTTCCTGTCAATAATGATCGCAGATGCGTCATGCTGCCGTTCTGCGCATAACTAAGAAATAGTTAGGCCCAGCAAGTCCGACTTCGGCTGGAGGAAAAAAAATTGAAAGTGTTTCTTGAAAAACGAGGCAGGAGAATGGACTGGTAAGGCAGAAAGATAGTAGATGACAGTAAGCAAAAGGAAAAGGCAGAGTCAAAGAAAGTGCCAGACTAAAAAGGAAGTTACAAGCACAGAACTTGGGGGTGGGGGAACTATTTATACAAGACCCCCCGGTATCCCCATGGGGGAATGATGCCGTAATCAACTTAACTGACTGGAGAGCAAAACGATCAAAAGGATGCCGATGGTCATTGCTTGTACACTGAATGGAGAGCAAAACGATCAAAAGGATGCCGATGGTCATTGCTTGTACACTTAATGGAGAGCAAAACGATCAAAAGGATGCCGATGGTCATTGCTTGTACACTGAATGAAGAGCAAAAGGATCAAAAGGATGCCAATGGTCATTGCTTGTACACTGAATGGAGAGCAAAACGATCAAAAGGATGCCGATGGTCATTGCTTGTACACTGAATGGAGAGCAAAACGATCAAAAGGATGCCGATGGTCATTGCTTGTACACTGAATGGAGAGCAAAACGATCAAAAGGATGCCGATGGTCATTGCTTGTACACTGAATGGAGAGCAAAACGATCAAAGGGATGCCGATGGTCATTGCTTGTACACTGAATGGAGAGCAAAACGATCAAAGGGATGCCGATGGTCATTGCTTGTACACTGAATGGAGAGCAAAACGATCAAAGGGATGCCGATGGTCATTGCTTGTACACTGAATGGAGAGCAAAAGGATGCCGATGGTCATTGCTTGTACACTGAATGGAGAGCAAAACGATCAAAAGGATGCCGATGGTCATTGCTTGTACACTGAATGAAGAGCAAAAGGATCAAAAGGATGCCGATGGTCATTGCTTGTACACTGAATGGAGAGCAAAACGATCAAAAGGATGCCGATGGTCATTGCTTGTACACTGAATGAAGAGCAAAAGGATCAAAAGGATGCCGATGGTCATTGCTTGTACACTGAATGGAGAGCAAAACGATCAAAAGGATGCTGATGGTCATTGCTTGTACACTGAATGGAGAGCAAAACGATCAAAAGGATGCCAATGGTCATTGCTTGTACACTGAATGGAGAGCAAAAGGATGCCGATGGTCATTGCTTCTACACTGAATGGAGAGCAAAGCGATCAAAAGGATGCCGATGGTCATTGCTTGTACACTGAATGGAGAGCAAAACGATCAAAAGGATGCCGATGGTCATTGCTTGTACACTGAATGGAGAGCAAAACGATCAAAAGGATGCCGATGGTCATTGCTTGTACACTGAATGGAGAGCAAAGCGATCAAAAGGATGCCGATGGTCATTGCTTGTACACTGAATGGAGAGCAAAGCGATCAAAAGGATGCTGATGGTCATTGCTTGTACACTGAATGGAGAGCAAAACGATCAAAAGAATGCCAATGGTCATTGCTTGTACACTGAATGGAGAGCAAAAGGATGCCGATGGTCATTGCTTGTACACTGAATGGAGAGCAAAACGATCAAAAGGATGCCAATGGTCATTGCTTGTACACTGAATGAAGAGCAAAACGATCAAAGGGATGCCGATGGTCATTGCTTGTACACTGAATGAAGAGCAAAAGGATGCCGATGGTCATTGCTTGTACACTGACTGGAGAGCAAAGGGATGCCGATGGTCATTGCTTGTACACTGAATGAAGAGCAAAAGGATCAAAAGGATGCCGATGGTCATTGCTTGTACACTGAATGGAGAGCAAAACGATCAAAAGGATGCTGATGGTCATTGCTTGTACACTGAATGGAGAGCAAAACGATCAAAAGAATGCCAATGGTCATTGCTTGTACACTGAATGGAGAGCAAAAGGATGCCGATGGTCATTGCTTCTACACTGAATGGAGAGCAAAGCGATCAAAAGGATGCCGATGGTCATTGCTTGTACACTGAATGGAGAGCAAAACGATCAAAAGGATGCCGATGGTCATTGCTTGTACACTGAATGGAGAGCAAAACGATCAAAAGGATGCCGATGGTCATTGCTTGTACACTGAATGGAGAGCAAAGCGATCAAAAGGATGCCGATGGTCATTGCTTGTACACTGAATGGAGAGCAAAGCGATCAAAAGGATGCTGATGGTCATTGCTTGTACACTGAATGGAGAGCAAAACGATCAAAAGGATGCCAATGGTCATTGCTTGTACACTGAATGGAGAGCAAAAGGATGCCGATGGTCATTGCTTGTACACTGAATGGAGAGCAAAACGATCAAAAGGATGCCAATGGTCATTGCTTGTACACTGAATGAAGAGCAAAACGATCAAAGGGATGCCGATGGTCATTGCTTGTACACTGAATGAAGAGCAAAAGGATGCCGATGGTCATTGCTTGTACACTGAATGGAGAGCAAAGGGATGCCGATGGTCATTGCTTGTACACTGAATGAAGAGCAAAACGATCAAAAGGATGCCAATGGTCATTGCTTGTACACTGAATGGAGAGCAAAACGATCAAAAGGATGCCAATGGTCATTGCTTGTACACTGAATGGAGAGCAAAACGATCAAAAGGATGCCGATGGTCATTGCTTGTACACTGAATGGAGAGCAAAAGGATGCCGATGGTCATTGCTTGTACACTGAATGGAGAGCAAAGCGATCAAAAGGATGCCGATGGTCATTGCTTGTACACTGAATGGAGAGCAAAACGATCAAAAGGATGCCGATGGTCATTGCTTGTACACTGAATGGAGAGCAAAACGATCAAAAGGATGCCGATGGTCATTGCTTCTACACTGAATGGAGAGCAAAGCGATCAAAAGGATGCCGATGGTCATTGCTTGTACACTGAATGGAGAGCAAAACGATCAAAAGAATGCCAATGGTCATTGCTTGTACACTGAATGGAGAGCAAAAGGATGCCGATGGTCATTGCTTCTACACTGAATGGAGAGCAAAACGATCAAAAGGATGCCGATGGTCATTGCTTGTACACTGAATGGAGAGCAAAGCGATCAAAAGGATGCTGATGGTCATTGCTTGTACACTGAATGGAGAGCAAAACGATCAAAAGGATGCCAATGGTCATTGCTTGTACACTGAATGAAGAGCAAAACGATCAAAGGGATGCCGATGGTCATTGCTTGTACACTGAATGAAGAGCAAAAGGATGCCGATGGTCATTGCTTGTACACTGACTGGAGAGCAAAAAGGATGCCGATGGTCATTGCTTGTACACTGAATGAAGAGCAAAACGATCAAAAGGATGCCAATGGTCATTGCTTGTACACTGAATGGAGAGCAAAACGATCAAAAGGATGCTGATGGTCATTGCTTGTACACTGAATGGAGAGCAAAACGATCAAAAGGATGCCGATGGTCATTGCTTGTACACTGAATGGAGAGCAAAGCGATCAAAAGGATGCTGATGGTCATTGCTTGTACACTGAATGGAGAGCAAAACGATCAAAAGGATGCCAATGGTCATTGCCTGTACACTGAATGAAGAGCAAAACGATCAAAGGGATGCCGATGGTCATTGCTTGTACACTGAATGAAGAGCAAAAGGATGCCGATGGTCATTGCTTGTACACTGACTGGAGAGCAAAGGGATGCCGATGGTCATTGCTTGTACACTGAATGAAGAGCAAAACGATCAAAAGGATGCCAATGGTCATTGCTTGTACACTGAATGGAGAGCAAAGCGATCAAAAGGATGCCGATGGTCATTGCTTGTACACTGAATGGAGAGCAAAACGATCAAAAGGATGCCAATGGTCATTGCTTGTACACTGAATGAAGAGCAAAACGATCAAAAGGATGCCGATGGTCATTGCTTGTACACTGAATGAAGAGCAAAACGATCAAAGGGATGCCGATGGTCATTGCTTGTACACTGAATGAAGAGCAAAAGGATGCCAATGGTCATTGCTTGTACACTGAATGGAGAGCAAAACGATCAAAAGGATGCCAATGGTCATTGCTTGTACACTGAATGAAGAGCAAAACGATCAAAGGGATGCCGATGGTCATTGCTTGTACACTGAATGAAGAGCAAAAGGATGCCAATGGTCATTGCTTGTACACTGAATGGAGAGCAAAACGATCAAAAGGATGCCAATGGTCATTGCTTGTACACTGAATGAAGAGCAAAACGATCAAAGGGATGCCGATGGTCATTGCTTGTACACTGAATGAAGAGCAAAACGATCAAAAGGATGCCGATGGTCATTGCTTGTACACTGAATGGAGAGCAAAACGATCAAAGGGATGCCGATGGTCATTGCTTGTACACTGAATGAAGAGCAAAACGATCAAAAGGATGCCGATGGTCATTGCTTGTACACTGAATGGAGAGCAAAGCGATCAAAAGGATGCCGATGGTCATTGCTTGTACACTGAATGGAGAGCAAAACGATCAAAAGGATGCCAATGGTCATTGCTTGTACACTGAATGGAGAGCAAAACGATCAAAGGGATGCCGATGGTCATTGCTTGTACACTGAATGAAGAGCAAAAGGATGCCAATGGTCATTGCTTGTACACTGAATGGAGAGCAAAACGATCAAAAGGATGCCAATGGTCATTGCTTGTACACTGAATGAAGAGCAAAACGATCAAAGGGATGCCGATGGTCATTGCTTGTACACTGAATGAAGAGCAAAACGATCAAAAGGATGCCGATGGTCATTGCTTGTACACTGAATGAAGAGCAAAAGGATGCCGATGGTCATTGCTTGTACACTTAATGGAGAGCAAAACGATCAAAAGGATGCCGATGGTCATTGCTTGTACACTGAATGGAGAGCAAAACGATCAAAAGGATGCCGATGGTCATTGCTTGTACACTGAATGGAGAGCAAAACGATCAAAAGGATGCCGATGGTCATTGCTTGTACACTGAATGGAGAGCAAAACGATCAAAAGGATGCCGATGGTCATTGCTTGTACACTGAATGGAGAGCAAAACGATCAAAAGGATGCCGATGGTCATTGCTTGTACACTGAATGGAGAGCAAAACGATCAAAAGGATGCCAATGGTCATTGCTTGTACACTGAATGGAGAGCAAAAGGATGCCGATGGTCATTGCTTGTACACTGAATGGAGAGCAAAACGATCAAAAGGATGCCGATGGTCATTGCTTGTACACTGAATGGAGAGCAAAACGATCAAAAGGATGCCAATGGTCATTGCTTGTACACTGAATGGAGAGCAAAACGATCAAAAGGATGCCAATGGTCATTGCTTGTACACTGAATGGAGAGCAAAACGATCAAAGGGATGCTGATGGTCATTGCTTGTACACTGAATGGAGAGCAAAACGATCAAAAGGATGCTGATGGTCATTGCTTGTACACTGAATGGAGAGCAAAACGATCAAAAGGATGCTGATGGTCATTGCTTGTACACTGAATGGAGAGCAAAACGATCAAAGGGATGCCGATGGTCATTGCTTGTACACTGAATGGAGAGCAAAACGATCAAAAGGATGCCGATGGTCATTGCTTGTACACTGAATGGAGAGCAAAACGATCAAAAGGATGCTGATGGTCATTGCTTGTACACTGAATGGAGAGCAAAACGATCAAAGGGATGCTGATGGTCATTGCTTGTACACTGAATGGAGAGCAAAACGATCAAAAGGATGCTGATGGTCATTGCTTGTACACTGAATGGAGAGCAAAACGATCAAAAGGATGCTGATGGTCATTGCTTGTACACTGAATGGAGAGCAAAACGATCAAAAGGATGTCGATGGTCATTGCTTGTACACTGAATGGAGAGCAAAACGATCAAAAGGATGTCGATGGTCATTGCTTGTACACTGAATGGAGAGCAAAACGATCAAAAGGATGCCGATGGTCATTGCTTGTACACTGACTGAAGAAGAAAAAGACTATAATCAAAAACAAATATAAACAGCTGAATAAATAAAACATACTGCCTCTAACTGAATGAAGAAGAAAAATACAATTAATCAAAAACGAATAGAAACAAACTGCCTTTAGCTGAATGAACAAGAATACAATAATCAAAAACGAATAGAAACAAACTGCCTTTAGCTGAATGAACAAGAATACAATAATCAAAAACGAATACAAACAAATGAATAAGTAAACATACTGCCTGTAACTGAATGAAGAAGAAAAATATTATAATCAAAAACACATTATAAATAAACAGAATGCCTCGAACTGAAAGAAGAAAACTACGATAATCAAAAACGAATATAAACGAACTGCCTTTAACTGAATGAAGAAGAAAAATATGATAATCAAAAATGAATAAATAAATCAACAGATAAATAAATAAACAGAATGCCTCTTACTGAATGAAGAAGGATAATATGATAATCAAAAACAAATATAAACAGAATAAATAAATATATAAACAGAACGCCTCTAAATAACAGACGAGACAAACTTTTTACAAAATTAAAAGGAATTGTTACCTTTACCAGTAGTATCTGAACTCTTTCACAAATTGTAATACTCGCTTCTGGTGGACACATGGAAGACAGTTCTAGAGGCTTACTTTAGTCCCCTTGGTCAAACAGAAGGCAAAATCTATTTTTACCGCTAGCACGAAACAGGAGGCAGAGAGAAAGAGAGAGTTAGTTTCCCCTTGCTAAGAAACTGACTTGAAATGGAATGCCACCTGATGTTTAAGTCTAAGGAATATAACTCCACCAGAAAAGCTTATCTAGCGAATTTATTTTAATACATATTTTGGTTTCTTCTGTTGACACGCACGCACACACACACGCACACATACCACACATGCACACCACACACATACGCATGCACACACTCTCCATGGTAAAGATACAAAGTTGCATTGCTAAGACAACAACAGCAACAATAACAACAACAGCAACAATAACATCATCAACAACAACAAAAACAAAACAGCAACAACAATACATCAACAACAAAAACAAAACAGCAACAATATCATCAACAACAACAAAACAGCAACAACAATACATCAACAACAACAAAAACAAAACAGCAACAATATCATCAACAACAACAAAACAGCAACAACAATACATCAACAACAACAAAACAGCAACAACAATACATCAACAACAACAAAAACAAAACAGCAACAACAATACATCAACAACAACAAAACAGCAACAATAATATCATCAACAACAACAAAAACAGCAACAATATCATCAACAACATCATCATTAACAAAACAGCAACAACAATATCATCAACAACAACATCAATAACAACAACAACAAAACAATAACATCAACAGCAACAACAATATCATCAACAACAACATCATCAATAACAACAACAAAACAGCAACAACGTGCACGGGGACACACACACACACACACACTGCTAACACATGCCATGGATATTTGCCACAGGATCAGTGGTGTTCTTTGGTTCTTTGTTGTTTTTAATCTGGATTTGACTTCACCATTCAGACCCACGTTATGGCGACACAAGGCCGAAAGGACCTCACTAGCAACACACTTAATACATCGCATCATAAATACCAACATGCATATCATACATTACATCGTTCATTGCAATATATACACATTATATTGTAACACTAATTATTGCATGACCAGCTTTTAAAAAAAGGAGTGGGTGGGCTGAAAAACATTCAACAAACTGTCACATTACAATACAAAAACATTTCTAAATACACATACCACGATAGACTATGCAACACAGATTGATGGGGTAAGATTGGTCCAAGGGGGGTGTACAACACCAGTAAAATACAGTGGAACCTCCCTTGTAAGACACACAGTCATACCCATTATAAAACTCCCTCCCATTTAAGACCTATGTCTCCAAGACATTGCCCTTCTTTGCTAAGTATTAAAATCACCTCCCTTATACAATTCCCTCCCATTCAAGACCTTATTTCGGGTGATTTGTCTAGGTCTTAATGCTAAAAATAAATAAAAGGGAGTTAGTTAGTCTGTTATAGTCCCGTCAACAGCTATGGTCATCTCAGGACTGTCACCGCGTAAAGTTCGACCACGTATAACAAAACACACATCAATGATTCTTCACAACGTCCCAAAACCTGAAAAACAACAAAATAAACAGTACAATTGACGACATGGCATCTTCATCATTGTACCCTATAGCTCATAATTTGAGATCCCACTGTACAAATGTAGACAGTTATGTATGAACATGCCCATCTGTACAATTGACGACATGCCATCTTCATCATTGTACCCTATAGCTCATAATTTCACACAGTGCTGAGGTCCCACTGTACAAATGTAGACAGTTATGTATGAACATGCCCCCATCTGTACAATTGACGACATGGCATCTTCATCATTGTACCCTATAGCTCATAATTTCACACAGTGCTGAGGTCCCACTGTACAAATGTAGACAGTTATGTATGAACATGCCCCCATCTGTACAATTGACGACATGGCATCTTCATCATTGTACCCTATAGCTCATAATTTCACACAGTGCTGAGGTCCCACTGTACAAATGTAGACAGTTATGTATGAACATGTCCCCGTCTCAATGTGTCACCACTATTCCATCTCTGTGGTTTTCCAGGGTCTATGTCTTAATGTGTCACCACTATTCCATCTCAGTGTTCACATCTCTGTGTTTTTCCAGGGTCTATGTGCCCCCGTCTCACTGTGTCAGCACTATTCCATCTGAGTGTATTCCATCAGGATCTATGTGCCCCCGTTTCATAATTACCTCTTCATATCCTTTAAAAGACACGATGACCCAGCAAGATTAAGTCCCTTAGTTGCTGTTGTTTTTTTGTGGCCAGGTGTGACCCACATACAAATTCCCCCATGTGCACAACTGATAGGCCTAAATGCACACACCTAAGTTTATTAACCCTTTCACCGCCATGTCACTAAAAGGCATCAAATCAGGACTCGTTATCCGAAGACCCTATTTTGGGAAGTAAGGATAGGTCTAATGATATACGTGTCAGAGAGGAATTCCCAATATTACAGATACAATGGGGTTTTTACCCAATTAAGTGTAATGGTATTTTTTTTGCTGAAAAACGGCTGGCGACGAAAGGGTTAAAGATTTGTGACTTTACTTGCCGGACTTACAGCAGACGAAATGGCATAACAGACTCAAAAATATGCAAATGAGGCGGCAAGTGTTTCAGATCAAAGAGTACGCTAAACCGACCACACCCATATTTTTTATGAATGACGGCATGGTAGTCATCCTCGTTTTTATCAAAACAAAAATGACATAGGGCAAATATTATCCCATCAGCGCAACAGTTTTTCCCCCTTATTTTTTTAAAATGGAAACTCTAACATAACAACATGCTAACTATGTCTACAGTCCAATTATGATTATCACATAGAGAACCAAAGATGGATGTAGTTTACACACAAAAACAAAAATGAAGTTATCGTTCGAAAAGACAATACAAATTTAAAACGTACAGAAACCCAAAATCCCTTTTGCATAACAATATCATGTATCAACAAAAAAATTCAAGCCATATTTCCCAGCATCCAGAAAAGAAAACAGAAAAGTATTTAAATCACAAATAACACAATTTTTTTTTTTTTTTAAAGAAACAAATTAGTCGACACAATAACAAAAATGAAGTCCCCCACTTTTCACACCACTACGGTGGAACCTCCCTTATAAGACCTTCAAAAATAATCCAGAATGAGGTCTTATGAGGGAGGGGTCTTTTAAGGGAGGTAATTTTAATACTTACAAAGAAGGGCAATGTCTCAGAGAAGTAGGTCTTATGTGGGAGGGATCTTATAATGGGAGGTCTTATAAGGGAGGTTCCACTGTATCGTAATTCAACTACTAAAAAAAAAACCCAAGCCTAGTGCATCGCAGAGCGGCAGACTAAGTCCCCCGTTTCCATTCACCCAGTCATACAACAAACAGAAACCACTCTGTCCCCCACCATCTTAACCTTCAAAACAAACTAAAAACAAGTGCAACGCCGAGCGGCAGCAAAGCCCCCTCGCAGCATCGCCGAGCTACTCGGAAATCGGAATGTGTCGGCTGTGCACATACATAAAAATGCATCAAAACAGCACGTAATGCCATAAAAACGCATCAAAACAGCACCTAACTGAATAGTTTTTTATATATATATTGGGGTTCGGACCCGTGATTTGAGCGCGCGCGATCATGCACACACGCGCGCACAGAAAAATTTGTGACAACTGCGTTATAGACCATTCATCAAGAAATGTTGTGAAAAAAACTGCACTAAAATAGATGCAAAACTTCGCGAGATATTAGCGATTATGTGTTTCGGGGTTTGAACCCCGTACCTGGCGCGACCTTGACCTTAATGTAAAACTAAATACATCAGTGGGTAGCTTGCATCTTGACGAACTAGTATACCAAATTTGATGATGATAGACTGAATAGTTTTTGAGAAAAACGGACGAATAGCCGGACGGAGGCACGCCGGACGACGCCGGACGGACCAGAACAAAAACAATAGTTCCCCGAACCTTCGGCTCGGGGACTAACAACATCAATGTTCCCTTGTGCGACGATATAATATATCACCACCAAATTGAAGACCATGTTTATTGCGCTATTTAAACTGAACATAACATAATAATAATAATAATTTTATTTCATATGACGCTAAAATCCATACAGTAGTATGCTCGATGCGCTTTACAAAGGCAACATTAAAATCAACATTAAAAACATACAAAGAAATAAAGTAACCAAAATAACAGGATTGTCACTCACAAAGACATCCACCCTCATTCACCTCACCCTCGCAGAAACCGATAAAAATGTCAGTAAGGGTGTAGCTGCGAATTGGGATTCGGAACGAGCGGCGTGGGAGCAACGCCACTGTACAAGAAGATGGGACAGCAAAAAAAAAAAAAAAAAAAAAAAAAAAAAATGTCAGTAAGAACCAGGAAGGAATGCACCAATACATGCGTGCACACGGCCCCCACACTCTCTCTCTTTCTCTCTCTCTGTATGTATGCGGCTTTAATATCACATTGGTTTGGAAGGTTAACAATGCTATGCACAAAGATCAAACAAACAAATAAACAAGCAAGCAAGCAAACATACAGACTGTACGCATCGTAATTAACAAATGAAAAAATGAAACACAAGTTGGTCCCTTAAACATTGTAACATTTTCATCCTTCACAAGTCTTTTTTGGGGGTTGTAAATAAATGCACTGTACAGAGATCGTGTAGGCGCCAAAACATTTATCAAACGTAACAGCATTTAGTACACTACAATGCGTTTATTAATTAGATTAAACCAGCCTGAATCCATTCATACACACACACACACACACACAATTTCATGAAACAGTCATAAAGCGCAATATTCTATAATGTCAAATCATTTAGAATTAACTGAGTGTAGAATTCATACACTCGCACGCACACACACACACAATTGCATGAAACAGTCATAAAACACGATATTCAATAACGTCCAATCAGTTAGAATTAACATACATTTTTCCTGTTCAAACACTGGTTAAGGGTGTCAAAACACGTGAACAATTTTCACTTTCAACATGCTAACGGTCATACACATGACTTACACATCACTGTGTTGCCATGGGGAAAGTGTTAAAAATGTTCACATGGACAGAGACCTTAAAGTCTCGCTGGTCAGCGTCAGCACAGTTGGCAGAGGCTCGCACAACAGAGGGAAAGAAGGGAGAAGCGTCTCTATCTCGAGCAGCGATTCAAATGTGTGAAGGAATGAAAGTTAGGTTTTACGTCCACTCGGCTGCCAAACAGCACATATGGGATGAACCATCAACCAACCATCATTCAATGCTCTGAGCAGATCCTGGAGGTACTGCAAAACCAAGTCTGTAAGAGAGTAGAAGTAACGATTCAAATGTGGTGTGCCTCCCCCCTTTTATACTCCTGCTGCGGCTTTAAGGACTTCAGAAATATTAAAATCGCCCCAAAAACTTAAATGCATATCTTGTTATTAATATGACATTGGATGATAACTTATAAACACACATTCATCACACACACGCAGGCACACACACACACACACACACATGCGCACGCATTTGCGTGCATGTGCACGCACACACACCTTTCTCCCCTCACTCCACAAACACACATATTTTACTGTAAGCCTCTTTCTGAATAGCCACACATCAATGCTTATGTATTGAGCGAGAATACACATGAACCTTCTCATAAACCGCTCCTCAAATACACTTCCCTCTCCATGGTATATCATTATAGCACCTAAAAGCCGATGCACGTCGTTATTGAGCTAGTGAACACTGAAACACACCTCACGATTATAAAACAGGTTCTGGGCATAAGCTCAATTTAACAATAATTCAGCTAGGACTAGGAGAGTTGCTCTCACAAACAAGCATTCAGACATGCAAGTGCACATATGTATGCGAACATTTGCATGCGCACGCTTACACACACACGCGCACGTGCACACAAACACACACTCCACGCCAAATCACAACTTTTTTTGGTTATGCCATTTAACAATTTTTTGCTTGTTTTGCATTTAAAAAATTAATTTATATTATAATACATGATGCATCATACAATACATCATATCTATCACACTTATACACCACAACTTTAAAAACAAATCACACACACACAATCAACAAACCTTACTCAAACAAAATATCATTGCACAAAAACAGTTGTGGTTAGAAGTGGAGTGGGAAGGGGTTTTCTTTTTATCTTTTGCAACTACACAACATAAAAAAAACCCTGAAAGGTCGGGGTCCCCTGCAGCTGAAGAAAAAATGGATTTATGAATGCCCCTTGGAAGCTGAAGGGAAACAACAATTTCCAATGTAATTGACAGGTCTCGTTGGACTTTCACTTCTGGTTAAACTTTATGACCTCCATAACCAGCAAAATGCATCTTCTCAAATTCTCATAATCCGGTGATGCCGGCTCCAGGCAATTAAAAAATCCTGAACTTCAGGACATCCTGGACAAAAAAATCCTCAAATGCAGGGCAAGCAATTGCATCAGATCTTCAACCAGAGAGAGAGAGAGAGAGAGAGAGAGAGAGAGAGAGAGAGAGAGAGAGAGGATAAAAAAGTTGTTAGACTGCCATTTAACAAAGGGAGGGCGCAACAATCATAAATTATCCCCCTTGTCTCCTATTGCACCACAATAATAGCCCTAGTTAGTCCAGCACAACATCCCCCACGTATAGAACATTCATCTAACAAAACAAGACCAACAAATACTCAACACTTGTGGCTACACGTACAACACCCATGAAATTACGATCAGAACACACCATTATTGCACTGAAACATAATGTATGTCACAGTACAAATGGGAATCCAGTACGATTCAGAATCCTACTACAGTGGAACCTCCCTTATAAGACCTCCCATTATAAGACTCCCCTCCCATATAAGACCTACTTCTCTGAGACATTGCCCTTCTTTGTAAGTATTAAAATTAACTCCCTTATAAGACCCCTCCCTTATAAGACCTCATTTGGGATGATTTTTGAAGGTCTTCTAAGGGAGGTTCCACTGTAGTAGGATTCCGAATCCCACTGGATTCCAGTTTCTACTGCGACATATATCAACAAATGCAGTTTACTTCTTTTGTTCTTGCAGCCCCTTTTTGGGGGAACATCCAGTTCACATCATTATTCCCCGTGCCGATCATTCTGTAGTCCCAACTCACAGCCACACCCCGGTTTGTCAAGTCACAGAATCGGAAACCGTCTGACCACGAGGCAAGGAGGAATGAATGAAAAGTCGTCAGGAGGCAACCAGCAGAGGAGACACTGCACTGCTGCTGAGTCACTTCGGTGGAGTTTGATGAAGACAATCGCAACTTGCAGAGTCACAAAAACGTTTAGGGAGTCTAAGATCAAATAGCACCAGTTAAACTAGGGTAGATATTGTAATTGTACGATTATAGATAATTGCTATGTCCTAGCTTTATTTACACACAAAAATTAAAAATCGGTCTCAAAATGAAATTCAGGGACAGATCTTGGGTGGTCAGGTGGTGGTGAAAAGAAAGAAAATGACTCGATTTTTAATAATCACTAAATTGCCAAATGCTCTGGGGCCTTCACCCCCTGGGCTCCCAAAAGGCCATTGCCCCTTAACCCAGATCCTATCCAGACACCCCCCCCCCCCCCCCCCTTTCCCTAACAAATCATTTGGTCCGCCCCTGAAATTACATTGAAATGAATTCTTGCATTCTGCAAGTAAAATCTTTACGTCTTCCCGCTCTTAAAAAGTAAAATGCCATAATAGTTATGCTTTACGTCCTCCCGCTCTTAAAAAGAACATATGCTTTAATAGTTAATGCTTTACGTCCTCCCGCTCTTAAAAAGAACATATGGGACATGCCATAATAGTTAATGGAATGGAGAATGGAGTTTTACGTCCTCTTGGTCTGAATCAGACACATATGGGACATTTGTAAATACAAATATGGTGGGAACAATACTGGAGGCAATGCCCGGAGGCAGTACGAAACCAGTAAAGTCCCGATTTAAAAAAATTAATACAGATAGCTGTAGCGGTGACCACGCCTCGGTTAAACCTCATCGGCTATGGCACCGCCACAAGTATACCTTTATCGTCTGCCATAATAGTTTAACATTGCCAAGTGTGCTTTCTGCTATGCAAATAAAATCATTAAAAGTGACTACAAGATTTCTTGTAAATGAATTGTATATTTTTTAAAACATGACTGGTACATTTTTGGGAAACAGATTTCTATTTGAAACATCAAATACCTTCTTTTTTTTTTTTAAGAAAACAAAATCCATAACCCTCCTGTGGTTTTTCTGCAAATAAGATTGTATTTAAAAACCAACAGGCAAACACAGCTACATAATTATGAAAACTTACTAGCACCATTTTTTGGAAATAAAATTAGATCTAAAACCCAGGCATGGGAAATGAGGAATCATTAAAAAAAAAAATCAAAAGAAAGAAATCTGAAAAGCGTGTCAGGGGGACAAAGCCCCTGAAGCTGAAGATTTGGCATTGGTGTAGTCTAAGCCTTAAAAAACAGCATTAGATATAGAACTGATATATATTTAGTTCGCTTTGCATTTACTCATATATATGAAGTAATTCTTACTCTGTTGGTTTCTTTTTTATCTAAAAAATATCCTCTTGGGCCATCACTAAAGCTGAAACTTACTGAAAAGCTGAACATTCCCATGCTGCTTCTTCTTCTTCTTCTTCGATCGCTCAGACAGTTTCCTGTCAATTATGAGTGCAGATGCGTCATGCTGCCGTTATGCGCCTAAGTAAGAAATAGCTAGGCCCAGCATGTCCGACTTCGGCTGGAGGAGGAAATCTTTTTGAAGGTGTTTCTTGAAAAAAGGCAGGAGAGTGAACCGGAAAGGCAGAAAGATGGTAGATGACAGCAAGCAAGGGGAAAAGGCAGAGTCAAAGAGAGTGACAGATTAGATGAAGTTACAAGCACAAAACTTCCAGAAGGTGGGGGAACTATTCATACAAAAGACCCCCCGGTATCCCCACGGGGGGTTTCCCATGCTTGAAAACCACCATGTCTGTTTTCGGCAAATAATATGATGAATAAAACGGAACAAGCACATTTCTTAATGCCAATAGAAGTAAGTGTAGTGCGGAAAGTAACCAGTGCAGATCGTCAGTGAAATTTAAAAAACCTTGTATCTCAATTTTCGTAGTTTTTTTTACAATTAATCGCATTTACCACAATTGATTAACTATGATGAATAATGGATATGTTGTTCAAGACATTGCGAGTTTAGTCCTGCATTTCGTTAAAATTACTTGGTTTTTTTAATACTTGAAAAGAACGAAGATACAAGGTTTTTGTCCTTAAGTAGATCTGAATTTGGGACTTACGAGTTTTTCATCTATTTACACAACCTCATTTACCCCAGATAGAAAGTCGTTAGAGATACGAGCTTTTGGTGGAAGGTGGCGGGAAAAATTAGAGAGCTGACTACGTACCTAACTAAAAATAAAATAAAAATTGAGATACAAGGTTTTTTTAATTTCACCAACGATATTTAAAAATTTGTTCTGTGTTCTGAAAAGAATAAAAGAAAATAATGTGCTGATTTACTTTTTCTCCCAATGGGGGAGATAGACAATGCCTATGCAAAGACAGCCGGTCTCAAGTAATTCATAAACCATCCTGATGATTTTTTTTTTTTAATTATTAGTAAAATGTTTTTTCAAGTTATCAACTGTGATTCCTTAAAACTATAAAAAAAAATTTTTAACCTGCAGTGGCTGCAAATTAATATTTCAAAAACACTAAAATGTGGAGTTGCAACTTCCAACCTTTTTTCAACTTCCATACCCTCACTTTTGTTCATTCACATAACACGACAGAATTATTGATCATATATACAAAGATATTCTACCGATAAAAACAAACGTTCTCTCTCGCCTTGCTTCTCGGCTGTATGCTTCCTGATTGCAGATATTCAGAACTCGTATTATCCCATTCTGAGAACGATTACAATAATTAGACAGTTTATTTAAAACTGCATTGATAAACGTGCAAAGTTTCAACATTAAAAAAAACCACTTATGAAAATACTACTTTTCATACTTGTACAGTTTAAACAAACCCAGAATAATAATTAAAAAATGCACAAGCAAGCATACACACAAACATGTGCTCATATAAACACACTCATACACACACATTACACACACACACACATTACAACACACACACACAAACATGTGCTCAAGGACTCATATAAACACACTCATACACAACCCTGCATAAATACACACACACACACACACACACACTACAACACACACACACAAACATGTGCTCATATAAACACACTCATACACAACCCTGCATGAATACACACACACACACATGCACACACATTGCAATACACACACACACATGTGCTCAAGGGCTCATATAAACACACTCATACACAACACTACATGAACTCTCTCACACATACACGCACACACACATGCATGCACACACACACACACACACATTGCAACATACACACACACATGTGCTCAAGGGCTCATATAAACACATTCATACACAACCCTGCATGAATACACACACACATATACACACACACGCACACACATTACAACACACACACACACGCACATTAGAACACACACACACAAACAAACACACACACATGCAGGCACACACACAGTTACATGCATGCATACATGCATGCATGTAACACACACACACAAACATCGCGACAACTTAATAAAAACATATTTAAACAAAATGGTTATAAACACATTGCCTCTCGGACATCTTCCCCGGCTGTTCATCAATTCAAGGGCCGGCAGGCACAAAGGCAGCTACGTGGCCTGGGTGGTCAGGATAACGGGTGGGATGGGTGTAGCGGATTGAGGGGGTGTTGTTGTTGGGGGGGGGGGGGGGGGCTATTGGACGGAGGCGGATTTTTCGCTGGTGATGAGCGTCTCCTTCATCTCCACCTCCTCCCCGTCCCCTCCCTTGGCCCGCGTCATCATCGTGTCCCTGTCCGCCCTGCGTGCACACACACACACACACACACACACACACAGACAGACAGACAAGCACATGTATGAACAGTAGATCGTCAGTGAAATTCAAAAACCTTGTATCTCAATTTTGGCAGTTTTGAGAATTGTTTTGAATTTTTTTAAATTAACCGCGTTTACCACAATTGATTAACTTATGATGAATATGTTGTTCAAGACATTGCGAGCTTAGTCCTGCATTTTGTTAAAATTACTTTTTTGCATACTTGAAAAGAACGAAGATACAAGGTGTTTGTCCTTAACTAGATCTGAATTTGGGACTTCACAACCTAATTTACCCCAGATAGAAAGTCGTTAGAGATACAAGCTTTTGGTGGAAGGTGGCGGGAAAAATGAGAGAGTTGACTACATATCTAACTCAAAACCACCCAAAATCAAGATACGTGGTTTTTGAATGTCACCGACAATATCGCACATATACGCATGCCCACACATCCATCCATAGTAAAACGCACAGACACAAAGAAGCACACGCATGCACACATACACAAACCCATACATGTGCATAAATGCGCAGACACTTACACACACACACACACTATCGCACGCACGTTTGCGCACATACATGAACACACACACACACACAATGCATACACACACACTAATACGTACATGCGCACACACACATATGCACACACAATGTACACACGTTCACTCATGTACAACTTGGCCTAGATCCTATTGAACTAGTGCAGAGCCTTAACCCTTTCACCGCCAGCCATATTTCAGCCAAAATTTTCCATTAAATTTACCTGGGTAGAGAACAAAATCCATCTGCAGTATTGGGGATTCTTCTGTGACATATCTAAAATAAGGTCTATCCTTACTTCCCAAAACTAAGACATTAGGGTAATTGGATAATAGACCCCAATTTAGTGACATAGGTGTTGAATCACTGTGGTGCTAACATGCGACTTTGGCGGTGAAAGGGGTAAATGGATATTGTACATATATAACGCTAGCAGGAAAATCCCACAAGTAGTTCATAACACGGTGTAGACAGCTTACTTTTTGCCCAGCGACATAATGACCTACACCCCTCCAGAAGCAAACACGAAGACTTGAAGCCAAAGACACGGGGCAGTGCACGGGTGGATGCCTCATGCCTCCATACGGGGAGCTGGACGACCCCGCCCCCTCCACCAGTCTCTCCCCGTGGGAATACCCAGGGGGTCTCTCTTCCAAATGGTTCCCCCACCTTCTGGAATTGACGTCTACTATCTTTCTGACTTACTGGCCCATTCTCCTGCCCTTTGAAAAAAACATCTTCCAAAATATTTTATCCTTTGAGAGCTCTTCCTGAAATCGGAATGAGTTGGCTGTACGCAGCATGGAGACCAATAAAAATCGAAAACTAGACACGTACGTACGTCACTCATGATATTCTTTCTAGTTCAAACGGAAAATCAAACTGAACGTCAAGTCCTTCGTGTGGGGACTTAAAGCTAGTCTGATCCGTGCGCTTTACGCACATAAAAATCCCACAACAGTTAAAAGTCGGTAAGAGCAAGGAGAAATCCTGCTGCCTGGTATGACCAAATTGATAGTTAGGTTTCCCAAGTCTGTTCCCTCACACACAAAAATGGGTATGCGCCGCGCTTGCGCTCTCCAGGGGAGCGCAACCTGAATTCCACAGAGAAATGTCTCTGTGACTAGAATATACCATACCAATGTAATATAAATACATGCGCTTACTTTTTGCCCAGTGCTATAATGCCGTACACCCCTCCAGAGGCAAACACCAACACGCAGCCAATCATGGTAGTCAGCGAGAAGCACAGGATCATGGGAAGGATGGCCGGTCTGCAAACGACAGATGAGAGAGAGAGAGAGAGAGAGAGAGTGAGAGTGTGTGTCGTGGTGCATGTATAAGCTTTACTCATAATCTTATATCTGTGATATGTTACTTCTCGTGTGCATTGTGTTTTATTGTATGTTTTAATGTGACAGCAAACAAAATGTCCTTGTTCATTTTAATGGGGATAACAAAAATATACTGATTGATTGATTTGAGACGCGCTATCCAGTCATTTCCAGAAACCAACAACTCTGACAAGACTTTTTGGTAAAGGTCAAGATGTGCCCCCCCCCCCCCCCCCCCCCCCCCCTACATTTCTCGGTTAATTGTATTTTTCCGTTTTTGCCTTTCTTACCATACATAAAGCTGTATTTTAGGAACATTTTTAGCTAATAACCTTTTGGGAATACTAACCATCATCCCTAACCCTACCCCCCACCCTATAAGACGGAAAAACGCAACGAACCACAACTGTGACAAATCGCGGTGTACTGCAGTACATAGTGGGGGGTAGGGTTAGATTTAGGGCTAGGGTTAGGGTTAGGGTTAGTATTCCAAAAAGGTTATTAGCTAAAAATGTTCCTAAAATACAGCTTTATGTATGGTAAGAAAGGCAAAAACGGAAAAATAGAATTAACCGAGAAATGCAGGGGGGGTGGCACATCTTTACCTTTACCGACTTTTAAAAAAAAGCCACACGCATAAAAAAGATGTGGCACTGCATTAGCAGCAACGCGCTCTCCAGGTGGGATCGGCCTGAATTTCACAAAGACAGTCCCCGTGACCAGAAAATTACCGATTCTAATACCAATAAACTCTTTTTTTTAGTCGCCAATCAACAGCTCCCAAATACCAATCTCTCAATTGTTTGATTTTTTAAAATTTATATTTCACCCACTTATAATAATATATTTGATAATAATAAGTGCATGCCAGGCAGCGAATTTCTTTGCTTTTTGTGAAGACAATAAAATGATTGAATTGAATTGAAGCATTTAGCGCACTTAATCTTAAAACAAAGCCCTAAGCGCTTACAAAATAAGTAAATATAATAAATCAATAATATCAAGCAAGAATCAATAATATCAAGCAACATAACTTAAATAAATCACACAAAAATCAATCATTGCTCACAGGCGTGCACATAGTATATGATATACATATATACACAGAAACAGACAGACAGACACACACAGACAGTGAGACACACACACACACATCATTCATCATCCCTTCATCAGTACTTCTATTTCCTCATTTCCATATACAATACAATACAATACCAATAAAATGCAAGTTATCATACAACGCAACACAATACATATAATACATAGATGAGCGCCTTTCAGGAAGGGGCTTCGCCGGTCGCTGAAACGGGCCAACAGATGGATGAAATCCAGACATTTTACAATACAATAAATTACAAAAATAATATGCATTAATAACGACGAAATAAGGCTTTACGCCCTCTTCGGCCTTTCGGCCATGTGGGGCAAAGCATTAATAACAAAATACAATTATCATATAAAGCAACACAATCCACAGATGAGGGCCTCTTGGAAGGGGCTTCGTCGGTCGCTGAAACAGTGAAACGGGCCAACGGCTGGACGAAATCCAAACATCTTGCATGTACAACACAGAAGGGGTTTCGTCGGTCGCTGAAACGGGCCAACGGCTGGACGAAATCCAAACATCTTGCATGTACAACACAGAAGGGGCTTCGTCGGTCGCTGAAACAGTGAAACGGGCCAACGGCTGGACGAAATCCAAACATCTTGCATGTACAACACAGAAGGGGTTTCGTCGGTCCAAACATCGCTGAAATCTGAAACAGTGAAACGGGCCAACGGCTGGACGAAATCCAAACATCTTGCATGTACAACACAGAAGGGGCTTCGTCGGTCGCTTCGGGCCAACGGCTGGACGAAATCCAAACATCTTACATGTACAACAAACAATGAAATGCACAGATGAGGGCCTTTTGGAAGGGGCTTCGTCGGTCGCTGAAACGGGCCAACGGCTGGACGAAATCCAAACATCTTACATGTACAACACAACACAATATAAATAATACAATGCTTTAACAATGAAATGCACATTAACATACAACACAAAATACATACAATCCATAGATGAGGGCCTTTTGGAAGGGGCTTCGTCGGTCGCTGAAACGGGCCAACGGCTGGACGAAATCCAAACATCTTACATGTACAACACAACACAATATAAATAATACAATGCTTTAACAATGAAATGCACATTAACATACAACACAAAATACATACAATCCATAGATGAGGGCCTTTTGCAAGGGGCTTCGTCGGTCGCTGAAACGGGCCAACGGCTGGACGAAATCCAAACATCTTACATGTACAACACAACACAATATAAATAATACAATGCTTTAACAATGAAATGCACATTAACATACAACACAAACTACATACAATCCATAGATGAGGGCCTTTTGCAAGGGGCTTCGTCGGTCGCTGAAACGGGCCAACTGGGGCGGCTGGACGAAATCCAAACATCTTACATGTACAACACAACACAATATAAATAATACAATGCTTTAACAATGAAATGCACATTAACATACAACACAAACTACATACAATCCATAGATGAGGGCCTTTTGGAAGGGGCTTCGTCGGTCGCTGAAACGGGACAACGGCTGGATGAAATCCAGGAACTGGCAGCAGCACGGTGACTCCATCAGAATCAGCATGAATCCCTGTAACCTGTCGTACACACACACATTATTCAATTCGATTAAAATTTCAAAATTTATGATCCCTTAACCCTTTCACTGCCAATGTCCATTTTAGCACCACAATGGTTTAACCCTTTCACTGCCAATGTCCATTTTAGCACCACAATGGTTTAACCCTTTCACTGCCAATGTCCATTTTAGCACCACAATGGTTTAACCCTTTCACTGCCAATTTAGTCCCTTTCATTGTTTCATTTATGCACCACAATGGTTTAACCTTTTCACTGCCAGCCATTTTTGAAGCACAATTTTCCATTAAACTTACAAGGGTACAGAAAATAATTCATCTGCAATATTGGGGATTTATCTGTGACATGTTTAGAATAGGGCCTTATCCTTACCGCCCAAAATTAAGAACACAAGATCACTGGATAACAGACCCTGATTTCAAGGCTTTTAATGACATGGGAGTTAAATCATTGTGGTGCAAGAATGCGACATCAGCGGTGAAAGGGTTACCACCCATGTCACTAAAAGGCATCAAATCAGGGCCTGTTATCTGAAGACCCCATTTTCTTAATTTTGGGAGGTAAGATAGGCCTAATGTATATGTCACAGAGGAATTCGCAATATTGCAGATATTTTATTTTCTCTACCCAGTTAAGTTTAATGGTATTTTTTGGCTGAAAAAATGGCTGGCGGCGAAAGGGTTAACACTTCTAGTACCATGGGTGAATGTATTCAACCAGCACATCACATTTCACTCCCACCAAACGCAAAGACATTCACTGCCAAGTGGCCTGCCATGTGTTTGTCTATTTTAAGAGTTTATGTCAGTGATTTTTTCCACCAAAGTAATACATGCACACTTGAATAAATAGTTACCCCCCTCTTGTCAGTTGAGATGCAGAGATGCAACGGACAATCAATAACGTCAAAACGTTCTTTTTAGTAAAATAACATCATTTGCAATGTCACTAGGACCCCACTGCTGTTCAGGAGGGGGGGGGGGGGGGGGGGGGGGTTGTATTAAGTTCATTTTATATAATATTTTCATAAGTTTTTTCAAACCAACTGAAGTTTTCCATAAGTAACCTTTCACAAATAACAGTCAAGAATATGTTGTAGTATGTTTGCAAATAAGTTATATTACTTTGTCATTGCTCAATTTTCACTCATGGGCAGTTTTATGTATGTTTGCAATATCATGTCTATGAAAATTTTTTATAATTTAAGAACATTTTCCACTAAATATGTAGCATGATAGTTGATACTGCTCGACAAAAACTAATTTTTATCATAAATCTGATGGAAGAAATATATATCACAAATACTATAAAGAACATACAGCCAACATATGGACATGCTTGGTGCAGTTTTTATTTATGACTTTTTGATTCAGTGTTCTAACTAAACAGCTTGATTTTGTCTGTTTTGAACGGCTGTGTGTACCCTCTATCCCTCCTGTAGGACCCTCTGTAAGTGAAGGAGTCCCTGGGACCCCTTGTATTGCGGGACGACTGTGATCCCTGTAGACTACAGCCCACAGTGAGGAAGATCCACTTACATAATGAGGATGCCGGCCACCAAGCAGAGCGGTGTGAAGGTTATGCAGCGGAACAGGCCGGCAATGACAGCTCCTGTAACGAGTCACAATGTCACCAATAAACATTATTAACATAAAATTAAAAATGACTATTAAACATAAAAATAAAATATATGTCTTGACCTTTAAACTGTACTCACCTTTTTTCAGTTGGCAGGCCTTTTGATTTTGTTGTTGCTTAGCAGTGTTCATGTTTGTCAGTGTGATAGGCCGGGGCCTCTATTTGTAAATAAACAGGAGTGAGTTGTGGTCGGACTGAATTTGTTACAAAATAATGGAATGACAGCTGGTATTTGATGTGCAAGTGCAGTCGATTGATCACGAAGCCTGATGAAATGTTGTAATAAATATGAAAGCTTGCAATGAACACTGTTGTGTTTTGGGTGATCATCTTAAACAATAAACATTATTATCTTATGATTGTTTCATTACACATTGTTCAAAGTGTGAGTGTGTGAGTGTGTGTGTGTGTGTGTGTGTGTGTGTGTGTGTGTGTGTGTGTGTGTGTGTGTGTGTGTGTGTGTTTTGTGAATGTTAAACTCAGTCAAAACAAATAATTTCAAATGGAACATTGAATAGGCAATAATGGTTTTGTTTGGCTATATTCACATTTATGCCCGTCAACCCGGTCAAGAACGATAATCTGTTGACTGAAAAAGCAATCCCTATGTTCTTTTCTGTTACAAATTATCGTTCTTGACGCCAGCAGACGGGCATAAATGTGAATATAGCCGTGTTTTTTTTTACAGTCCATGGTAGGTAGGTAGGCAGGTAGGGACAAAACAAGCCGTAGAGCTTTTTCAAACAGTCCCATCTTTTATGATTTTTCTGGTCAATGTTTCTTTTTGGTCAAGGTTGATGCGGCATAAATTTTCCTCATAAATCATTATTCGTCATAGCTTCTAAAAACTTCTAAAAAATGTTGTAATGTATCCAGACGATTTTTAAACATATTAGTATGAGGTGCACATTTTACGTCAGTAGGTAATTCGTTCCACATGTTAGTAATTCTGTTACAGTGGAATCCGCTTTATCGGCCTTCGGATAATCGGCCAAAGCCGCTTAATCGGCCAATTTCCTAATGTACAGAATTTTTTCTTCTTAAGCATGTGTTATTTTGTTCGTTTTTACGGCCAAAGCTGAAATCTTCAATTTCGCTTTATTGGCCACTTTTTCTCTCTAATTTTTCCTCTTTACCCCCCCCCCCCCCTTTTTTTGGAGAGGGAGAACAACAGACAAACTGACAACACACTTTTGACGTTTACATGGTTGAGTGTGAAGTTGGAAGGTGAGCTGTTGTCAATTGAAAGACCCTGCATCAGTGCATGGCATTAAAATCACTCAAGAAAACAAAATCATTGTCTTTTACTCGTGCTTCTGTCAAGTTGTAGGATTAATAAAGTGTTCACATACAGTACACATACACTGTACTGTATGAACTCTTGTGTTTTGACAGATTTTATTCATTTCAATTTGTCTCTCACACTGGAAGTCACTTCACACTAAGAACTGACAGCTGACAGCTGACAGGATGGCTCGTTTAAGCGAGATTTTAATGAATCTACATGTACATCTGTAATCAAAATAAAATTGTTTTTAACATAGCGATTCGGCTTTAATTACATGTACAGTGTATGTATCCAGACTCAAAACACACACACACACACACACACACACACACACACACACATCACAAAAAGGGAAAAAATTACACACACAATCACAAAAAGGGAAAAAATTGGAATTTGAACTGCAACATTTAATTTTGACATCATTGCTTTTGACTTGCATAATTGCGTCATACAATATCTCGATGTTCGTTTTATCGTCCGATTCGCTTTATCGGCCACATTTTGCCTTGTCCCAAAAGTGGCCGATAAAGCGGATTCCACTGTACCAAAACAATTTTTTCTTATGTTAGTATTATATCTTTTAACAAAAACTTTACCACAGGCGTTTCTAGTCATATTGTATTGAGGAGATGAAAAGAAATTACTCCAGGACAAATCCACATGATTGTTGAATATTTTATAAGTTTCTATAAGATCTCCCCTTGTTCTCCTTCCTTTAAGTGAAAATAAATTAAGGTACTGTAATCTGTGGTAATAATCCATGTTTTTGCATGCTTTAACAAGTTTTGTAGCTCTACGCTGCACCCTTTCAATTGCTACTGACTGGTACTTAAATTTTGGAGCCCAAATAATGTTGCTATATTCTAAGTGCGGTCTAACTAAAGCTTTGTATAATTTAATAAAAAATATCATGATCAATACTGATAAATGTTCTTTTAATCAATCCTATCATTATGAGTGTGTGTGTGTTCTTTCTTTCCTGTGTGTGAGTGTGTGTGTGTGTGTGTGTGTGTGTGTCACTGTGTGTGTGTGTGTGTGTGTGTGTGTGTGTGTGTGTGTGTGTATGCGTGTGTGTGTGTGTGTGCATGTGTGTGTCTGTCTGCATGCACATGGGAGCACAGGCACAAGTAGCATGCATGTATGTGCAGCACACATTACATGTTCATTTCACTTTCATGTTTCCACACACACACACACCAAATAAAATTTGATTATTTTTTTTGTTATCTAATTCTTGTCGAATAAAATCAGCTGGGGGATTAAAAGACATTACACATACAAAGTAAAATTGAAATCTGTCCCATGATTCATCATTTTCTCGTGATACAAAGGCCTATTCATATTCAATCAATGTCGCAGAGATCATTTTACAAGAGATCTGAGATGCTCACCAATTCCTCCCAAAACGCAGACTCCCTTGGCACCAATTTTGCACCACCAAGCTATTCCATCGTCCTGGGGAGGGCTGGAAACGGTGGAAATAGGGGCATTACTTTGACCTTGGCCCATTCTTCCTTTCTTGTAGAATAAAATAAATATCCGAGACTGGAGACCGTTCAAAAATCGATCTGTCAAAATCCCGAGTCGTCTGCAACACTGTAGCAGACAACGTGTAAATTTGTGCTCATGACGTCATTCACCTCGCCTCGTTCTCGTAAAGTGCACAAAATAGAATGACGTAGTACATTGATTTTAAGAAATAATGTGATGTTTTTTCGTTTAGGAATAATAGTTAGGTTTATGCTTATGTTTTACTCATGACAGTTTAAATTAATTACAATTGTAACTTAAAAGAATCTTATTCAAATGACGTCATGTCAGAAAATGGCTCACCGGAAGTGTGAAATCGCACATGTGGGGCCAAATCCGGTAGCTTAACAATCGCTTGTGGAAACCAAAGTTATTTAAATCTTGGTTTTCCTGATCGCAGCGATCGTGTTTTGAATTTGTGGTTCTAGAGACAGAACACAATGCCAAAGAAAAACAAAGGGAAGAATAAGAAGGACGAGGAGTGGAACGACGAAGAAGCCGAACAGAAACTGGCATCCCAGATGGCAGACTTGACAACAGAGCAAGATGAACAGCAGGACGGGGACAAGAAAAAGAAGAAAAAGGTAAAACTGCGCGACAAAATAACAGTTGACATTTTCACGTCACATATACTCACACACGCACGCACGCACGCACACGCACACACACACACACACACACACACACACACACACACACACACACAACACACTAAGCCTAACACAATAACACTAACACACACACTAACAACAGGCTGCTAGCCTTCTAGCGGAAAGGAACCTGTAAGAACCCACACACTTTTTTTTCCACAGTAAGCTCTTCAAAAAATAGAGGAGTCGAAATACCTGGGTCACCATCTCACAAGATCTTAGATGGGACTCCCACATCTCCAATGTGGCCAGCAAAACCCTGGGCTTCCTCAGGCAGAATCTGAAAGTGGGCTCAGTCAAAATCAAAGAGATGGCATATAACTGTATAACATAAGACACTCGTCAGGCCCATCCTTGAGTATGCCTCTCCGGTATGGGATCCGCACACTGCGAAAGATGTCGGCAGGGTGGAGAAGGTACAGCGAAGAGCTGCCCGCTGGGTGGTGAATAGGCATCAACAGACATCCAGCGTGGAAAACATACATGTACACTCAGCTACACTGGACTCCACTCGCCGACAGAAGACACACTTCTAGGCTGACTGCCTTCATCAAGCTTCACAATGGGGACATTTCCATCAATACCCCGTACAGCCCATCCCTCAATCGACCAGCCAGACATACAAGACAGTCACGCCAGTCATCCTACCTTCTAGTTCTTCCCTCCTGTAAAACGAGCTACAGAAAGTTCTCTTTCTTTCCTCGGACCATCGGAGATCAGAGCTCCCTTCCACCTCAGGCAGTGACATCAGCCTCAGTGGAAGGATTCAAGTCCCGGATTTAGATAAGCAATGCCCCCCCCCCCCCCCCTCCCCAATTCACACCCATTTCCCCAATCCCTCCATCCACAACCCCGCTTACCCTTCCCAACCCTGGACCCACCTCCTTGCATCCCTTCTCTTCCCCCCTCTCCCCCTGCCCCCTCCCCCCCCTTCCCCTCACACACACACTGTGACACTGTGCCCAAAGATTGAAAATGATTTTATTTTATTTTTGCATTGCACCTCTTAAGTCACAGGAATGTCTACTGAGACAGTGTGACAAAGAAATGTTGAAGACACTCACACACACCGTTACTTACACTAAGTTACAGTAGGGCAACTCTCTGTTGACCTACTTCAACTTTTACTTGCAAAAGTTAGGCTTGTTTTTGTTTTTAAAATCTTGTCTAATTCTGGAGCTGTTTGTTATGTTCCTTAAGCCTCGTTTTGGAAGTGGTCGGCTCAAACTTGCAGAATAATTGGCAATTATGTAACCCCACCCACCACCACCCCTTCACCATATCAAAATTGTTAATAAAACTTAAAAGCAAAAACAGAAACACTAATAACTGACAGTGACACAAAGATCGGCAGCCTAACTTTACTTGAAGTAAAAGTTGAAGTAGGTCAACAGAGTTGCCCAGCAGCCCTACTGAGTACTGTAACACTAACAGTGTTAAGTAAAGTTGTCACACATACAGTGTATGATACACACACACACACGCATACACACACACACACACACACACACACACACACACACACACTCACACTCACACTCACACACACACTTTTTCTTCTTCTTCTTCCCTTTAGGCAGCCAACTTCAGCACGTTGAGGATTCTGCTGCACTTTGGGGGGGTAGTTAAGTACCAGTAAACTACTAACTAGCATGAACAAAAGAAGAGAATCTCAGTGTAGGAGAATGATAGTTTTAGGAGAGAGAAAAAAGTCTGAATTGTGTGAAGTAAAATACAATGAAATGTTTGAAAAGAAGTGAAGAAACTTCAAAGAAAGTGGCGGTTAGAAAGAAACGCTATGTTAGTATGTATTTTGTTGGGTTGTTGTTGGGTTGTTTTTTTGGGGAGGGGTTTCTTTGGCAAGCTGGAAGCCGTTGCCTGTCCTCTCCTAAGAGAGTGAGCCAATGCCCGTCCCGGCCTAGCACCGAGACAAGCCACCACAGATTGAGGCAGCGCCTGCGCCATATGCCCCGGGAAAGAAACGAGAGGGGGGGGGGGGAGATACAGAATATGGAAGGGGGACTCTTCCAGTCAAAAGACGCAGAGTCGCTTTTTCCATAAATAAAAAAAATAAAGATGGAGGCTGGGGATGCGGACCCGTAACCCACATTCTCCAGGCTACGGTTGTGGGGCTCAATCACAGGACGCACAAATTATGCGCAAGTGTCTTGTAAATAAAAAAAGCTTACTTTGAATCTAACATGTTCCTATCCCTATCCCTATTCCTTATTTTAATGAACCCTTTTAATGAACCCTTGATGCGTTAAATATATATATCATATGAAATAAGAAAATGACATTTCGTTGACGAAAAAAAAATGACTAGCAAGAGTTACTCTCCCCGAACATGATCAGAGTAGCCAGTGTGAAAAAGAGTTCACATGAAATAATGTGAATAATTACCATTGTCACCGACAAAGCGCTATGTCACCACATTGACCATATTCATAGGGAACGTCGCCTTTCTTTGGTGACAACAATGCGTGTGAACCCCAAATTGCGGGGAAGCGACAGAGATGGGAACCCGGAAGTCACAAGCTTGATATAATATAAACAACATTTTCTTTGGCGACAACAACAACACGCTTGAACTCAATATGGTGGCGGTCGGGTGTACCGTTCTCAGTTTACCCCCGATCTGAATTTGTCTCGTGGCTACTGTGCATGTGCGAATGAATCTCAGATGGTCATTACTCCCGTACTTTTTACGGTTTGAAGTGTTTTTTTCTGTCCGTCTCTTTGAACTCCATTTCTCTAAAAGAATATTCCTGTCTCTATCTCTGCCTGTCTCTCTGTGAGTCTCTGAGTTTCTCTGTCGAAATTTGAACTGACTACTAACTGAGATCGGATGAAGTAACTAGTAAGATGGTTGATTTGCACATGTATTATAAACTTATAATGTGGTGTGTTTTTTTCTATGCAGGAGAAGAAGCCCAAGAAGAGCAAGATGGACCTGCTAAGGGAGGACATGGTCAAGGGGGAGGAGGAGGCGGAGGAGAATGGGGAGGAGGGGGAGGGAGAAGAAGAGGTCAAAGGTCTGGAGTTCAAACCCCCGCCCCCCAAAATGGAGGCAGGGGCTTCTCCCGAGGAGGAAGAGGAGGAGGGGGAGATCTACATTTCCGATGCGGAGGCAGAAGCTGAAGGTACAGTGAGTGGTTCAGGGTTGAATTGAAAAGCAGTAGATGTCTATTTGTCGTAATTGTGTCCGTATATTTATGTTACGCCCAATCCGTGAAATTGCCTATTTCATGGAATGGTCAAAAGTGTGTGAATATTTTTTGTTTGGTGACTGTAGTGTAGGAGACTCAAGATCACTGTGCCAGTGTGCGTAATGGCATTACTAATGCTATCTAAGAGAGTGAACGAGATTGTCACTACATACATTAGAACATTCATCATCTGTCTTGTCACTCATTTCTGTAAAACTGAAAGCGTTGTTGCCTCAGTCAAATCAATGTTAGTCTAAGGGAGCACTGGGTATTTTTTTCCCCCAATATCTTTCATTTTCTGTCAGTGTTCTCTTCTAAGTTTATGACTTCCAGATGAATTACTCGTTTGTTGCTTGCTGGGCTTGTAAAGCCCATCATTTTTTCCCCCTTTCATTTTCTGTCAGTGTTCTCTTCTAAGTTTATGACTTCCAGATGAATTACTCGTTTGTTGCTTGCTGGGCTTGTAAAGCCCATCATTTTTTCCCCCAATATCTTTCATTTTCTGTCAGTGTTCTCTTCTAAGTTTATGACTTCCAGATGAATTACTCGTTTGTTGCTTGCTGGGCTTGTAAAGCCCATCATTTTTTCCCCCAATATCTTTCATTTTCTGTCAGTGTTCTCTTCTAAGTTTATGACTTCCAGATGAATTACTCGTTTGTTGCTTGCTGGGCTTGTAAAGCCCATCATTTTTTCCCCCAATATCTTTCATTTTCTGTCAGTGTTCTCTTCTAAGTTTATGACTTCCAGATGAATTACTCGTTTGTTGCTTGCTGGGCTTGTAAAGCCCATCATTTTTTCCCCCAATATCTTTCATTTTCTGTCAGTGTTCTCTTCTAAGTTTATGACTTCCAGATGAATTACTCGTTTGTTGCTTGCTGGGCTTGTAAAGCCCATCATTTTTTCCCCCAATATCTTTCATTTTCTGTCAGTGTTCTCTTCTAAGTTTATGACTTCCAGATGAATTACTCGTTTGTTGCTTGCTGGGCTTGTAAAGCCCATCATTTTTTCCCCCAATATCTTTCATTTTCTGTCAGTGTTCTCTTCTAAGTTTATGACTTCCAGATGAATTACTCGTTTGTTGCTTGCTGGGCTTGTAAAGCCCATCATTTTTTCCCCCAATATCTTTCATTTTCTGTCAGTGTTCTCTTCTAAGTTTATGACTTCCAGATGAATTACTCGTTTGTTGCTTGCTGGGCTTGTAAAGCCCATCATTTTTTCCCCCAATATCTTTCATTTTCTGTCAGTGTTCTCTTCTAAGTTTATGACTTCCAGATGAATTACTCGTTTGTTGCTTGCTGGGCTTGTAAAGCCCATCATTTTTTCAGGCTATAGTATATCATGGCTGGCTAAGACTACCGGTACTAGCGCGATAGCCAGTGGCTAGCAGTAGTACGAAAATCTGTGGACGACCAGATTTCAAAAGTCACTAGCCCGATGGGCAACTGTAAATTTCAATACTGCACGGCCCTGAGGACCCTCTATACTCAGGCATGGGAATTGTCAGTCTTTTGGCTGATTTTATGAGATTTTAAAAAAAGAAGCCCAAAGAGTAAAGCTGAAGTTATTGGTTATAAATGAATGCAAAATGAACTAAATATATCAGTCTTATCTCTAATACTGTTTTTAAGGCTTAGATAACAGAAGAAGCTTCATTTTCTGGGGGCTGTATCCCAACACACACGGTTTTCAATTGTTGTTTTTTATTCCTTGTTCCTATGCCTGCTTCCAGACCCCAATTTTCAGTCTTTTTTGTCTTCTCTAATTCCCATGCCTGATACTGTAAGTGAAGGAGTCCCTGGGACCCCTTGTTTTGTGGGACGATTGGGAGCCCTGAGGACCCTCTATACTGTAAGTGAAGGAGTCCCTGGGACCCCTTGTTTTGCGGGACGATTGGGAGCCCTGAGGACCCTCTATACTGTAAGTGAAGGAGTCCCTGGGACCCCTTGTTTTGCGGGATGATTGGGAGCCCTGAGGACCCTCTATACTGTAAGTGAAGGAGTCCCTGGGACCCCTTGTTTTGCGGGACGATTGGGAACCCTGGTGCCCATTTATAGTTTATCTGTTTATCTGTTTATCTCTCTGCAGCCCAAGAAGCAGAAAAACCCAAGATGAGCAAAAAAGAGCTGAAGAAAATGAAGAAACGGGTGAGTCTATTTTTCACCCCTTTTTCGCTTTGCTTTGACCAAAGTAATGTCGCTGTTTCTCAGTTTTAATGAATACCTTATTGCAAAGTGTTCTAGTGGGTTTTTTTTGGGGGAAAGCACCTTTTGTGCGTTATGTGTGAACAAATTTGAAGCAATTCGGTTAAGAAACGGTGGAGTTATAAGGCCCCGTTTCCCGTTGGCGCTGCTCTGAGAGTGACGCGCTCTCCCTAGTAACGGTAACGCCTAGTAACGGTAACGCCAAGTACTGGTAACGCAGAGTACAGCAAATTTGAAGCGATTCGGTTCAGAAACGGCGGAGTTATAAGGCCCCGTTTCCTGTTGGCGCTGCTCTGAGAGTGACGCGCTCTCCCGATTGTCTTCAAATTTGCTACGGAGATATGGGCGCCGAGAGGCTGGCAGATACGCGTTTCGCACATTTGCCAAACCGCGCAAATGACACGGCCTCCTCGGTTGGCGTTGCCATCGCCCCGTTAGGGCTCACAGCAAATTTGAAGCGATTCGGTCGAAAAACGGCGTAGTTATAAGGCTGGACAACTCCACCCCCTCCACAAGTCTCTCCCCATGGGGATGCTGGGGGGTTCTTTTGGAAAAATAGTTCCCCACCTTCCTGAAGTTCTGTGCTTGTAACTTCCTCTAAACTTCCACTCTCTTTGACTCTGCCTTTTCCCTTTACATTCATCATTCTTTCATCTATTATCTTTCTGATTTGTTGGCCCATTCTCCTGCCTTTTTTCAAAATAATAATATTCCAAATGATTTTTCTCCTTTGAGCTCCTCCGAAATCGGAATGTGTCGGCTGTATGCAGCGGGGAGACCAGTGAAAACTGAAAACCGGACACATATGTACCTTACCCATTATGGCCATATGGCCTGGGAACGCAGAAGAAGAAGAAATATGTGGTGTTATGAATATTTCTATGTCGTTTTTATAGTATTTATCATTGTTTTTGTATGTGCTGTCATGAGTATTTTGATGTTGTTGCTATATAGTACCGTATTTTACGGACTATAAGGCGCGTCTGATTATAAGGCACCCCTCAAAATGTTTACAGAAAATGTGGATTTTGTTATTATGTTTTCTTACTGTTTTATTGGTCATGTTATAAGGCGCAGTCAAGGAAAAAAGTATCGCCTTATAGTCTGTGAAATAGGGTAATCAATTTTAATTTTGTGTTTTTGCAGAGTTGAGATTTGTCCTCTGATTGGAGGATGTCCTCCTTTTTCATGTCCCCAGGGGTCATTTTTGAGATCAGTGTAAATCTGTTGAGAAAATTTGGAGGGTGGAGGGGTGTCTCTTTGTCATCTGTGTCTGTCTCGTCACTCTGTCATCTGTGTCTGTCTCATCACTCTGTCATCTGTGTCTGTCTGTTACTCTCTGTCATCTGTGTCTGTCTCTGTTACTCTCTGTCTCTCTGTCATCTGTGTCTGTCTCTGTCACTCTCTCTCTCTCTGTCATCTGTGTCTGTCTCTGTCACTCTCTCTCTCTCTGTCATCTGTGTCTGTCTCGTCACTCTCTGTCATCTGTGTCTGTCTCTGTTACTCTCTGTCTCTCTGTCATCTGTGTCTGTCTCGTCACTCTGTCATCTGTGTCTGTCTCTGTCACTCTCTGTCATCTGTGTCTGTCTCGTCACTCTGTCATCTGTGTCTGTCTCTGTCACTCTCTGTCATCTGTGTCTGTCTCTGTTACTCTCTGTCATCTGTGTCTGTCTCTGTCACTCTCTGTCATCTGTGTCTGTCTCTGTCAATCTGTGTCTGTCTCGTCACTCTGTCATCTGTGTCTGTCTCTGTCACTCTCTGTCATCTGTGTCTGTCTCTGTCACTCTGTCATCTGTGTCTGTCTCGTCACTCTCTGTCATCTGTGTCTGTCTCTGTTACTCTCTGTCATCTGTGTCTGTCTCTGTCACTCTCTGTCATCTGTGTCTGTCTCTGTCACTCTGTCATCTGTGTCTGTCTCTGTCACTCTCTGTCATCTGTGTCTGTCTCTGTCACTCTCTGTCATCTGTGTCTCTGTCTGTGTCTGTCTCTGTCACTCTCTGTCATCTGTGTCTGTCTGTCACTCTCTCTCTCTCTGTCATCTGTGTCTGTCTCTGTCACTCTCTCTCTCTCTGTCACTCTGTCTCTGTCTCTGTCTGTCATCTGTGTCTGTCTCTGTCATCTCTGTCTGTCTCTGTCACTCTCTGTCTCTCTGTCATCTGTGTCTGTCTCTGTCACTCTCTATCATCTGTGTCTGTCACTCTCTGTCATCTGTCTGTCTCTCTGTCATCTGTGTCTCTCTGTCACTCTCTATCATCTGTGTCTGTCACTCTCTGTCATCTGTCTCTGTCTCTGTCTCTGTCACTCTCTATCATCTGTGTCTGTCTCTGTCACTCTCTGTCATCTGTCTCTCTGTCATCTGTCTCTCTGTCTCTGTGTCTGTCTCTGTCACTCTCTGTCATCTGTGTCTCTCTGTCACTCTCTGTCATCTGTGTCTGTCTCTGTCACTCTCTGTCATCTGTGTCTCTCTGTCACTCTCTGTCTCTCTGTCATCTGTCTCTGTCATCTGTGTCTGTCTCTGTCATCTGTCTCTGTCATCTGTGTCTCTCTGTCACTCTCTGTCTCTCTGTCATCTGTGTCTGTCTCTGTCATCTGTGTCTCTCTGTCTCTCTGTCATCTGTCTCTGTCACTCTCTGTCATCTGTGTCTCTCTGTCACTCTCTGTCTCTGTGTCTCTCTCTCATGTCTGTCTCTGTCATCTCTGTCTCTCTGTGTCTCTCTGTCACTCTCTGTCTCTCTGTCATCTGTGTCTGTCTCTGTCACTCTCTGTCATCTGTGTCTCTCTGTCACTCTCTGTCTCTCTGTCATCTGTGTCTGTCTCTGTCACTCTCTGTCATCTGTGTCTCTCTGTCAAAATCTCATCTGTCTCTGTCTGTCTCTCTGTCATCTGTGTCTCTCTGTCTGTCTATATCTTTCTCTTTAGCTACCAGAAAATCACCAGCCCTGAGTCAATGGTCTTTGTGATGTCATTTTTTTTTTTAATAGCATCAAGGATTTTAAATTTTTTGATAAACTTTGCTATCCCAGAGGCGGATTTTTACAGGTTAAAAAGCAAACAAATCTTCAGCTTCATGGAGTTTTGTCCCCTGACACCCACCTTTGCTTTGCTCCTGGACCCCAACGGGAGGGGCCTACACCGGCCTCCGGACCCCCGCCTTTTCCCTCCTTTTTGGTTCTCTGGGAATCTCATCTCTTACTTTTATATACAGATATTTCGAAACATTGTCCATCATGTAACAAATTAGAAGATGAACTACATGTATTGTATGATTGTCCAATATATAACGACTTGAGACGTAAATACTTGTACAAACATAATATAACGATGGTAACTATAAGAACCACCCTTACTAAACTGTTTATTGCAAAGTGAAAGTTTTTTATGTTACTTGAAACGTTGCTATGTTTATATCAGGGCTCCCAATCATCCCAGGGACTCCTTCGCTTACACAGTTACAGTATAGAGGGTTCCAGTGGCAATGTGAATGCTAAAAATAATTTTTCTAGTGCATTCCTGGGACCCCCTGCACATTCTTTTAGAGGGTCCTTTAGAAGTGTAGTGCTTCATAGACCCCCAAATGGGGGTCCCTGGGAGCCCTGTTATATACTATGCTTTACAACAAAGGGAACAGTTTATGCCACTTGTAAATCCTTGCTAAATAGCTTTTTGGTCGTATCCGCATTCATTTTTGCCTGTCAAAGTATTGTTCTAAGCATTGTGTTCTTTACCTGCCTTTGCTTTAGTCGTGTGCATATTTTAGTTGCACCTCCAAATGTGTATAGGTCGGTGGCCTCACATTAAAATTCATTGCGTTCATTGCATTGCGTTGCGTTCATCTCTGGTTTTGTGTGGGCAGGCCCAGTTCCTCAGCGAACTGGAAGCGGAGGGTCAGTTCAGCATATCGCAGGCCGACCAGTCGGCCAAAGGAGCCGTGCTGGAAAATCAGCTGGACATCAAAGTAAGCACTAAGTATTCTTGACCCTTTTTCGCCGATAAACATCTCTGTCAAACTGACGGGGGTAAAGAAAAATTGGCGTCTGCAATGCTGTGAATCCCCCCTGTCATAGGTACAGTGGAACCTCCCTTATAAGACCTTCAAACATCATCCAAAATGAGGTCTTATAAGGGAGGGGTCTTATAGGGGAGGTAATTTTAATACTTACAAAGAAGAGCAATGTTTGAAGGAGAAAAACAAAAACGCCCAAGTTAAGCTGGTGGGTATACTTCGGGTTTTATTGATCCTTTTACGAACACACTCAGCCATAGAGCAATGTCTCAGAGAAGTAGGTCTTATATGGGAGGGAGTCTTATAATGGTAGGTCTTATAAGGGAGGTTCCACTGTATCCAATAAGACCTTTCCCTGTCTCCCACAACTAGCAGCATAAGGTCATTGGATGACAGATCAGTTACCAATCCACTTATGCCCTTGGTGCGTTCGGGTCAAAGTCATGGGGATCGGTGTGCTCTGGGGAGCTGTCGGTGGACGGTCGTGGTGGCGCCCTCGGAGCAGGACCTCACTCACGCTGGCTCCGCGACTAAGAGAATAGTGTCGTCAGTAGGGGGCTTAGTAGGTGGTGTCCTGAACAGGCTCTACTGAACTCCACCGAAGTGACTCAGCAGCAGTGCAGTGTCTCCTCGGTTGGTTGCCACCTGACGGCCTAACATAGATTCGTTCCCCTTGGACTACTGGTTTCGGCTTCTGCGACCTGAGCAAGCTGGGGTGTGGCTGCGTACTGGGGTGTGGCTGCGAATTGGGACTCGGAATGAGCGGTGTGGGAGCAACACCACAGTACTGCCCAGAAGATGAGACAGCAAAAAAAAAATACTATATAAATTCTTAATAACATTGCTATTTTTGTTATTATTATTATTTTTTTGTCTGTTACAATAGCGGGAATACGATACAGTAGAACACAGCAGATGAATATTAATTGTTTATTGTTTGTCTAGGTGGAGAATTTCTCCATCGCTGCCCGAGGCAAGGAGCTGTTCGTGAACGCCTCGCTACAAGTCACGCACAAGAGACGCTACGGCCTTGTGGGACCCAACGGGTAGGACGTGGTTTTTCTATTGAATTTTTGTTTCTTTATTTTACAAATTTACCTAAGCACATACGACACACGCACACACTCCAGGCCTGTTTAAACATAAGATTTCACCATACGACACACGCACACACTCCAGGCCTGTTTAAACATAAGATTTCACCATACGACACACGCACACACTCCAGGCCTGTTTAAACATAAGATTTCACCATACGACACACGCACACACTCCAGGCCTGCTTAAACATAAGATTTCACCATACGACACACGCACACACTCCAGGCCTGCTTAAACATAAGATTTCACCATACGACACACGCACACACTCCAGGCCTGTTTAAACATAAGATTTCACCATACGACACACGCACACACTCCAGGCCTGCTTAAACATAAGATTTCACCATACGACACACGCACACACTCCAGGCCTGTTTAAACATAAGATTTCACCATACGACACACGCACACACTCCAGGCCTGCTTAAACATAAGATTTCACCATACGACACACGCACACACTCCAGGCCTGCTTAAACATAAGATTTCACCATACGACACACGCACACACTCCAGGCCTGTTTAAACATAAGATTTCACCATACGACACACGCACACACTCCAGGCCTGTTTAAACATAAGATTTCACCATACGACACACGCACACACTCCAGGCCTGTTTAAACATAAGATTTCACCATACGACACACGCACACACTCCAGGCCTGTTTAAACATAAGATTTCACCATACGACACACGCACACACTCCAGGCCTGTTTAAACATAAGATTTCACCATACGACACACGCACACACTCCAGGCCTGTTTAAACATAAGATTTCACCATATTTTGTACACATATTTGGCATAAGTATGATACATGGCCTGAAACATAAGATTTCACCATACGACACACGCACACACTCCAGGCCTGAAACATAAGATTTCACCATACGACACACGCACACACTCCAGGCCTGTTTAAACATAAGATTTCACCATATTGCCTGATTCAGAAACGGGTGCGCTCTGTGTGTGAGTGTGTTGTAAATTTAAATGGATGGTACTTTTGACACAGTATTTCGACAAGTTCATGTATGCTGAATGTTTACGCTCCGTTGTGGAAACTTTCTTGTTGGAGTAAGTGCCCCTATTTTGTGAAAAATACACTTATTTTGGATTTCGAATACCTGAAGCCCAATTTCAGGGTAAACAGGTCTGACACACACAATAGAAATAATGGTGGGCATAAGAGCAACAACAATTAGCAAAAGCAACATTGCGACAACAATAAGGAGGGAAAATACTAGTCGCAAAAATAGCAATAATATTTGCCTTATCGTCACCAGCAACGGGTGAGACTTGTTCACATGTTGACTGTGGCTTGTGCACTGTTTAGCTGTCCTGTGTACGTTTTCACTCTGCACGTCTTTCTCTCAAGTGGGTTTTTATATTTGGTTCTCCTCCGAAGTCGGAGTGTGGCTGCCCATGTGGCGGGGTAATCAAAACCACTTTCCTGTCATATGGATGCATCCTCCAAAGTCGGAGTCTGGCTGCTCACATGGCGGGGTAATCAAAAGCGGTCACACACGTAATGTTCTCATCCCTAGCTGGTGCATTTGTACCATAGTCATGATAGTGTTCAAGAGCTTTGGCTGTTGGGATGATCCCTGGAGTCTTTATTAAGCCAGGGTACGACAACAACATAATTGGTTCACGTTGACTCTTCTACCTCCATGGGTTTTTTGTTGCTGAATGTTCTTGGTTTTCCGTTGAATCCGTTGTGGAAATCCATTCTGGTTGGAGCAGGTTTTTTTGTCGTTGTCGTCCTAGGTTTTGTGAAAAAACCCACTTATTTTGGATTTCGACGGCACGGAACCTTTTCAGTTTGAAAGACATGACACACACAATATCCAAACATAATGATAATCATAAGCAACAACAATTAGCAAATATCGACAAGAGCGACAGAAAAATAACAACACAGATCGTGGAACTGAATGCATTAGTTCGCTGGTGCAAAATTGCAGATAATATTTGCACTTATCGTCACCAGCAACGGGTGAGACTTGTTCACATGTTGACTGTGGCTTGTGCACTGTTTAGCTGTCCTTGTGTACGTTTTTATGAACACTTTGTATGCTTTTCTAGTTTTCTCTCAAGTGGGAAGGTATATTCAGACCCTTTACCGAAATGTTTGAGTGGTGGACATGCCCATGTGGCGGGGTAATAGTAAAAGAGCTGTCCTACACATGATATGGATACATCCTCCAAAGTGGAGTATCATGCTGCAGTTCACTATTGGAACATCATGGTACAGCTTAGTCGGTCACAGACTAATGACTCTCAAACTAGCTGGTGCATTTGCACTGGCTCATAGTGCTGCAGCCATAGGGATTGGTTGGCCTTTGGGGGGATCCCCAGCCAACTGTCGTCCTCAAATCCCTTTTTGGCCGAGAGAGTGGGGATGTAAGCCAAGGTACGACAACAAACAACATATTTGGCCTGCCGGAATAGCAGCTGCCCCCTCTGCTATCTGGCAGTCATTTTTTGTTGACAGGCTCTTGGTTGTCCGTGAATCTGTCAAGCTTATTTCTTTATGGGAATAAATATTTTTTCACTTGACTTGTGCTTGACATACACACAACTTGCTTTAACATGACACACACACACGGTGACACACACACACACGCTCTACAAAACACACACACACACACATGGCAGTGTGCTATGGCAGTAAGAAGACTTTGGGAGTTTGAATTTAAAAAATAAAAAAAAAGGGGTGGGGGGGCTTGTCTTGTTGCGCTGGCATTTTCTGGTCAGACAATGCCAGAAAAATGTAAGTGCCGTAGTCCTGTGTCTACGTAGTGACCTTGACCCAACCCCTCATGTCCATAGCTGACCGAGGCATTTTTCTTCTCAGATTGACTGTTACGTCTCTGTGGACGGTACAGGCAAATTCGCTACATGCTCCGAAATCCCTGCCGTAGACCATGACTTGCCGTTGCTTTCGTGATAAAGTCTTCAACAGTAGAAATTTTTAACTGTGAGCGACGAATGGGCAGATTTTGCTCATGGCTGGCCACAACCGTTTAGGCCCCTGAGTCGTGGATTTCCGGCTTTATGAGAGTTTTCAAGAGGTTTTGATTTCTGGTGTGTAGCCAGCTTTCAAGCGCCGCCAGGTCGTAACCTACGTTCAGTTTGCTTTGACCTTGCCTCTCTTGAAATCAACCAATCATTGCAGACTTTACTATCAGGTTTGGCTGTAGGGGGGCGAGGTTCAAAGATCAGAATGTGAAATTTTCCTTCTTTCTATGTGTTAACTGTTTTCGTTAATAGGAGACAAACGACGAAGGTATGGAATCTGATATTTTACGATCGTTTAGTGCATGCCGTGGTCTTGTTAATATTTTCTGAAAATATCGATGCCTAGCTCTTCGTAACTTGTTTCTGGTGATTGTTTTCCAAACCTAGTGAAATGCCCAGTCCCCACGGAACAAAGGGAAGTAAATCGGCCAGTCCCCAGTGTGTCAAATTTTATAATAAGAAAATAGATCATTTCTGTGTTTTCCTCTGGGGTTGATAGAGAGGGAGGTTCCACTGTATTTGAAGTAATACAGTGGAACCTCCGTTATAAGAGCTTCGAAAATCATCCAAAATGAGGTCTTATAAGGGAGGGGTCTTATAAGGGAGGTAATTTTAATACTTACAAAGAAGGGCAATGTCTCAGAGAAGTAGGTCTTATGTGGGAGGGAGTCTTATAATGGGAGGTCTTATAACTAGGGAGGTTCCACTGTATAGAAAATTGATGACGTCTTCAAGCAGCGGCTATTTTCAGTGAAAAATATCTTGTAGTTGTACTTTCAGGAATAAAGAGAAGCCCCCCCCCTCTCTCCCTTTAAGAAAAACAATAACTAAAAGTAAAAGAAACTTTTAACAGGCATATTGTGTGTGTGTAACTGCTAGTTAGTAAGAGAGAGAGAGTGTGTGTGTGTGTGCGCGTATCACTGCGGTATGTGTGTGTGTAAGATTAACAGTGCATATATGTATGTGCCTGTGTGTGCGCTTTCCTTTTTTGAAGTTTTTCTTTTTTTCTTTTTTTTCATGGCGATGGTTTGGCCGTTCACCTGTTGCCGTGGTGATGGTGTGGCAGGCATGGGAAGACCACTCTGTTGAAGCACATCGCCAGTCGCGCCCTCAACATCCCGCCAAACATCGACGTTCTCTACTGCGAGCAGGGTGAGTGAGTCTCACTTCCTGTTGACCTTCAGGCGGGCGTGCCGACCTTTCCATTTTTGGTATTTGGTATATCGTCAGTGAAATAAAAAAAACTCGATTTTTTTAAATTTTTAGTTGGATACATAGTCAGCTCTCTGATTTTCCCCACCACTTTCCACCAAAAGCTCGTATCTCTAACGACTTTCTATCTGGGGTAAATGAGGTTGTGAAAATAGAAGAAAAAATCGTAAGTCCCAAATTCAGATCTACTTCAAGGACAAAAACCTTGTATCTTCGTTCTTTTCAAGTCTAAAATAATTTTTTTAAAGTAATTTTAGCAAAATGCAGGACTAAACTCGCAATGTCTTGAGCATCATATTCATCATAGTTAATCAACTGTGGTCAACGAGGTTTTCATTTTTTCTCAAAACTACCAAAATTGAGATACGAGTTTTTGAATTTCACCGACGATATTCTAGTCACAGAGACTTATCTGTATATTGAGCGGAATTTCTTCCGCTCTTCCACTTGAGTCCATAAAATTCCGCTTTCAAAACTTTTTTCTTTTTTTTGAACACGCAAACCCATCGTCTTTAATACAAAGTGGCACAGCTGTTGTGCGTATAACTGACTTTCCAGTTTCTAGAAGCGTTTCCAGTCGCACACTTCAGTCAAGATGTCGATGTGTGCGTGAGACTCTAGCTGCTTTACCTGGGGAGAAAAGAAAGAGAATAGAGCAAGTTTTCTGCCAAGATTACACGGATAAGTATCCGTGCATTCAGAGAAAGTGTGCTTTATTCTTGGTGTACGTTGTGCTCACTAGACTTCAAAGTCTCCTATGGAGGGAATCACAACCTTGAACGCCACATTACAACATATAGTATTTATAAGGCGCGAATCTTGATATATATATCAAATCAAAGTGCGCACACACACATTAGCATTCAAAATGCATTGAAACAAAAATGCAATACAAAGCGAACACACACGGATGACATAAATGGAATACAGCAGAAACAGACCTAAAGGCAAGAGAGGGAAGAGAAAGAGAGCAGAGCTTTAATGACGGGGGAACAGGTGGGTTTTGAGGTTAGCTTTGAAAGCAGAGAGGGTCGGTCGCTGACGGAGGGAAAGCGGAAGTTTGTTCCAGGAGATCGGTCCTGAGACAGCAAAAAAATTTACCTCTCAGCGTTGTATCGAAACTGCAAAATTTGCAGCAGAGTACGGGCGCTCCATTTAAAAATAAAAAAATTCCATTGATTCAAAGGGATGTAAAGGTGGGTGTCGTGCTGTTGTTGATCAAAACAGAGGTGGTGGCAGACAACACCAAAGCCATCGATTCCGTGCTGAAGGCCGACACAAAGCGTCTGGAACTGCTGGCAGAGGAGAAGAAACTGACTGTGCTGGTCAACGACGGTGACACGACGCCCCAAGTCAGCGACAGGCTCAAAGAGGTACTGTGTCTGTGTGTGTGTCTGTCTGTCTGTGTCTCTATGTGTGTGTGTGTGTGTGTATGTCTCTGTGTGTGTGTGTGTCTGTCTGTGTGTCTGTCTGTCTGTCAGTGTGTGTGTGTGTGTGTATGTCTGTCTGTGTGTGTGTGTGTGTCTGTCTCTGTTTGTGTGTGTGTGTCTCTGTATCTGCACAGGATTTTTTATTGCTTGGAGCCGGCGTCACCGGATTATGAGAATTTTAGAAGATGAATTTTGCTGGTTATAGAGGTCATGAAGTTTAACCAGTTCAAGTGAATGTGCAACGAGAGTCTGTCATTTACAACAAAATCTTATAAGGGAGTTTCCACTATACTTTTTCCCCCAGAGTAAGACCCCTGCGAATTATAATACAGTGGAACCTTTTTAAAAAAAAAAAAAAAAAAAAAAATACAGTGGAACCTCCCTTATAAGACCTTCAAAAATCATCCAAAATTAGGTCTTATAAAAACTGGAGGGGTCTTATATTTATAAGGGAGGTAACTTTAATGCTTACAAAGAAGGGCAATGTCTCAGAGAAGTAGGTCTTATATGGGAGGGAGTCTTATAAAGGAGGTTCCACTGTATGCCTTATAATATAGTAAGAAAATAGAGTAACATACTAACAAAAGCTGAATTTAGCGCTTTGTAATCCAAAAAATACAGTACGATCTTCTTTCCTCCCTCTAGGACTAGGAGCTTAGCGGCATGGGGACAGACGCGGCCAAGTCAAGAGCGTAGCAAAACTTTATACGGATAGATCGAATTGTGTAGTAGAGTGGCACAGAGGTAACGCGTTCGCCTCATATACAATAAACCCGAGTTCGAACCTGGGTACAGGGGATGTTTCCTGACTCTGCGCTAGGCCTTACGGTCGGGTCTGAACGTGGAGTCTTTCAGATGAGACGATAAACCGAGGTCCCGTGTGCCCATGCACTTAGCACACATTAAACCTAGTGGCAATGAAAATGTTGTCATTGGGTCAAAATTTACCCCCCCCCCCCCCCCACACACACACTTTTCCTTTCTCATCAGTCACACAAAAAATTGCATGCAAATTTTAAAAATATAATAAAAATGGGTTGTGCGCCTCTTGACTGCGATGCGCTCTCCAGGTGGGAGCAACCTGAATGTCACAGAAACGCCTCTGTGACTATAAAATACCAATTACCACATTGTGAACGATAAGGCCGTGTACACACATAAGCGGATATTCCATGCAGAAACCTGTGCGCAATCCATAAATAAGTGAAACAAAGAAGGGAAAAGATTTGTGCAGGTGTTCGAATTTCCCCTATATGCGTAAACTTTTATCCTTCTTTCTTCCACTTATTTAGGGTTTTCCGTACGGAACTTACGCGTCTAATGTGAACCCGGCCTTAGGGTTAGGGTTAGGGGAAAAGATTTGCGCAGGTGTCCGAATTACCCCTATATGCGTAAACTTTTAACCTTCTTTCTTCCACTTATTTAGGGTTTTCCGTACGGAACTTACGCGTCTAATGTGTAACATGGCCTAACCATGAAGCTATAAATTTCGATCTCTCTAGGTGTATGAGGAGCTGAACGCCATAGGGGCTGATGCGGCAGAGTCGAGGGCGCGTCGAATCCTGGCCGGTCTGGGCTTCACCAAGGAGATGACGGAGAGAGCCACCAAGGATCTGTCCGGAGGGTGGAGGATGAGGGTCTCCTTAGCCAGGTACAGGATTGATCAGTTTTGAAGAATTTAAAAAAAAATGAAAATGTGACTTTAACCCTTTCGCCGCCAGCCATTTTTCAGTAAAAAAAATTCCATTAACCCTTTCATGGCCACTGTCGCCTCTTGGCACCACAATGATTGAACACCCATGTCACTGAAAGGCATCAGATGAGGGTCTGGTATCCAGTGACCTTAGGTTCTTCATTTTGGGAGGTAAGGATAGGCCCTATTTTATGCATGTCACAGAGGAATCCCCAATATTGCAGAGGGAATCTTGTCTCTACCCAGGTAAGTTTAATGGTAAATTTTGGCTGAGGAATGGCTGGCGTTGAAAGGGTTAAGCTTACCTGGGTAGAGAACAAAATCTGTCTAATACTGGGGATTCCTCTGTGACATATTTAAAGTAAGGCCTATTATCCCCACCTCCCCAAATGAAGAGAACAGGCTCTTTGGATAACAGGCCCTGATTTGATGCCGTTCAGTGACATGGGTGTTAAATCATTGTGGTGCATAAATGCGACGTTGGCGGTGACAGGGTTAAGTCGCTGGGCTGGTTTCTCACAACAGGCTTGCAAAGTCAAAAATCTCATTTTTTGGTGAATTTTGAGTTATGGGTATTTTCGTGCGCTCTTACATCTTATCTTTCAAATTTATAAAAGACAATATTTACTTTGGTCTCTAAATGGTATTTTGAGTGCTTAAAACCGAGTAGGTCAATGCATTTTCTTCAGCTAGGCTAGACTTTAGACTGCGTTTTCTCAAAATGGCTGACGCTCACCCTACTAACTTTAAATGCTCATAACTCTGGAACGGAAAAAGATACAAGAAATGTTTATCTCCATTACTCGGTCAAATTCCATAGCAACAATGCAACCATGGCGTCGAAGCTTGAAGCCGCAGGATGTGAGTCAGCGACTTGCAAACATTTTTTTTTAGAAAAATGAGGGGCAGCCAGTATCCACAAACTGAGAGAACTTGCAAAATGTGACGTAAAAATATAAATGACATCAATTTTAGAATGACGCACTGTGTTCTAAGTGATGTAAGTCTAATCAAACACGCGAGCCGAGAGCTGGGGATCTATCTGAAGGTAGAGTAACTCCCCCTGTTTGACCGATTGAATTAGGCAAGATCACTCCCACACACCATGAAATTACTCCCTTTAATTATTTCCGAACAATTCCTGTTGTATCTGAAAGCGTTCACAACTTTAAAAAAGAGCCAATATTTACCATTTATATTAATTAATTAATTTATTCATTCTTTCATTTAGTCCTTGGTCAGGGTTCGTAGCAGTTGGGAAGGTTTGGGGAAAATAGACTTCATTTTCAAGGCCCATGAAAGTTTGTGAAAAATGAAAAACCAAGAGTAGTGTCTCTGAAAGTTTGTGAATTTTGATCTACTGTCAAATCTTCATCAAATCGCCCAGGACCATAATCTTGAATCATCGTGCCAAGAAAAAAAAAGAAGAATATTTTGATGCATACAATCCTTTCTTTCGATTTTTAACCGGATTTGACGCGAGTTGCTTCCCTTTAAAGACATCCGGGTCTTTACGCGTAGCGCACAATGGCCGGGCAAATGTGTCTTCAGTGAGCTTTGGCTCGAAAATTCTGCATGTAAAGTATGGCTGCGAAAGGATGCAACCAACAAGCGCTCAGCATATTGTGCGGCTTGCCGAAAAACCTTCGATGTGGGATATTGCAACAGTAGTATCTGGGTTAAAGTTGTGAAGGGTGGGTTTTGAAAACCCTAAAGTTGGGCTTTGAAAGTTTTGGAAAATGAGGGTGCTGTTTGGCTATGAACCCTGCTGGTGTATTGACTGGTGTCTTCCTGTTTTTCTCCAGAGCGTTGTTCCTGGAGCCCACCCTGCTGATGCTGGACGAACCGACCAACCACCTGGATCTGAACGCCGTCATTTGGCTGGACAAGTCAGTGCTTGCATGCCGCCACTTTGAACAGACCCTACCATCCTACCTTTCAAGTGCTCTCCACACTTACACTCCTTCTAGCTCACTCCGATCTTCCCGTGCCAAACTGTTGAAAGTTCCTAAAGTGAATTTAAAGTCTTTTTGACAACGCAGTTTTAGTTTTTGCGCCCCCACTGTCTGGAACTCCTTGCCTGTTCACCTCCGTCACAATTCAGCACTTCCCGCTTTCAAAACCCACATGAAAACTCACTTGTTTCAAAGAGCTTTCTCTCTAACTTTTCACATTAATTAGATGATGATCGAATGAATGTGTATGTTAGCCCAATTGCGTGTGAGTCAGTGAATGTGAGCGCCTTGATTTTAATTCTAAAGAAAGGCGCTATATAAATACTATGTATTATTATTAGTAGTAGTAGTACTGTACAATCTTATTTCCTTATTTCCACGGTGTAGGCACAGTGGTAGCGCGTTCGCTTTGTGTTTTCTATGCATATGTGTTGTAATGTTATGTTACATTATTTATGGTGGCATGTTTGCTTAAAAATGGAAACAAAACCTTGGTAATCACTACCGTAATTTTCGGACTATAAGGCGATATTTTTTTCTCCAATTTCGACCTGTGCACCTAATAAACGAGGGCGCCCTATTAGTGAACAAAATCGTGAGAAGAGAGGCAACGATTGCCGTACTCAGTACAGTCTACTGTGAGTCACAACATCGAAAATGGTAACGAGTCGCCGATACGACGAATACTCACGTTAAAATGCTTCAAAATCCCTATTATCGTCCAAGATACCGTCCAACAGATGTCATAACCCTTCATTGGATGTAAAAAGCATCGTTGTAGAGCTTAAAATGCCATAATTCTACCAGTTTTCGCGAAGAAAAGTCCAAATACAACAACCGGAAGTCGCAAAAACGGAAGTTTTGATTATTTGAGAAGGGAGCCAACTCTCGTTTATGACAGCAGTAATGGCGGTCGGTAAGCGTTTACAGGACGTGTACGGGCTTCAAACTTCGACTTTCTTTTGCGAGGTGTGTTTTGCCTTATAAACGAGGGCACATTTTACTTGAATTTTTTTTAGATTTGTCTTGAAAAATGCCCTATTCGCCTTATACACAGCAGCGCCTAATGATCCAAAAAATACGGTACTTATTATTATATAAAATTTCCAACCTTCTCATTTCAACATAATTACAAACTCACTCACTCATTCACTCTTTCAAATCAGAAACACTTTAGATTTTAAATGTAATATATTGTTCGACTGATTCATACATTTATACATGTACAAATGTTATTCATATGCTTAAGATTGAAAATGCATATTGGAGGATGAATTGTGGAGTGGAAGGATGAGAGAGGGAAATAAAATATGTTATAACAAAATCCTACAATCAACACTGCTTTGTTACATCGCCATTCCATGATCTAAAGTCTCAATTCCATTCTGGGGTTTACTGACTGAGTATCAAATTGTTTTTGTTGCTGGTCAAACTGCTTTGGTATTTCTGCTCAAGTAGAGAGAGAGTGAGAATGTTGATGCTTTATTCAACAGTTTGTATCATGTATTGTGTGCTTGGGTGGGGTGAGCAGGGTTCATAGGGGCCTTACCAGTCCTTATAAGTCTTGACCAATTGAAATCTCCAAGTAAGGCCCTACAAGTGCTTACATTCACTTCAAGGTCCTTACAAGTCCTGACGCCTGCAAGAAACTGCCTTGAGCAGCAAGACCATACTCAAAATAGATTGCAGAAACAGCGATTTTACACTTGAGACACATCGCTCAGCACCTACTCCACCTTACCCCCCTCCCCCACCTTCCCGTTTCAACTGACCGCTTAGCAGACGAACGACGCACCGCGAGTTGTCAAGAGAAATTGGACTGAAATCTCGTTCTTAATCCTGGTGTCGTTTTGCGATAAAACGCGTATATCTGTGTCAGCCATAGTTTTTCTATCTGCTTAGACATTGTTCACAATGCTGGGAAAGTGTTCCTTTCAAGATCGTTGGCTAAAAGATGGACATTATCCTTAGGCCTACAGGTCCTTACAAGGTCCTTACTTGGGGATAGCTGAAAGCCCTGGGAACCCTGTATCTGCTTAGACCTTGTTCACAATGCTGGGAAAGTGTTCCTTTCAAGATCGTTGGCTAAAAGATGCAGATTATCCTTAGGCCTACAGGTCCTTACAAGGTCCTTACTTGGGGATAGCTGAAAGCCCTGGGAACCCTGTATCTGCTTAGACCTTGTTCACAATGCTGGGAAAGTGTTCCTTTCAAGATCGTTGGCTAAAAGATGGAGATTATCCTTAGGCCTACAGGTCCTTACAAGGTCCTTACTTGGGGATAGCTGAAAGCCCTGGGAACCCTGTATCTGCTTAGACCTTGTTCACAATGCTGGGAAAGTGTTCCTTTCAAGATCGTTGGCTAAAAGATGGAGATTATCCTTAGGCCTACAGGTCCTTACAAGGTCCTTACTTGGGGATAGCTGAAAGCCCTGGGAACCCTGGGTGAGTTGTGATGGCAGTGGTGTGTGTGGGTGCATGTGGGTGTGGGTGATCTATGTGTATGCCTATTTGCATGTTTGTGAGCGATTATTTGTTTCTGTTGAATTTCTTGCTTTTAATTTTGGTTGTTGTTGTTAAGCGCATAGAGCTCCACATTTGGTGGAGGAGTGCGCTATATAAATGATTCACTATTATTAATATTATTATTAATACCAGACAAGCCTTACAACCTTTTGTGTAGTTATTACTGTTTGTGCTGTAAATTATACTTTGTTATTACTGTGTGTGCTGTAAATTATACTTTGTTATTACTGTGTGTGCTGTAAATTATACTTTGTTATTACTGTGTGTGCTGTAAATTATACTTTGTTATTACTGTGTGTGCTGTAAATTATACTTTGTTGTTGTTTCTCTTCCAGTTACCTTCAGCAGTGGAAGAAGACGTTGCTAGTGGTGTCTCACGACCAGAGTTTTCTGGACAACGTTTGCACGGACATTATTCACCTGGACCAGCAGAAACTGTTCTACTACCGTGGCAACTATGGTGAGTATTAACGGGAATTTATCATACATGTATCTTAAATCATATGTCCATGTCTGATAACGATCAGTTTTTTGGACAATGTTTGCACGGACGTCATTCACCTGGATTAGCAGAAACTGTTCTACTAAGACGTATGGGGTCTCAGTCTGGGGTAAAAAGTATCGCCTTAACCCTTTCACCGCCAGCCATTTTTCAGCAAAAAAATTCAATTAAATTTACCTGGGTATTGGAGTATTGCAGTATTGGAGATTCTTCTGACATATATATAAAATAAGGTCTATCCTTACTTCCCAAAACTAAGACAATAGGGTCTTTGGATAATAGACCCCAATTTGATGCCTTTTAGTGACATAGGTATTAAATCACTGTGGTGCTAAAATGCGACTTTGGCGGTGAAAGGGTTAAAGTCTGGAAAATATGCAGTGTTTCCCATAACGCACTGTAGCGCGTAATTTACGCACAAAAAATTTTAAAAAATGACGCTGAATTTTCGGCTCTGTGCGTCATTGTGACGCGCACGTTTCTTTCTTGCCCTGAGACGTTTTCACTGTCCTCACGACTTCGATCGCTAGGAGTCAGCATAGCAGACAATTTTTACAACAGTTACTTCCGCAGACATAATTTATTAAAGTTGCTTCCCTTTCCAAACCTTTCTTTTTGCGCGCACGTAAAGAACTAAAGTCCGTTCTCAGACCGACGATGAATCAGACCAGATTATCGATGAAGAAGCCAAAAAGAACTCGGAAGAAAGTATTTTTTTGATGGATTTTTTTTTTATGTTTTGACATCATCGTTGCAGGTATGTAATTTTGTGTTTCTTTTAAAGAAGTTTTTGTAGAAAGCTGATCCGTTATGGTTTGAGCCTTAAAAATTGTTAAGTGACCCCCAGAATTGGGAACAGGGGGTCATCTTGACTCTCAGTATTTAGGCCTGTGGGAAACACTGAATGGTATGTGTTGTATACATTGTCAAGTTGCTAAGAGTATGATTTAGTTCAATTTAGTGCGACTGCATGCTTACTCCCTATCACACCAAGATCACCCAGAGTTAGGTTAACAAAAATGAAACAACATTTATTTCTCTTTCATGCACTCAAGAACATTGAAGTTCTTCAGTTCTTACGACTTGGACCGTGTGGCAAAGTTCTTCTTCTTGGGTTCTGGCTTGTCTCCCAGCGACCCCACCCCTCCTCTCTCCGTCTTTCCCCACTACAAATAAATGCTGTGTCACTCCCAGATGGGCTAATAAAAGCCAAACCTAAAGCAGCAAAGCATCTAGGTCTTTCCTGGCGAGCCGAGTAGGTCTTTCTTGCTGCAAGCCTGGGTCCAAAATGATTTTAGAACTCCTTGTCATCTGGGTCTTTCCTGGCGAGCCGAGTAGGTCTCTCTTGCTGCAAGCCTGGGTCCAAAATGATTTTAGAACTCCTTGTCATCTGGGTCTTTCCTGGCGAGCCGAGTAGGTCTCTCTTGCTGCAAGCCTGGGTCCAAAATGATTTTAGAACTCCTTGTCATCTGGGTCTTTCCTTGTGAGCCGAGTAGGTCTTTCTTGCTGCAAGCCTGGGTCCAAAATGATTTTAGAACTCCTTGTCATCTGGGTCTTTCCTGGCGAGCCGAGTAGGTCTCTCTTGCTGCAAGCCTGGGTCCAAAATGATTTTAGAACTCCTTGTCATCTGGGTCTTTCCTGGCGAGCCGAGTAGGTCTTTCTTGCTGCAAGCCTGGGTCCAAAATGATTTTAGAACTCCTTGTCATCTGGGTCTTTCCTTGCGAGCCGAGTAGGTCTTTCTTGCTGCAAGCCTGGGTCCAAAATGATTTTAGAACTCCTTGTCATCTTGGCTTTTTGACTCCAAAACTTGAACTGTCTTCCGCTTCTTTAAAATGAAATGCACAAAGTAGCCACACGCAAGGGCAAAACCAGTTTCCAGCTATCTCTGTGTGCTAAATATGCACAACCATATGGCAACTGTTTTGATTGTAAACATTAGAGTCGTGATCAGTAGGATCATGACATGCATGGGTGGGTGGGTGTGTTACTGTTAGTGCGTGCGCTCACATATGCATTGTGTATATATGTACATAGTGTATGTGAATTTATAAATCAGTATATATGTATGTTTGTGTGTGTGTGTCGTGCAGCCACCTTCAAAAAGATGTTCGTCCAGAAACGCAAAGAGCAGCTGAAGGAATTCGAAAAACAGGAGAAGCGACTGAGAGAGATGAAAGCCTCGGGAAAATCAACAAAACAGGCCGTGAGTTTGCCTTTATTTGTGTGTGTGAGTGCGTGCGTGTGTGTGTGTCTGTCTCGTGGGTGAAAGTAGTCCAGGCATGTACTCCTGAAATCAGGATTGAAAAAGCTGATAGAAAGAGTCTTCAGGATTGGCCATCTTGTCATGGGTGAAGGTAGTTCAGGCATGTTCCTGAAATCAGGATTGAAAAATCTGATACTAAGTGATAGAAAGAGTCTTCAGGATTGGCCATCTTGTCATGGGTGAAGGTAGTTCAGGCATGTACTCCTGAAATCAGGATTGAAAAAGCTGATAGAAAGAGTCTTCAGGATTGGCCATCTTGTCATGGGTGAAGGTAGTTCAGGCATGTACTCCTGAAATCAGGATTGAAAAACCTGATAGAAAGAGTCTTCAGGATTGTTCGTCTTGTCATCCAGAACCATGATCGTATGCAATCGAACATTTCTGTCAACATTGATGGCTGATTAAAAACAGGATGATAGATGCATGCAGTGAGCAACTTAGGACGCGCATTTGACCGCCAGGGGGCAGTCAAACCAGTAGGGGCTTATCGCGCTATATTCTTAGTTGTTTTCCCAGAACACGCCGGAAATCCTTTCTTCTTCTTTTTTTTTGGTTGGGGGGAAAAACTTGTGGCTTCCGGTTTTTGGAGTGCCAAAACTTGTGGCTTCCGGTTTTTGGAGTGCCAAAACTTGTGGCTTCCGGTTTTTGGAGTGCCAAAACTTGTGGCTTCCGGTTTTTGGAGTGCCAAAACTTGTGGCTTCCGGTTTTTGGAGTGCCAAAACTTGTGGCTTCCGGTTTTTGGAGTGCCAAAACTTGTGGCTTCCAGTTTTTGGAGTGCCAAAACTTGTGGCTTCCGGTTTTTTTCACGAGTGCCGAAATTTGTGTCTTCCGGTTTTTGGAAAAATTTGTGTCTTCTGGTTTTTGGAGTTGATAGCAGGAACAAAATCAGGCAGAATTCTGGGGATGAGAGACTGGGAAAACGTCATTGCAAATTTCGGAAGTAATGAGGCAAATTTTGTGTGAAAGTTCGGCAGTAATGACGTAAAAAAATGATTTGACGTAATTGTTTTCCGATGTTATTGTAAGCCCACTCCCACCCCACCCCACTCCCACCCCACCCCACGCAAGAAAAGTTTTGTTGGTTGGAAATTATGCTGGTTCAAGGTTTTTGATATCATCCTCTTCCTGATCCCTCTCACACCCCTCTCTTCTCCCTGCTCAACAAGTCAACAAGTTTTTGTATAAAGTTCAGTTATAGGTTTTTCGGTTTTCACGATCTTTCGTTTCAGGGTTTGGGGTTTTCAGGATTTGTAGTTTCACATTTCCCCTGGGGGTCTTTTTGTACTAATAGTTCCCCCACCTTCTGGGAGTTCTGTGCTTGTAGCTTCCTCTAATCTGTCACTCTCTTTGACTCTGCCTTTTCCCTTTGCTTGCTGTCATCTACTGTTTTTCTGCCTAACTGTTCCATTCTCCTGCCTTTTTTTTCAAGAAATTCTTTACAAAGATTTTCTCCAGCCGAAGACGGACATGCTGGGCCTAACTATTTCTTAGTTAGGTGCATGATGGCAGCATGAAGCATCTGTGCTCGTAATTAACAGGAAACTGTCTGAGCAATCGATGAAGAAGTTTGAGGTCTTACAAAGATTTTCTCCATCCGAAGACGGACATGCTGGGCCTAACTATTTCTTAGTTGACAGGAAACTGTCTGAGCAATCGACGAAGAAGAAGTTTGAGGTTTGTGGACATCTTCGCACCAGCGCCCCTGCTTTTCTTCATCAGCATAATATGTGACCCATCACCATGAAAGTGACATTAAGTGTCAAACTGACCATTCTGAGAAAATTATACATTTAAAAACTTCAGACAATTCTCTTTCTAATGATACAAGAACCGTTCTGGTATCTTTTTATGTTCCAGAGTTATAAGCATTTAAAGTTAGTAGGTCAAGCGTCGGCCATTTTGAGAAAACACAGTCTAAAGTCTAGTCTTGCTGAAGAAAATGTATTGACCTACTCGTCTTAAAGCACTTATAAGACCATTTAGAGACCATATTAAAGATTGGCCATTATAAATATTAAAGATAAGATGTTAGAAAACACAAAAATACCCATAGCTCAAAATCGCCACACAAAAAAAAAAAGATTTTTGACTTTCCAAGCCTGTTATGAGAAACTAGCCCAGCGACTTAATGTCCCTTTCGTGGTGCTGGGTCACGTATATGTATGATGTGTTGATGTTTGCAGGAGGCAAAACAGAAAGAGGCGCTGACGCGGAAGCAGCAGAAGAATCGCAGCAAGCAGCCGACCTTCCAGGAGGAAGAGAAGAAACAGGAACTGCTGGCCAAACCCAAAGACTACATCGTCAAGTTCTCCTTCCCCAAACCCACGCCGCTTAACCCCCCTATCTTGGGCCTGCATTGTGAGTGTGTCTGTATGTCTGTCTGTCTGTCTGTGTGTGTGTCTGCTGGCCAAACCCAAAGACTACATCGTCAAGTTCTCCTTCCCCAAACCCACGCCGCTTAACCCCCCTATCTTGGGCTTACATTGTGAGTGTGTGTGTCTGTCTGTCTGTCTGTGTGTGTGTGTGTGTGTCTGCTGGCCAAACCCAAAGACTACATCGTCAAGTTCTCCTTCCCCAAACCCACGCCGCTTAACCCCCCTATCTAATTTAATCATACTGTACCAACACTCAAAACAACTGCATTAGCCTAAAACAACCTGGAACCTTACCCTAGCACATAGCTAAAACGAAACTGGCCCCATGGGACTGCACCCATACCGCAGGGAGTAGCGGGAGTGACTCCCCTTACTTCCGGGTATGACGCGCACCCTTGGGGCACCGGATATGGCATTCTTAAATTTTCCAGCCTTTCAACCACACCTGGGCCTACCCTGCTCCGCCTTTTCTGACTCTTGTCTATCTGGTGGGTTCGTTCCGTGCATAGCTTTGTTCTATTCAGTTTCTTGGGAAGGCTGTTAGTCATCCTATCGATATTATTTCATTGTCATTTCTTGGTGTTCGTTTTAGTTGAAAAATTATTTCGTTCACTCTCTTGTTCGTTTTCGGGGTGGCGTCAGCCATTATGGCTTCTTGCACCCCTCGGTTTCCACTTCGGGCAAAGCAGTTTCTGCTTCGGTTGTTTTTCTGTTTCCAAGTCAGTTGACTCTTCTTCTCTCACTAGGGACCCTTTGGGCAGGTTCTCTTAATCTCTCTAGAAGTTTCGTCTAAATCCTCTCACAAATCCTACGTCTCGTCCAGTCACAGTCCGTTTCGGTTACACCGGCCTAACCGGTTTCGGAGCCCATTCCAGTTTCTCTCCCTTCGGAGGTTTCTGCTCCTTCTCCTTTTCCGTTGGACTCGCAGGCTTTGTACTACGCTGTCTTTCTTTCGTCACTTGGACTCTTCGGGTTTCAGGGTTCTCCCTTTCGCATCGACAGAATCTTCCTCCTATTTCGGTTCTATGATTAGGCCAGAGAGGGTGCCGCCAGTTGTCTCTTCTCGTGAGACTGTCACTGGCGCAACCCTCTCTCCTTCTTCTGTTCACAGGCTTGCCTCCAGGAGGCCCTTGTCCACTAAGGCCAGCGTCGACCTCAACAGGGATAGGAAATCCCTTTCCACCTCTGGTTTCCGTCCTGTGGGCATGATGTTTACGGAACAGAGAGGCTCCCCTCCGGGGAGCTTGCCTAGTGACAGAGGTGACTCCTCTGTCACCAGACTGGCCAGTCTGTCAGGCAATCATCCGGTGGTACCTGGGAGGTACCTCCAGGATCGGGAACGGCCTGTTCCCTTTCCTGAGTCCGGGCTCAAATCCTCCACTCAGTTCGAGGGAGAGGTTACCAGGACAGTCAAATCGGTCGGTGCGGGGCACCTTCATACCGATAAGAGTCCATACCCCCCTCCCGGGGGATGGCTCTCCAGTGATCCTGGCACTGGCGCGGTTGGGGCCTCTTGGCAGTCCCACCGCAACCGGAAATTCGCTTCTCCCGGTTGTGAGACGGTTTCCTCCGGTTCTCCCGGTGCTTACCCGGTTTCACCCGGTATTCATCCGGTTTCTCCCGGTTGTCTCCCGGTTGCTTGGCCAACGCGGACATACCGGGGGATGGCACGGTTGGAGCCTCATGGCATTCCCACCGCAACCGGATATTTGCTTCTCCCGGTTGCGAGACCGTTTCCTCCGGTTCTCCCGGTGTTTACCCGGTAATCATCCGGTTGTCTCCCGGTTGCTTGGCCAACGCGGACATACCGGGAAAGGGTTCGTCTGGAACCGGAAAATTCGGATGATGAATTTCCGGTTCGTTCCTCCGGTTCGGGTCAACCGGAAATGTCCCGTTTTCACGGTGGACGTCGGGGTCTCCCGGTTCCTGCCGGTGTTCTTAGATCTACACACTCCCAACCGGCAGAACCCTCTTCCAAGCATGGTCCTCCAGTGGTGTTTGATTCTATGGGCCGTGCTTATCAGAAGCTTCAGCGACTAGACCCCTCCAAGGAATTCTGTGTGGATCATTCTGACTTTGAGTCTGACTTGGTGCTGGACCCTCAGTTGGAGGTCCCTCACTCTCTAACAGAGTCTTCTGTTCAGAATCTTCTCAAGATTTTGTCTCGATCGTGCCCTTACGTGGTCCCTGTTCGATCCACCCATCAGGAGTCCGCCACTGATCGCTCAGTTGGCTCTCTTCAGCAGTCTAAGAGCTCTTTGACTCTCCAAGCTCCCTCCTTCATGGAGGATTCGGTGGTTAAAACTGAATTCACGTTGAGGACTGGTAAAGTTTTCTCATCTGGTTAGATCTGCTTCGATCTTCTGGTCTTGAGCTCTTGTTCTTCTGATCGATCGCTCTCACCTATCCATTTAACCGGTATGGGCAACGGACCGTCCGATTCCGTTCCGGTTCAAGAACCTCGTGGTGATTTTGGCCTCCAGTGCTCTTCCGCCAATTTCGCCGTTTGACATGGGCTTTTGGGAATGCTCCATCGTTTTCTTTGTTTCATTCTTGTCCGTTGCAACGGCGCCTGTTGGTCCGTTTTCTTCGATTCTGACGAGCATGGTTTTCCTTGCTCTTTTTAGATTCATGCCTTTCTGGTTACAACAGTGTTGTTCAACCTGATGACTTTTTCAACCGGTCCTGTCAACCGGTTTTATCAAAAAAATTTCCGACCGTTTTCGGCCCATTCTGACTCTAATTGGCCGGCGATCTCTTAGGCCGTTTAAAGGGTTTTTTGTTCTTCTGTTCTCTACCGTTTCCTAGTCAGTACCGTTGAAATGGGTTTTTTCCACGGTTATCCTGACGTCACTTGGATACTCTGTTACGCTTCTCGCAGTAACTAACCGTTTCACTTTGGGCGGGTCTACCAGGCCCAAGGAAGATTCAGTTTCCTTAGGCTCTTTTTGTTGTTCATCCTTTCAAGTTGGTACTAGGTGTCCATGAGGACTACCTCCCTTTTCCCTCTTTCTCCAAGCCTTCTAAGGCTGTTGCAGAGAAACTCCATTGTGACAAATCTTGCCCGGTCAAGTTTTAGCCTTCCTACGTTATACTGTTGGAAGCATCTTTGTCCAAAGCCCTCAAGGGCTGTGCTTTTGTGACGTTGTTGGTTCGGTTTTTTGCTGTATTGCGGTTTTCAGGCTCTTTGAGTCCGTGAATGGACCAGCCATTGGAGTGGCTCTGGCTTCCCTTGGTATTCTTCTGGCCAGAGACTCTTTTTAGGGGCACTTTAGGGACTGTCTGGTTATGAGGTTCGACACGGTCGTGTTCACAGTCTCAGCCTCGGAGGACACAGGTGGTGTCCGACCTCTCAGTAACGAAGGCGGTCACACTTCGCTGTCCCCTCGGTTTTCTTAGTCTGATGGGGTCGATTTCGGAGCTCCTTCCTCTGGCCTGGGTATACAAAGGCCCTTGCAGAGAGAAGTCAGAGTGCGCACTCCTTCTTTCACGGTTTCAACCATGAGTTGTTCAACCTGTTGACTCGTTCGGCTGTTCCAGTCATCCTGTTTCGGACTGGTTCCGTCCCGATCTGGCTTTAACTGTCCGGCTAGCATGATCTTCCCTGCTCAGCCGTCAGATCACCGAACGGCACAGCTTTCAACCTAAAGTTGTTCGACGGGGTGATTTTTGCCTTCCTTCAGGCCCCCCCCTTTTGGTCTTCGGCGTCTCGTTCCGACCGTTTTTTATGGTTTAGGTCGAGGTGTGTCATCGTCACGTTTGCACACTGTTTCGCTTTTTGTCTACATGTTTTCCTTTTCGGTGGGGACTTTTCCGCGTCATCTGGTTCGATTTGACGTCATGCGATAGCAACTATGTTGCTGTTGCTGTCTGTTCCTACTTCATAGGCAGTTTTTTATTTTTATTTTACCTCCCAACCGATCGAATTGTCTCCGCTGGTTTTTCACCCAGTCAACGGGGGTCCCTTTCGTCGGTCTTAGCATGTAGAGTTGGTTACGAAGTGCAGTCGCACATTCGTACCGTGGTTTCTCAGTTTGCTAGGTCAGAGGCTGAATCTGCTGCTCTTGCGGATTCTCATCCTAGTACTAGCTGTCTCTATCCCGCCATCGGTCCTTTGCTTGCCCGACATTCTGAACTAGTCTTGTCCAGTTTGTTTTCTGACCCAGACTCGCCCCTTCGATCGATATTTTCCAGTTCGAAAGGGCGTAGCAGTGTGTAGTGGCCCGGTCCGGCCACTCATAGTCCGTAATGTATCAGGCCTTGGCTGCTCTAGGTGACTCGATGCGGAGTTTGTCTTCTCCTGACTGCTTTGATAGTCAGCCATGTGCTTTCCAGAGATGCCTTCCCGGACTTTTTCAGGACTCTTTCTCTTGGTTCGCCTTCTGTGGTGACAGGAAGTTCGATCCGTTAAGACCTTCTTCGGTTCATTCGTCGAATTCTTAGCTTTTCTTCTCAGGTCTAGAAATCTCTGCCCATACCCTTTCTGGGTACAGAGCAGCCATCTTCAGTATGAGTTCCATGGCCTTAGGTGCTACCGTACCGCTAAGCTGTACGCCACCACTGTCTCGCACTTCTTGCTGAAGTGCATGCCGTTGTATTCCTTCCCTCTGATGGCACTAATCCCCCGGGTGTTGAAGAAGTCCTCCGGGAGCACCCGGACTTGATTCTCGTCACACCAATGTGGCCCACGAGCCATTGGTTTCCAGAAGTTCTCTACATGGCGAAGGACGGTCCTCTTCCTCTCAATCTCACTCACGCCACTCTCATTCAGCCAAGAGGCTGGGTCGGACACCCTTGCCCTTCAAGGCTAATCTTGGTCGCATGGCGACTATTCGACTAGGGCTTCGTAGCCAGGGATTCTCCACACGCACTGTGGACCTGTTGGTCGCCTCTAGGCGTAAGTCGACTCACGATCTGTATGATTTTCGTTGGACCACCTGGTTTTCCTTCTGTCAGGTTAGAAAGTTTGACCCGATTCGTCCCCCTGGTCCAGTTTTTAGAATTCCTCTCTCACTTGCTTAGAACCAGGAATTTGTCTTCTCAAACCTTATCCGGTTATAGGGCGGCTTTGATTAGCACAATTTTGTTGGCCTTTGGTTCCAAGTTTACGGAGAATCTCTCAGCCTTGCCTGTTTCTCACTTTCTCGACACTGTGTGCCTCCAGGCTCTGTCCAGGACGTTCCAGTGTCCCCAGTGGGACATCTTTTTTGTTCTTTCTTTCTTTTCTCAGGGACAAGTATGAACCTCTAGTCGTCCCTTAAGCTTCTGACTCTTAAAACAGTTTTTTCTGATCTCGCTCGCCACTCTCGGCGCATCAGCGGTGTGCATGCTCTGAGTGGCCTGACCAAGGACGTCCAGTTCGAGGAGGTTTTCTCGTCCGTCTTCCTTTCTTTTCTCCCGGAGTTCCGGGCAAAGAATCAGTCTGGCGACATGTCCTCTCCTCTAGTCTCCTTTTCGAGTTGGAGCTCTACGTTTTTACTTCCTCGGACCAAGTCCTTCAGAGGGTCTAAGCGTCGGTTGTTTGTCTCCATCAATACCAAGTATTGTAGCGATGTGGCTAAAGGTACTGTGTTTCGTTGCATCCTCAACCCCATTAAGTTGGCTTACGCTGGCTCTCTGGTTTGGTTGTCCTGATAACCCCATTCGCGCCCATGAGTTGCGGGCCTTCAGCTCTTCCCTGGCGATAGTGAAGGGCGTCCCTCTCGTGAAATTGTTATTATCTGAGGGACTTCACCGCTCAGGTTGAAGACGTCTCCTTTTCCTTTAAGAAGGTTGTCGTTTCGCAGGTTCCGGTCTCCTTGTAGTGTGAGTCCCTGCGTTTTGTCTTTCTGTGTTCTTTGGTATATCATGTATATGATTATTTGGGGGTATTTATTGACATATTTGATGGATGTTTTGCATCTTTCAGGGGGTTTTCTTCATGTATGAGTGTTACCCTCTCTGTTTGTAAAATGCCTTTTCGGGTTATTGGTGTGTCAGTTGGCACGCATCACCCTCCACCACGGTGGTAATCTGCAGTTGTTTTGAGTGTTGGTACAGTATGATTAAATTAGATTGGTGGATTTTGATTAATCCTACTATCTATTTAATTTAATACTTACCAACACTCAAAACAAAAAATGTTCCCTCCCAGCCTCCCTCCTGATGCGGGGCTGTAAAATTTCATGAATGACATATCCGGTGCCCCAAGGGTGCGCGTCATACCCGGAAGTAAGGGGAGTCACTCCCGCTACTCCCTGCGGTATGGGTGCAGTCCCATGGGGCCAGTTTCGTTTTAGCTATGTGCTAGGGTAAGGTTCCAGGTTGTTTTAGGCTAATGCAGTTGTTTTGAGTGTTGGTAAGTATTAAATTAAATAGATAGTAGGATTAATCAAAATCCACCAATCTTGGGCTTACATTGTGAGTGTGTGTGTCTGTCTGTCTGTCTGTGTGTGTGTCTGCTGGCCAAACCCAAAGACTACATCGTCAAGTTCTCCTTCCCCAAACCCACGCCGCTTAACCCCCCTATCTTGGGCTTACATTGTGTGTGTGTGTGTGTCTGTCTGTCTGTCTGTGTGTGTGTCTGCTGGCCAAACCCAAAGACTACATCGTCAAGTTCTCCTTCCCCAAACCCACGCCGCTTAACCCCCCTATCTTGGGCTTACATTGTGTGAGTGTGTGTGTCTGTCTGTCTGTCTGTGTGTGTGTCTGCTGGCCAAACCCAAAGACTACATCGTCAAGTTCTCCTTCCCCAAACCCACGCCGCTTAACCCCCCTATCTTGGGCTTACATTGTGTGAGTGTGTGTGTCTGTCTGTCTGTCTGTGTGTGTGTCTGCTGGCCAAACCCAAAGACTACATCGTCAAGTTCTCCTTCCCCAAACCCACGCCGCTTAACCCCCCTATCTTGGGCCTGCATTGTGAGTGTGTCTGTCTGTCTGTCAGTGTGTGGGTCTGGGTCTGTGTCTTGTTTATGCATAGAATTGTGTAAACAGTATAATTTCTTCCTATTACTATTATTGAAAATAAGCAATTAATGCATTTTACTCTCTTTTTTTAAAACAAATAATACATGTTCATTGTATAAATCCACCTTTAGTTTTTATTTTGTTATTAATTTATGCTTTGTTTCTTCTCTTCTCCTGAATGTGATCATCTGTAAGACATGATGAGTTCTGTCTCTGTGTGTGTGTGTGTGTGTGTATTGTGATTGTAAGACATGATGAGTTCTGTCTGTGTGTGTGTGAATGTGATCATCTGTAAGACATGATGAGTTCTGTCTCTGTGTGTAAATCCACCTTTGTGTGTGTGTGTGTTTGTTAATGTAATTTATGCTGAGTTTTCTGTCTCTGTGTCCTGAATGTGATCATCTGTAAGACATGATGAGTTCTGTCTGTGTGTGTGTCAAGTCAATCAAGTCAAGTCATCTGTAAGACATGAAATGATTATAAAAGAGTAAGCTACAAGCTTTTTTTCATCCTGTCGTCATGAAAAGAAAAAAACATACTGAATCAATAAAATGTAAAGATCAACAATGAAACTTGGCCTACGGAACCAAAGCACAATGAACAAATATCAAAAACAAATCATACATAAATCATGACTAGCAAATAATGAAATACATTATGCACAAAATATAAATAGAAATACAATCATACTTTGAAAGGGAGAGAGCAAGAGGTGGGACAAGAAAAAAAATTGAGACATAAGACACTGACATCGTAAAGAAGAAGAAAAAAAAAAGGAGCCTGATAGAGCATGTATGAGAGAGAGAGATATATATATCGCGGAGATATCGCAGAGATATATGTGTGTTTGTGTGTGTGTGTGATGTTTAGCTTAACTTAACATTCCAAATTCCCATGTTTTTTGTTTATTTTCTTGTCCTTTCTTTTTTCGACATAATACTTTGTAAAATAAAAAATGTTGCTTGCGGAATCCGTGTTACGTTTTCTTTTACACTTTGTAGCTTAACATTCTGCAGTGCATTTGCATGAGTGCAACTTTTTCCTGCTTTTGAATTTTAACAGAAAAGGAAGTTCCTTTTTTTTTTTAATTTGTCAAACAAGATCTTTGTGTATCTACTGTATTTTTCAAGCGCTTTGAAATAAGCATTTGTATAAATTGTAGAAAAAGCAAACTAAAATACCTTCATAAATCCATTTCTGCATCAGCTGAAGGGGAACATTAGCCCTGGATCCCGGCATTTCAGGGTTTTTTCATTTTGTGTCGTTGCACCCATGTATATGACAGTGCGTGGGAAAAACAGACATTCTTAATATACATGTGTGTAAATTGTGCTGTTTGTTAAATAAAAATCATTTAAACCAAAAACAGACATAATGGAAGTTTGGCATAAACTGAGATATTAATTTTTTATGGTGGAGCAAAGATTTCTTGTTAATACACAGAAAAACGAGTTGAGTTATCTTGTCTAGTTTTTATTTTATAATTATTTGACATTCGAAATAGATAATGTGCAGAAATCGGGCATAGAAGATACAATTTTGCCTCTTTGTTTCTATTGACTTGATTTAGAAAATGATCAAATAAACAAATAAATCATTCAAAGTTGTCTTTCATGTTGTGGATACTGGTAGAACACATACAAATAGACATAAATATGCCCTAAATAGAAATTTGATATTTTGGTGGGTTGTTGACTATTTTTGGCTTTTGCTCAAAACATTGTGAGCGACTTCTGTAGGTTTTTCCCATGCACCATCACATTTGGTTTGTTGTTTGTTTATCCCAACGCTGAAGCACATGTGAAGCCTTTATCTACCGTCATTTTCGGACTATAAGGAGATATTGTTTTCTTCAATTTCGACCTATTCACCTAATAAACGAGGGCGCCCTATTAGTGAACAAAATCGTGAGAAGAGAGGCAACAATTGCCATACTCAGTACAGTCTACTGTGAGTCACAACATCGAAAGTGGTAACGAATCGCTGATACGACAAATACTCACGTTAAGATGCTTCAAAATCCCTGTTATCATCCGAGATACCGTCCAACAGATGCCACAACCCTTCATTGGATGTAAAAAGCATTGTAGAGCTTAAAATGCCATCATTCTACCAGTTTTCGCAAAAAATTGTCCAAACACAATAACCGGAAGTCGCAAAAATGGAAGTTTTGATTATTTGAGAAGGGAGCCAACTCTCGTTTATGACAACAATAATGGCGGTCGGTAAGCGTTTACACTCCTTACACTTTACACTCGTGTACGGGCTTCAAACTTCGACTTTCTTTTGTGAGGTGTGTATCGCCTTATTATCGAGGGCGCCTTTTACTTTATTTTTTTCAGATGAGCCGAAAAATAGGGTAGGTGTTCGTGTGTCTGTCTGCACTGAAGCACATGTGAAGCCTTTATCTGTGCGTTCGTGTGTCTGTCTGCACAGCGGTGACGTTCGCCTACCCTGGCCAGAAGCCTCTCTTCAAGGACGTCGACTTTGGCATCGACATGGATTCCAGAGGTGAGAACAAGAACTGTTACATTCTCATACATTGCAGTCTTTCTGTTCTCCCACACCGCTGTTCCGTCCCACACAAAACCAAGCTGTTTAGTTAAAAGAGTTAGGCCGGGTTCACATTAGACGCGTAAGTTCCGTACGGAAAATCCTAAATAAATGGAAGAAAGAAGGATAAAAGTTTACGCATATAGGAGAAATTTGGACACGTGCGCAAATCTTTTCCCTTCTTTGTTTCACTTATTTATGGATTGTGCACGGGTTTCCGCATGGAATATCCGCTTATGTGTGTACACAGCCTTAATCTAGAAATCTTAAATAAAACTAAAAACTGCACCAAGCATTGGTTTGTAAAAAAATACTTTGGCTGTATGTTCTTCATTGTACTTTTAATATATTCCATCAGATTTGTGTTAAAAACCTTAATCTATTCTATCATGTTACTGTTCCACTACGAATGAGTTATCTCTTTCAATTTGGAGCATAAATGCCAATTTTACCCAAAAACCACAAAGTTTTTTGTCTTATAAGACTAAATCCCTGGACACAGCAAGTCTCTGCCTGAGCCACCACGGATCCCATCAACATTATATTTAGTAGAAAATGTTCTTGAATAATACACTTTGTATCGCAAACATCAATCAAATTGCCCAGTAGTGACAATCTAGCCATATCCACCGAACACAACTAATTTAGCCACAAACTACAGTGGAACCTCCCTTATAAGACCTTCAAAAATCATCCAAAAATGAAACATAAATTTTTGTTTATACCCTGGTTGGTTGGTTCAACATGGCGAAAGCCGATACGCGACGTTAAACTGAACTTCCATCCATATCTCAGAGAAGTATATATGAAAGATAAGATGTTAGAGAATACGAAAACACCCATAACTCAAAATTGATTTTTTTTTTTTTTTAATTAGATTTTTGACTTTTCAAGTCTCTTGTGAGAAACTAGCTGAGCGACTTCATGTCCCTTTCGTGGTGTTTGTGATCGAATGTTGCAGTGGCCATCGTGGGACCTAACGGCGTGGGGAAAAGTACACTGCTCAAACTGCTGATGGCAGACGTACAACCAGTGAGTAGATCAACACACCCATTTGATAATAACAATAATGATGAGGATGATGAACCTCTTCTCTCTCTCTCTCTCTCTCTCTCTCTCTCTCTCTCTCTCTCTCTCTCTCTCTCTCTCTCTGTCTCTCTCTCTCTCTCTCTCTCTCTCTCTCTCTCTATATATATGTCTCTCTCTCTCTCTGTCTCTCTCTCTTCTCTCTCTCTCTCTGTCTCTCTCTCTCTCTCTCTCTCTCTCTCTCTCTCTCTCTGTCTCTCTCTCTCTCTCTCTCTCTCTCTCTCTCTCTCTCTCTCTCTCTCTCTCTCTCTCTCTCTCTCTCTCTCTCTCTCTCTCTCTCTCTCTCTCTCTGTCTCTCTCTCCCCCCCTCTCTCTCTCTCTCTTCTCTCTCATCTCTCTCTCTCTCTCTCTCTCTCTCTCTCTCTCTCTCTCTCTCTCTCTCTCTCTCTCTCTCTCTCTCTCTCTCTCTCTCTCTCTCTCTCTGTGTTCCATGCTGCATGCTTGTAGTTATCTTTAGTCTACTTTGATTGTATGTTATTTTGCTTAAATTCAAGCCTTCATTTTCTCGTTGTTTGCTTATCGTTTATTGTTTGTTTATTTCGGGGGGGTGGGGGGGGGGGGGGGTGGAGACCTGATGACAAAAAAAGCCTTATTTGTGCTTACTCAGTTATCCTCAATAAAAAATCTACCTCTCTCTCTCTCTCCTCTCTCTCTCTCTCTCTCTCTCTCTCTCTCTCTCTCTCTCTCTCTCTCTCTCTCTCTCTCTCTCTCTCTCTCTCTCTCTCTCTCTCTCTCTCTCTCTCTCTCTCTCTCTCTCTCTCTCTCTCTCTCCTCCTCCCCCCCCCCCTCTCTCTCTCTCCCCCCCCTCTCTCTCTCTCTCTCTGTAAATGATAAAAATAGAAAACTTTGACCTTTGACCTTGCACAACTCTGCCCCTAGTTTGGCCTAGCAGACTATTGAAATGAGCAACGTCGTTATCTAACTGAAAATTAACGGCTGTGTTAACACATAAATCATCGTTTTAATACGCCACCTCACCCCTTACTTGAGATTTCAAAGGGTAAATCTCACGCATGGTTTGACATTCTAGGGGGTGATTTGAGAGCTCTAGTGCATAAATACGCACAATCTCTACATTTTCAGAAGCCCTGGATATATGCATTAACCCTTTCACCGCCAATGTCGCATTTATGCACCACAATGGTTTAACCCTTTCACCGCCAATGTCGCATTTATGCACCACAATGGTTTAACCCTTTCACCGCCAATGTCGCATTTATGCACCACAATGGTTTAACCCTTTCACCGCCAATGTCGCATTTATGCACCACAATGGTTTTTTAACCCTTTCACCGCCAATGTCGCATTTATGCACCACAATGGTTTAACCCTTTCACCGCCAATGTCGCATTTATGCACCACAATGGTTTAACCCTTTCACCGCCAATGTCGCATTTATGCACCACAATGGTTTAACCCTTTCACCGCCAATGTCGCATTTATGCACCACAATGGTTTAACCCTTTTCACCGCCAATGTCGCATTTATGCACCACAGTGGTTTAGCCCTTTCACCGCCAATGTCGCATTTATGCACCACAATGGTTTAACCCTTTCACCGCCAATGTCGCATTTATGCACCACAATGGTTTAACCCTTTCACCGCCAATGTCGCATTTATGCACCACAATGGTTTAACCCTTTCACCGCCAATGTCGCATTTATGCACCACAATGGTTTAACCCTTTCACCGCCAATGTCGCATTTATGCACCACAATGGTTTAACCCTTTCACCGCCAATGTCGCATTTATGCACCACAATGGTTTAACCCTTTCACCGCCAATGTCGCATTTATGCACCACAATGGTTTAACCCTTTCACCGCCAATGTCGCATTTATGCACCACAATGGTTTAACCCTTTCACCGCCAATGTCGCATTTATGCACCACAATGGTTTAACCCTTTCACCGCCAATGTCGCATTTATGCACCACAATGGTTTAACCCTTTCACCGCCAATGTCGCATTTATGCACCACAATGGTTTAACCCTTTCACCGCCAATGTCGCATTTATGCACCACAATGGTTTAACCCTTTCACCGCCAATGTCGCATTTATGCACCACAATGGTTTAACCCTTTCACCGCCAATGTCGCATTTATGCACCACAATGGTTTAACCCTTTCACCGCCAATGTCGCATTTATGCACCACAATGGTTTAACCCTTTCACCGCCAATGTCGCATTTATGCACCACAATGGTTTAACCCTTTCACCGCCAATGTCGCATTTATGCACCACAATGGTTTAACCCTTTCACCACCAATGTCGCATTTATGCACCACAATGTTTCACCGCCAATGTCGCATTTATGCACCACATCACCGCCAATGTCGCATTTATGCACCACAATGGTTTAACCCTTTCACCGCCAATGTCGCATTTATGCACCACAATGGTTTAACCCTTTCACCGCCAATGTCGCATTTATGCACCACAATGGTTTAACCCTTTCACCGCCAATGTCGCATTTATGCACCACAATGGTTTAACCCTTTCACCGCCAATGTCGCATTTATGCACCACAGTGGTTTAACACCCATGTCACTAAAAGGCATCAAATCAGGGCCTGTTATTCAAAGACCTTATTTTCTTAATTTTGGGAGGTAAAGATAGGCCTAATGTTATGCATGTCACAGAGGTATTCGCAATATTACGGAAAATGTTCTTTCTCTTCCAAGTTGAAGTTCAGTGGTAATTTTGGGCTGGAAATGACTGGCGGCGAAAGGGTTAACCCCTTCAGCAATGGCAGTTATGGGTTGTTCAGAAATGGAAACATTCAGAGAGCATTGAAACACGTCATGTCAGGAATGACTTGCAGAAGGTTTCACTTTTACCAGTGCAGAGAATATTTTATGTTGTTGTTGTTGCAGAATGTAGGAGAGAGACGCATAAACCATCGCCTGGTAAGTCAGCATTTTGTTTGGGTTAACTACAATGGAACCTGCCTTACAAGACCTCCCATTATAAGACTCCCTCCCACATAAGACCTACTTCTCTGAGACATTGCCCTTTTTTGTAAGTATTAAAATTACTTCCCTTGTAAGACCCCTCCCTTTTAAGACCTCATTTTGGATGATTTTTTGAAGGTGTTTATAAGGGAGGTGGTGGTAAATTTTGACCAAATGACAGCTTTTTCATTGCCACTGGGTTTAATGTGTGCTGAGTGCATGAGCACATGGGACCTCGGTTTATCGTCTCATCCAAAAGACTCCACGTTCAGACCGTAAGGCCTAGTGCAGAGTGCGAGGAAAAGTCCCCTGTACCCAGGTTCGAACTCGGGTTTATAGTATACGAGGCGAACGCATTCCCTCTGTGCCACTGTACACTGTTGACCTTGACCTTCATCTCTGTGTTTCTCTGTATACTTGACCTTGACCTTCATCTCTGTGACACTACACTGTTGACCTTGACCTTCATCTCTGTTTCTCCGTGCCACTGTTGACCTTGACCTTCATCTCTGTGTTTCTCTATGCCACTGTTGACCTTGACCTTCATGTCTGTGTTTCTCCGTGCGACTGGACATTGTTGACCTTGACCTTCATCTCTGTTTCTCTGTACACTGTTGACCTTGACCTTCATCTCTGTTTCTCTGCCACTGTGCACTGATGACCTTGACCTTCATCTCTGTTTCTCCGTGCCACTGTACACTGTTGACCTTGACCTTCATCTATGTGTTTCTCTGTGCCACTGTACACTGTTGACCTTGACCTTCATCTCTGTGTTTCTCCGTGCCACTGTACACTGTTGACCTTGACCTTCATCTCTGTGTTTCTCCGTGCCACTGTACACTGTTGACCTTGACCTTCATCTCTGTGTTTCTCCGTGCCACTGTACACTGTTGACCTTGACCTTCATCTCTGTGTTTCTCCGTGCCACTGTACACTGTTGACCTTGACCTTCATCTCTGTGCCACTGTACACTGTTGACCTTGACCTTCATCTCTGTGTTTCTCCGTGCCACTGTACACTGTTGACCTTGACCTTCATCTCTGTGTTTATCCGTGCCACTGTTCACTGTTGACCTTGACCTTCATCTCTGTGTTTCTCTGTGCCACTGTACACTGTTGACCTTGACCTTCATCTCTGTGTTTCTCTGTGCCACTGTACACTGTTGACCTTGACCTTCATCTCTGTGTTTATCCGTGCCACTGTTCACTGTTGACCTTGACCTTCATCTCTGTGTTTCTCTGTGCCACTGTACACTGTTGACCTTGACCGTCATCTCTGTGCTTCTTCGTGCCACTGTACACTGTTGACCTTGACCTTCATCTCTGTGTTTCTCTGTGCACTGTTGACCTTGACCTTCATCTCTGTGCCACTGTACACTGTTGACCTTGACCTTCATCTCTGTGTTTCTCTGTGCAGAGAGTGGGGAAGTATGACCAGCACTCGGCCGACCAGCTCAACCTGGATGAATCGCCTGTGGAATACCTTAGGGTAAGATCAAATTTAACCTTTAGCACACTGCATTTTTTTCTGACGTTCCGTACTCTGCCATTGCATTCTTTTTGAGGCAGTGAAAAACGCATACACACACTTGATTAAAAATGCTGTAATTTTCTCTATGTGCTGTGTGCAGACTTGAATATTGGAATACTAATAAAGAGATGATTGAGGAAAGTGTTGATACTAAGCATTTTGTTGTTGAAAAAAAAGCAAGCAAAAACAACAAAGCGAAAGTGTTGACTTACTGTTTCGGCACTGTCGGAATGAGTGCAGAATGCTTCCGAGTTCGCCCACTGACTAATAAAGTCATGTCGAGGATCATTTTTAACAAAATAGCTCACGGAAATATTAAGAATATTATGAAAGGCGACATTTTCTCCAAATTCAACCTAGTAGTCAAAATCGGCACTGAATCATGGTCGCGGCTCGAATTGATATCGAAACTTCTTCATCTACTCACACTTATACTGTCTGCTGCCCCCCCCCCCCCCCCCCCCCCTTTTGATGTCAGTTTGTGCATAGCTACACATGCGTCAGTGTGTGCATAACTACACATGCGTCTGTCAGTGTGTGCTTAACTACACATGCGTCTGTCAGTGTGTGCATAACTACACATGCGTCTGTCACTGTGTGCATAACTACACATGCATCTGTCAGTGTGTGCATAGCTACACATGCGTCTGTCAGTGTGTGCATAACTACACATGCGTCTGTCACTGTGTGCATAACTACACTTGCGTCTGTCACTGTGTGCATAACTACACATGCATCTGTCACTGTGTGCATAGCTACACATGCGTCTGTCAGTGTGTGCATAACTACACATGCGTCTGTCAGTGTGTGCATAACTACACATGCGTCTGTCACTGTGTGCATAACTACACATGCATCTGTCAGTGTGTGCATAGCTACACATGCGTCTGTCAGTGTGTGCATAACTACACATGCGTCTGTCAGTGTGTGCATAACTACACATGCGTCTGTCAGTGTGTGCATAACTACACATGTTTCCATGGATGCAACCTTGCCTCGAAATCGAGGCGGCGCCTGTTTTTCAAATTTTGACCACAAAAACAAATTGATTCAAACTTCCAGGGGGAAAAAGTGTTGAATTCTCACTTTACAAACCTGGAATCGGCTTCAAATTGAGTATGACTTTGCTTTTTCTTCAGCTTCAAAGGGGCGTTGCCCCCCTGACCCCTCCCCCCAACAGGGGCTCTGCCCCTGGACCCCTGCTTTGCCTGTTTTTGGATTTTCTCCAGTTGCATAACTACACATGCATCTGTCAGTGTGTGCATAAAACTACACATGCGTCTGTCAGTGTGTACATAACTACACATGCGTCTGTCAGTGTGTGCATAAAACTACACATGCGTCTGTCAGTGTGTGCATAAAACTACACATGCGTCTGTCAGTGTGTGCATAAAACTACACATGCATCTATCAGTGTGTGCATAACTACACATGAACTATGGTGTAGAGTGGCACAGTGAAAGCGTGTTCGCTTCGTGTCAAGTAAACCCGAGTTCGATTCTGGGTACAGGGGATTTTTCCTCCTCTCACTTTGCACTAGGCCTTACAGTCTGAACTTGGAGTCTTTCGGTTGAGACAATAAACCGAGGTCCCGTGTGCCCATGCACTTAGCATACGTTAAACCCAGTGGCAATGAAAAAGTTGTCATTTGGTCAAAATTTACACACACACACTCATAAGTCACACAAAAATCGCATGAAAAAAAATAATAAAAAAATTGGGGGCGCGCCTCTGGCTGTGACGCGCTCTCCAGGTGGGAGCAACCCGAATTTCACAGAGACGCCTCTGTGACTATAAAGTACATACTACCTAATGTGTCTGTGTGTGTGTTCAGCGCCTGTTTGACCTGCAGTACCAGGAGGCCCGTAAGATGCTGGGCCGGGTCGGGCTGGCCAGCCACGCCCACACCATCCTCAACCGCGACCTCTCCGGGGGTCAGAGGGCAAGGGTCGCCCTCGCCGAGCTGTCCTGCCGCGCCCCGGACGTCCTCATTTTGGTCAGTCCCCCTGACGGCCTGAGTCGACCGATACGGTTCATTTTTGCCTCACTCTTGTTAACGAAGTTAACATGATACAGACCTGTTTTGCCCATGCGATTTCACCATATTTTGTACACTTATCTAACGAAAATAGGATAAATATGGTACTTGGGGGGAAAATATGGTGTTAAGAAAATCTGATCGCTTCTCGGCCTTTTGGCTAAGACAGTGATTTAGGAACATAATATTTTGTTTATGCCCTGGTTGGTTTGTTCAGCCCGTCGTACATGGCGAAAGCCGATACGCGACGTTAAGCTGAACTTCCATCCAAAATATGGTGAAATGGTGAAAAACAAATCTATCATTTCTGTATATTGCCTGATTCAGGAAACTGGTGTGATCTGTGTGTGTTGTGGTTGTAAATAATGGATGACACTTTTGGCACAGTATTTCTATAAGTCATACAAAATGTGTGCGTGTTTGCACTCATTTCGGGGGAGATTGTGTGGTTGCGGGTACGAGAGAATTTGTCATTTCTCTCCATGGAGGGGTAACTGGATTATATGACTTTTTTATCCGGATTCTGGGATCTGTTGCAGGACGAGCCGACCAACAACCTTGACATTGAGTCGATTGACGCCCTGGCAGACGCCATCAAAGAGTTCACTGGAGGTGAGAAGGATAAGACAGATTGTGTGACTGTGTAGAGAGGTACCGTATTTTTCGGACTATATAAGGCGATATGGATGCTCCTGCTTTCAGGATGTCCTGAAATGCAGGATTTTTCTATTGCCTGGAGCCGGCGTCGCCGGATTTTGAGAATTCGAGAAGCAGTGAATTTCCTATTTATAAACGTTTTGTCGGTTTCTCGCATGTGTAGAATATAAAAAAAATGAATAGAGATAAATATTGACGTGCCTTTACCAGGAACTTTGCATTTTTAGGATTGTTTAAGTCAAGTTGTTAACTGGGCGACCCCTGCCTTGCAGGATTTCTTAGGTTTCCCAGGAGCACCCAAGTACTTTTTTTTTTACCCAGACTCGGACCCCTGCGCCTTATAGCGTGACTGATAAAATAGTAAGAAAATAGAATAACAAAATGAATTTTGTGTCAAGATTAGGGGATGCGCCTTATAATAAGGTTAGGTTAGGTTAAGTTGGGTGCATTATAGTCACAGAGGGGTCTCTGTGAAATTCGGGTTGCTCCCACCCGGAGAGTGTGTCGCAGCCAAAGGCGCGCCACCCAATTTTTTATTTTTTTTGCATGCAATTTTTGTGTGACTGATGAGGAAGGAAGGGAGGGGTATAAATTTTGACCAAATGACAACTTTTTCGCTGCCACTGGGTTTAACGTGTGCTATGTACATGAGCACACGGGACCTCGGTTTATCGTCTCATCCGAAAGACTCCACATTCAGACCGCAAGGCCTAGTGCAAAGTAAGAGGAAAAATCCCCTGTACCCAGGTTCGAACTCGGGTTTACTTGACACGAAGCGAACGCGCTTATGCACCGTATAGTCCGAAAAATAGGACAGTAACCTGTTCGTTCCCAGGCCATATGGCCATAATGGATAATGCACATTTATGTGCCTGGTTTTCAGTTTTCACTGGTCTCCCCGCTGCATTCAGCAGACTCAGTCCGATGTCGGAGGAAGAGGGAGTTAACAGTTTTGTGCATTTCTCAGAAAAAACAAACTTTTATCTCTTTATGTTCAAAGAGAGTGTTGTAATTTCGTGGTCTGGATTTTACTTCTGTTTGATTCCCTCTGTGTGTGTGTCTGTGTATGCGTGTGCGCACACGCATACTGTGGTCAAGTAATGTGGTTTCTTTAGGACTGGGGGATGAAATTATCAGAAATCTTCTTCTGTGTTCCCTGGCCATATTGCCATAATGGTTACCAATAATGTACATATGTGCCCAGTTTTCAGTTTTCACTGGTCTCCCCGCTGCGTACAGCCGACACATCATGATTTTGGACGAGCTCAAAGGAGAAATTTATTTGGAAGACTTTTTTTTTAGCTGGCAGGAGAATGGGCCAATAAGTCAGAAAGATAGTAGATGACCGAAAGCAAAGGGAAAAGGCAGAGTCAAAGAGAGTGGCAGATTAGATGAAACTTACCAGCACAGAACTTCCATGTGGGAAACGTTTTGTATGAAAGGCTGTGTGGAGGCAGGAGGCATCCACCCACTGCCCCGATTCTCATCAATAAATGTATTTGTTCCGTTTAATGCCTTCAGTTGTTCCATTCATCATAGTAATAGCATGGCTGCTCCTCTTTCAGTTTTACACTGATTTCAGTATTCTTAATTTTACCAGAAACTGAACTTCAGTTTTTTTAATTTATTCATAAAAAAAATAAATATTTGACCACAAGCGATTTGGGGCGTTTTGAACTTGGTTTTTCTATCTTGGAAGTTTACAAAGGCAATGTAACGATTTTATCAGAGTCAAAACTATCAATCATTTTAACTGTCTGTCTCGTTATCTCTCTCTCTTTAGTTGCCCCCCACACACACACACCTCGTCTGACAGGGCTTTGCTCCTATACCCTGCCGGGGCCATGGGTCCCTGAATCCCTGCCTTTCAGGTGTTTTTTTCATTTGGGGGAGTTCCACCCATGTAATAGTGACAAGTACAAACCACCAGCGTTTGTGTGTCTCTCTGGCAGGTGTGATCATCGTGAGTCATGACGAGCGGCTGATCCGCGACACTATAATACAGTATTATAGTAATAGTGACAAGTACAAACCACCAGTCTGTGTGGCAGGTGTGATCATCGCGAGTCATGACGAGCGGCTGATCCGCGACACTATAATACAGTATTATACTAATAGTGTCAAGTACAAACCACCAGTCTGTGTGGCAGGTGTGATCATCGTGAGTCACGACGAGCGGCTGATCCGCGACACTATAATACAGTATTATAGTAATAGTGGCAAGTACAAACCACCAGCGTTTGTGTGTCTCTCTGGCAGGTGTGATCATCGTTAGTCACGACGAGCAGCTGATCCGCGACACTATAATACAGTATTATAGTAATAGTGGCAAGTACAAACCACCCGCGTTTGTGTGTCTCTCTGGCAGGTGTGATCATCGTGAGTCACGACGAGCGGCTGATCCGCGACACTATAATACAGTATTATAGTAATAGTGACAAGTACAAACCACCAGCGTTTGTGTGTCTCTCTGGCAGGTGTGATCATCGTGAGTCACGACGAGCGTCTGATCCGCGACACAGACTGTCAGCTGTGGGTGGTGGAGGACCGGTCCATCAACGAGGTGGACGGGGACTTCGACGACTATCGACGGGAACTGCTGGAGGCCCTCGGAGAAACACTCGCCACCCCCACCCCCGTTCCTACATCTTGAGGATTGTCCCCCCTTGGGGTTTAGGATCGGGGAAGGGAAGGGTTTGGGGAAGAGTGAAATTGTAAAGAGTTGTTTTATTGTGTTAGGAAAATTGAGAGTAATTGTGAATTCTATGAATGGCTTTGTTGGGTTTTTTTTTTTTTTTTTTTTCTTTTTTTTTTTTTTTTTTTGGGGGGGGGGGCATTTTTGCACAACATATTAACATGGAAATCTTGGTGATACAGTGGAACCTCCCTTAGAAGACCTCCCATTATAAGACTCCCTCCCACATAAGACCTACTTCTCTGAGACATTGCCCTTCTGTGTAAGTGTTAAAATTACCTCCCTTTTAAGTCCCCTCCCTAATATAAGACCTCATTTTGGATGATTTTTTATATCAACTTTATTAAAAGTACTGTCCCATAGGGTTCTTTGTAACCGACAGGACGTAAAACATAAACATTGGATGATTTTTTAATGGAGGTTCCACTGTAGTTGTAAAATTCATTGTTTAAAATTAAAAAAGGCATGTATGGGAAGTTTAAGACTACTACGATGGCTTGGAGTCAAAACAGACTATCTTTAGATAGTCCATTGACGTATTATTGAACATATTGTGAAAACGAATAACTTTTTTTGTTTAAAGACTGCAGACATATATAAAGCATAATCCCCATGTCACATTATTTGCAATCTTTTTTATACAAGTTCTTAGTTTTTGCAATAACATCAATAATAAGTCAATGGACGATCTAAAGATAGTCCGTTTTGACTCTAAGCCAACGGGTCTAGTAGTAAGGCGTACCATTCTACCCTAGGCTGCCATACTGCGGTATGGCTGAGATGCGTTGTTACAGGCATGTCAGGCCATCGGCCCTTCGTTATCCCTGTCGTTCTGCTGTATATTTATTATTACTCACATTCTTTGATTCTCCTCCCGAAGACGGAGTGTGGCTGCCCACATGGCAGGGTACCGTATTTTACGGACTACAAGGCGCACCTGATTATAAGGCGCACCCCCCAAATTTCACACAAAGCTCAGATTTTGTTATTGTTTCTGTCTGATCCGTCCGTGCCTCCGTCCGTCCGTCCGGCTATTCGTCCGTTTTTCTCAAAAACTATTCAGTCTATCATCATCAAATTTGGTATACTAGTTTGCCAAGATGCAAGCTATCCACTGATGTATTTAGTTTTACATTAAGGTCAAGGTCGCGCCAGTTACGGGGTTCAAACCCCGAAACACATAATCGCTAATATCTCGCGAAGTTTTGCATGTATTTCAATGCAGTTTTTTTCACATTTCTTGATGAATGGTCTATAACACAGTTGTCATGAATATTTCTGTGCGCTCGTGTGCGCATGATCGCGCGCGCTCAAATCACGGGTCCGAACCCCAAGGCTATATATAAAAAAAACTATTCAGTTACGTGCTGTTTTTATGTAGTTACGTGCTCTTTTGATGCGTTTTTATGTATGTGTACAACCGACACATTCCGATTTCGGAGTAGCTCGGCGATGCTGCGAGGGGACTTTGCAGCCGCTCGGCGTTGCACTTGTTTTAGTTTCTTACTATATTATCAGTCACATTATAAGGCGCAGGGGTCTCAGTCTAGGAAAAAAGTATGGCCTTATAGTCCGTAAAATACGATAATCAAAGACGGTCACACATGTAATGTTCTCATCCATAGCTGACGCACTTGTGCCACAGTGTTCAAGTGCTTCCGCTGTTGGGATTGGTTGATTGGTTGGTTGGCTTACCCTGGCTAAAAGACTCCAGGGATCATCCCAACAGCGAGAAGCACTTGAACACTAAGGTACAAATGCATCAGCTAGGGATGAGAACATTACGTGTGTGACCGTTTTTTTGATTACCCCGCCATGTGGGCAGCCACACTCCGTCTTCGGGGGATTTTAGACTGATGATGTTATGCTGGGAGCTTGTCATGGCTTAAGACAATCCCCGCACAACCATTCAGAGCGTAACAACATTTTGATGTAGCCTTGGCGTTCTAGCTTATGCCAACTGGTCTGACACAGCCTCATGCCAAGGCATGCTGTTGGGATGATCCCTGGAGTCTTTTAGCCAGGGTAAGCCAACAACAACGTTCTTTGATACGGAGACAACCCTGTCTTTGAGTGGTTGGGCAAGACTAAGCAATAGCGTTTGATCACTCATCTCATCATGTGGCTTTATTTTTTTACATAAAATATTTGATTATTTGCGTGTTGCCCGTACAGTGGAACCTCCCTTACAAGACCTCCCATTATAAGACTCCCTCCCACATAAGACCTACTTCTCTGAGACATTGCCCTTCTTTGCAAGTATTAAAATTACTTCCCTTATAAGACCCCTCCCTTATTAGACCTCATTTTGGATGATTTTTGAAGGTCTTATAAGGGAGGTTCCACTGTATTTTCAATGCTTTCCGTTTTATTTTTAAGAGACTTTGATCTTCAACCAACTTATTTGGGATTAAACAATTTTTTTTTAAATCGATCGTATACATAACGTGCACGGATGAGATAGAGAGTCAGAAGGCCAGTACAAAAGATGGTAGACTACATACAACTATTTGTTGCGCATAGCCTCCTTTACATGCATGCATGTAGCACTCAGAACTCCAGAGGTTTGGTCTCTGATGATTAAATAATAATAATAATAATAATGTTCATTTCTGTTACGCCTATTCTCCAGTTGGGGCTCTAAGCGCTTCACAAAAATAATAACATGCATCACATGAACAGGGCATTGGAGCCAACAGACACAGACGCACACACATAAACACACACACACACACTCTCTCTCCCAGTCCCACAGACATACAAAGAAACATGTACACACACATATGAACATATAACATTTCTGCACACACACACACACTGCACTTACACACACACACACACTCTCTCTCTCTCTTCTCTCTCTCTCTCTCTCTCTCTCCTCTTCCTTCCCCTCTCTCTCCCACAGACATACAAAGACACATGTATACACACACATATAAATTTCTGCACACACATATGAAATTTCTGCACACACACACACACAGTATACACACACATACTGCACACACACACACTGCACTTACACACACACACTCTCTCTCTCTCTCTCTCTCTCTCTCTCTCTCTCTCTCTCTCTCTCTCTCCTCTTCCCCCTCTCTCTCCCACAGACATACAAAGACACATGTATACACACACATATGAAATTTCTGCACACACACACTGCACTTACACACACACACACACACTCCTCTCTCTCCTACAGACATACAAAAACACATGTATACACACACACATATGAAATTTCTGCACACACACACACACACACACACACACACACTCTCTCTCTCTCTCTCTCTCTCTCTCTCACACACACATGGCTCTCTCTCTCTCTCTCTCTCCTTCCCCCTCTCTCTCCTACACAAAAACACATTAGCGTTTCATCTCTCTCTCTCTCTCTCTCTCTCTCTCTCTCTCTCTCTCTCTCTCTCTCTCTCTCTCTTCCCCCTCTCTCTCCCACAGACATACATTGCATACATTTACCGTAGAAGAGCAAAACCATTCAATTGACAGGTGTGCCTTTTTAGTTTTACCGTATTTTTCGGACTATAAGACCCCCTCCCCCAAAAAAAATTTTACCCAAAATTCAGATTTTTTATTATATTTTCTTACTATTTTATTAGTCGTATTATAAGGCGCAGGGATCTGAATCGGGGGGGGGGGGGGGGGGGGGGTTCGCCTTATAGTCCGAAAAATATGGTAGTTTATGGTGTATGTTTGTCTGAGTGAAAGTGAATCACTTGAAATGTGATGACCGTGGTGATTTCTTCTGCGAATAAAGTAAAAGGATGAAATGGAAGACATGTCTCTGTGTGTTTTAACGGTGATGGTGATGGTGATGGTGATGGTGACGATGATGATGATATTGATGATGGTGACATTTATGATACAGTGGAACCTCGCTTATAAGACCTGGTATAAGACCTACTTCTCTGAGACATTGCCCCTTCCTTATAAGTATTAAATAATCTCACTCCCTTATAAGACCTACTTCCTTATAAGACCTCATTTTGGATGATTTTTGAAGGTCTTATAAGGGAGGTTCCACTATATTGATTATGGTGATGGTGACGTTGATTATGATATTGATGATGGTTATGGTGACGATGATATTGATGATGATGATCGTGACAATGATCATGATATTGATGATGATGATGGCGATAATCATAATGATATTGATGATGATTTTAAAATAGGACGTATTAGATTATTTGATTCTGGAATTTCAATCTCTCAGACCAACGTAAGAAGAAAAAGGAAAGGGGAGCAAAAAGCTGTTAACGAGGTTCAAATATTTTAATTCCATTTTTTCCCCTTCAATAACAGTTTGATTAACATGCCGTGAAAACAACACCAAAAGTGTACCCCTTTTTTTGCTGAAAAATTAGGAAAATGTAATCCATTACACAGAATCATAATAGTGGCATATACAATGGCAAAGTGTGGCATGGCATGATGAATGTATTTGGGCAGATGGATTCATTAACCCTTTCACCGCCGATGTCGCATTTTAGCACCACTGATTTAACACCCATGCTACCAAAAGGTATGAAAGTTGGATCAGTTATCCAATATCCTTATGTTGTTAATTTTAGGAGATAAGGAAAGGGTTTCTTTGATGCGTGTCATTGGGGGATTCACAGTACTGCAGATGACAACTTTTCTTTACCTAGGTAAGTTTGAGAGAAAGTTTTGGATGAAAAATGTCTGGCGGCGAAAGGGTTAAGTTTATCCAGGCATGGGAATTGTCAGTCTTTGGGCTGATTTCAGCTTTTTTGATGGTCCTCTTCAGTCTTTTTTTGCAAGTTTCAGGTTTTTTGATGGTCCAAGAGGACATTTATGAGATATAAAAAAAAGAAGCCCAATGAGTAAAACTTAAGTTATTGGTTATAAATCAAATGAATGCAAAATGAACTAAATATATCAGTCTTATCTCTAATACTGTTTTTAAGGCTTAGATAACAGAAGAAGCTTCATTTTCTGGGGGCTGTATCCCAACACACACGGTTTTCAGTTGTTTTTTTTATTCCTTGTTCCTATGCCTGCTTCCAGACCCCAATTTTCAGTCTTTTTTGTCTTCTCTAATTCTCATGCCTGGTATCAGGACAAATGAAAACATGAATGGGATTGTGTGTACGGTTTATCATAGGTTAATGTATATACATGTGTGCTTTGGTTCTTTTCGTGCTCATTCATGTTGGGGGGTCGGTTGAGTGTGTGGATATAGTTTATATCCAGCTCTTGCCGGACAGACAATTTATAGCAAGGAGACAAATTGATGACATAATATTGTACATATATAAAATGACATTCACGAAAATGTAAATAAGAAATCAACCTTTTCTAAACAGTAAACAGTTTCCAGCTAAAAAGTTTTACAAATAATAATAATAAACAAGTTCTACATTCATTGTAAAATGCATTTCAAACCCAATCCCGGGCATTTAAATTCAATACGATTTTTGAAAAAAATGAAAGCGTCTTTGTACCACAAATCGAGTTGTCCACCCCTGAAAAAAACCTGGGAGAAGTAGAAGACAAGCATGATATGTAAGGGATAGATTTTGAAAAAGAACAAAAAAATCAACGAAATCAAGCGCTTTGCCCACACAAAAAAAAGTATGACTAAATTACCAAAAACTTCCACACCTATTTTCAAAAATATTATTGCTGGAGAAATTTGTGAACTGCCTAAACGTACATGGTCTTTAATTCCTTGTTTGTCCATTCATTAAACAGGCTTGGGAATGTTCAGTTTTTAAGTACATTTGTGACCCCGCACCACGAAAGGGACATTAAGTGTCAAACTGACCATTCTGAGAGACTTATGCATTTGAAAACTTCAGACAATTCTCTTTCTACTGATACAAGAACCATTCTTGTATCTTTTCCCGGTCCGTTGAATGTCTTTTTACCAAAAAACCCTCTGTTGGTACCCACAAATTGGAAAAAAACCGATTGGTACCCAAAAAACCTCTGTTGGTACCCAAAAAAACAGAGTCGCATAAAACTCAGAAAGTTAGGATAGGGTTAGGGATAGTAAGATGGGAGCAGGAAAAGACAGACAACATAAAAATGTCCTCATTATATTGGTTTTCTCAAGTTTCCTTGTTTTTTTGGGTCCCAACAGAGGGTTTTTTGGTAAAAAACGGTTTTTTGGGTGTTTCGACGGACCCATCTTTTCCCGTTCCAGAGTTTTGAGCATTTAAAGTTAGTAGGGTGAGCACCGGCCATTTTGAGAAAACACAGTCTAAAGTCTAGCCTAGCTGAAGAAAATGCATTGACCTACTCTTTTTAAAGCACTTATAAGACCATTTAGAGACCATAGTAAATATTGTCCTTTATAAATATGAAAGATGTTGGAGAATATGAAAATACCCATGTCTCAAAACTGACAAAAAATGAGATTTGTTACTTTCCAAGCCTGTTGTTAGAAACTAGCCCAGCGACTCAATGTCCCTTTCGTGGTGCTGGGTCACATTTCAGCTTTTTTGATGGCTCAGGACATTTTTTTAGGTAAAAAAAAAGGAAACCTACTGAGTAAAAATTACATGTACTTGTTATGAGTGAATGCAAAATTAACTAAATATATCAGTTCTATATCTAATGCTGGGTTTTTTTTAGACAAAATAAATGGCTTGTACAAAGTGAAAATAAAAAAGGTTTATGAAATCGTAAATCAACTGTCAACAAGCACGCCTAAAAGTGATTGACAACAGCAAGGCTCAAACTTGAAAATAAATGTATATATCTCGTCAAGTAAAAGGGATTTTCTATGACATAGCAAGCAAACTGAAATTGAAAATAGCACACCAACTTTGTCAGCGCCTGACACGAAACGCCGACTTTTAAAAATGTCTGTGGACACATATTTGCTTGAAATTTAAATAGGGTAAAGGTAAAGATGTGCCCCCCCTCCTCCATTTCTCGGGTGTGAAAATGTGGGGAGAGCTGAGCACAGCTGTTTCGGGAGGAACATTTAGTTTATCTATATTTTCAGAAGTTTCAAGCCAACTTTAGTTTACCATAAGTTGCTTTTCATAAATTACAATCACGAATATGTTGTAGTATGTGACTAAATTAATTATATTCAGTGGACATTGCTAGATGTTCACTCATGGGCAATTTTATTTATGTTTGTGTATTATTCAAGAACATTTTCTACTAAATATGTTGTATGATACTGCTCAACAAAATAAGTTTTTACCATAAATCTGATGGACGAAATATATTAAAAATACAATGAAGAACACACAGCCCAAATATTTTTACAAGCAAAAGCTTATCTAAGATTTCTAAATTCAGTCTTTTAACTAAATAGCTTGATTTTGTATGGGGTGGAACAGCTGTGTGAGAAATGTAAGGGGGGGGGGGGGGGGGGGGGGGGCACATCCTTACCTTTACCTTAAAAACTAATGCTTACATTTTCATAGCAGTTGTAAAGGATAAAGACAAAACAAGTCTTAAAGGGCCACCCTGACGGATGAGTTTTTGCAAGAAACACGTCGAGATCACCAGGAAAACACCCTTTACAGAGATTGCAACACTCACTTTGCTCTGGTTTCCCATAAATCAAACCGTCAAATCGGCGATTCCTCCTTGGCGGAGGTGCTGAAAGTCAAACTTTTTCAGTGAAAGAGAAGGCCTTCTCTTTTTTAATGGCCGCTTGAGGTTAGACCAAATCGTTTGCACGAAATGTTCTCAATACAAGTCTTTTTTTTCTGTCTTTTTTTAAGATTTTATGCAACTTACCTAAAGGAGTTTCGCTCACAACAAAGAAAATAGCCTCTCTTTTTTTTACTGCACTACAAACAAAAAAAAGCTTCAACCACAATGAGTGACCTCCACCCGCCCCATCCAAAATGGCTTCTCTCTCTGACATCTCCGCCAAGGAGGAATCGCCGTTTTGACGATTTGATTTCTAGGAAACCAGAGCAAAGTGAGTTCCGATCCTTGAAAAGACTCTTTCTTGCGATCTCGACGTGTTTCTTGCAAAAACTCATCCGTCAGGGTGCACCTTTAAATGATGTGTCAGTAAAATTTTGAAAAAGGCGGGAGATACTTTCATGATAAAGAAACAAGATGGCAACGCCATGTAAGCGTACGCCCAGTACCAGCAACACCACCCCACACAAATATACATCCACACAGACCTCACTACACACATGAATAAGTACTCGATCGAAATATCGGGTTTTACGTCCTCCCGGCTTGGGCAGGCACATATGGGACATGAATAACAGTATTCAATGGTTTTTGATCGACTCTGAGAAGGAACTACGCTTATCATGACCACGCCAGAGTCGGAAAGTGTATTTACTCAACAACAAAAAAGTATTCAAGGGAGTTAATTTTTGAACATCAGGTCATTGTGTTAAAAAATTCCTGTATAGGGAAATTAACTATTTTACAAGAAAAGTTGTTAAGTGACAGCTGTTCACTATACCTACTTTGGCTTAAATCCATCCATTAGTTTTTTTAATAATCAGTATTTTTTATAATATGCAACAAAATCTGACTGGGGTTACGTTGATATGGCTCGTCGTTATGTGAATCTGACCTTGTGTGAATCATCTGCAAGGTGTAAAGAATTACTGTGCCAAGTTTCATTAAGATCGGTTCATTGGTTCAGGCGCTATGGACTGGAACACATTTCGGTCACACACATACACACGGACAAGCAGCACACAGCCCTCCGGTTCCCATCGTAATGTACTCCCATTCTAATAGAACTCGGAGTGCAAAAAAAGGCAAGAGGCAAGAATAGGAAGGAAAATGTAAAGAACAGGGACGGTATTCATGTCGAGATAGCATGAGACTTAGCATGATGCTAACTTAGAAGCTCTTCCAAAAGTCCTATTAAATCCTATAGGACATTGGAAGAGCTTCTAAGTTAGCATCATGCTAAGTCTCATGCTATCTCGACATGAATACCGTCCCAGGTCAAATTTATTACTTTTTTCCCCCGTCAATAATCCTAATGCTCTGGCACCATAATTAAACAGTGACATGTTGACATTATTATGCATGCCAGTCAGTCCTGAACTAGGTGACAGTGGCGGTACCATAGCCGATGAGACTTAACCGAGGCGTGGTTACTGCTACACCTATCTACACTACTCACAAAAAGTTAAGGATCACTATGAGAAAACAGGTGCGCAATAAACTCCGTTCGCTCCTGTTATTTTTTTCTCAGTCAAGCCAAATTGTTATGAATTCTTGTTCAGCTGTAAGTGGGCGATGTTGTGTTAGTGGAAACATTGCACGTGATTCTCTATTACTGAGCTTGGCAGCAAAAGAAAAAGCGGAAACTTGCGAAAAAGGACCTTGTTTTTGGATCGTTCTGCATGAACACATTGCACAAGCCAGATGGAAAAACCATTATGCATGTGCAAGCACTGCTGTTTATGTGTGAGATGCTGTCTCTTGCTTGGCTTTATAAGAAGACATACCACCAGTATTAGGCCTGATTTGACAATGCCTCCACGACGAAAATTGAGCGAGTTGGATAGGGGACGAGCTGTTGCATGGTTCCAAGATGGTGTTCCCAAGCGAGAAGTGGCCAGGCGACTTCAGGTGTCCATCTCGGTCATTGTCAGACTGATTCAACGCTTCACAGCCACTGGGAGGGTCCATGAAAGACGCAGATCTGGTCGACCGAAGAAGACAACTCCACGTGAAGATCGTCTCATTGAACGACAAGCCCTGCAGACAAGAACAGCCTCTTCCAGCATCATTCGAAGGCAGCTGAGGGTGGCTACTAACATCAACATCAGCCAGCAGACCATACGGAACCGCCTTCATGGGTTTAACCTCCGTTCTCGTCGCCCAGCTGTACGGCCACGCTTAACTCCAGCCCATAGGGCAGCACGCCGCGCCTTCTGCAGACGTCACGTGAGGTGGACACGTCAGCAATGGTCCCAGGTCCTGTTCAGTGATGAATCACGCTTCACCCTGAACCACAACGACGGCCGACTGAGGGTCTGGAGGCGCCCAGGGGAACGCTTTATTGACGCCACTGTCCAAGAAAAGGTGGCCTTTGGTGGAGGTTCTGTAATGGTCTGGGGGGCCTTCAGCCTTCACCACAGAACACCCTTGTATCATGTACAGGGTAACCTGACTGGCCTCCGATACCGGGATGAGATCCTTCGACCGCTGGCTGTGCCTACACTGCAGCAGATGGGACCGCCGGCTGTCTACCAGGATGACAACGCTCGCCCCCACAGGGCAAGGGTGGTCAACGACTTCCTGCAGCAGTCTGGAGTCAACAGAATGGAGTGGCCAGCATGCAGTCCCGATCTCAACCCGATTGAGAACCTCTGGGATGAGCTGGATCGCAAAGTGAGGAGCAACCACCCCCCTCCCAGGGATGCCCAGCACCTCTACCAGATGCTGCAGGCTGAGTGGCAGGCGCTTCCACAGAGGATCTTCACCACCCTGGTCAACTCCATGAGGACTCGCTGCGTCGAGTGCCAGAACAGCCATGGCGGATACACGCATTACTGAACTTTTGGGAGCATCAGAATGCCCTGTCTTGTGATTTCAATGACTTTGGGAAATCAAATTTCGATACGTACCCACTTTGATCAAATGTACAGACCAAACGATTGCTCGAAATTGAAGGCAATTGTGTATCGTTATCACTAAAGCATTGAATTAAATGTTGGCCAAAATTCAACGCATTGGCTTTCTTATTTGGAAAGTTATGAATTAGTTTGCAAGTGATCCTTAACTTTTTGTGGATAGCTTATATTGTTAAAAAAATCGGGACTTTACTAGAGTTGCACTGCCTCCGGGCATTGCCTCCAGTATCGTTCCCACCATCTTTGTATCTACAAATGTCCCATATGTGTCTGTTCCAGACCGAGAGGACGTAAAACACAATCTTTTCATTCATTCGTCCTGTCTGATTTGATTGAGATCAGACCCGGTATTGCAGTACCTCCAGGATCTGCTCAGAGCTTTGAATGATGGTTGGTTGATGGTTCATCCCATATGTGCGGCCGAGTGGACGTAAAACCTAACTTTCACCCGACCCACTGCATACAAGTCAATCCACATGCGATCCGATTGTGACATTTTTGTGAGGCAGGATTCACTCGTGAAATTCCACTGTCTAAATCGAATCTGATGAAATCCTATTAAGTATTGTTCACTACACTGTATGTGTAGAGTGGCACAGTGGGTAGCGCGTTCGCTTCGTGTCAAGTAAACCCGAGTTCGAACCTGGGTACAGGGGATTTTTCCTCTCACTTTGCACTAGGCCTTACGGTCTGAATGTGGAGTCTTTCGGATGAGACGATAAACCGAGGTTCCGTGTGCCCATGCACTTAGCATACGTTAAACCCAGTGGCTACGAAAAAGTTGTCATTTGGTCAAAATTTACCCCCACCCCCTTTCCTTCCTCATCAGTCGCACACAAAAATCGCATGCAAATTTATTATTTTTAAATGGGTGGCGCGCCTCTGGCTGCGACGCGCTCTCCAGGTGGGAGCAACCCGAATTTTACAGAGACGCCTCTGTGACTATAAAGTACCTAATACCTAATGTTTGTAGTTCCCAACGTACACGGATCTGATAAAACAGGGAGAAAGGTGGCTGAGTGGTTATTAAGACGTTCGCCTGCCAAATGTAATGCGTGAGTGACCCGGGTTCGAATCCCGGCCTCCTCGCCCTTTCTTTCTAGTTCGACAGGAAAATCGAACTGAACGTCCAGTCCTTCGGATGGGGACTTAAAAGCTAGTCTGACCCGTGCGCTTTACGCACGTAAAACCCCCCACGACAGTTGAAAGTCGGGATAAATCCCGCTGCCTGGTATGGCCAAATTGATAGCTAGGTTTTCCAAGTCTGCCCTCACCCTGTCCCCCACCCCACCCACCCCCAAAAAATATTTTTAATTGGGTAGGCGTTGCACTTGCTGCGACGCGCTCTCCGGAGGAGAGCAGCCCGAATTTCACCGTCTCTGTGACTAGATTATACCCAAAATACCGAAATAACTGTGTTTTGGTATCAGACATTTCATTTGATTCGTGTAGATTGGGGTCTACTTGAATATATCAGTGAACGTGAATGGAAGTTATTTCACGTGAATCATGACTCACAGACATCGTCACACTCGGATCGCCTTCGGATTGAATCGTAGGCACTGGGTCGGACCCTTAGAACTTCCAGATAGCAGAGAAGGCAAGTGCTATTCTGAAGGCGGGGCTGGAATTTAGTGCAGAAGCCTGCCTTGCCCAGGGTACATCCCCACAGAGGACAGCTGGCATCGGGGAAGTAAAGCGAATTCTAATCAATTGTATGCCTGTCGGTCTGTCGTTTTCGACCATGACTGCCAGAAAGCAGGGGGGGGGGGGGGGGGGGCAGCTGTTACTCAATCAGTACAAATGCCCCCCCTAGTTTGAGAGTCCTAGTCTTCCACGAGAGACTTAAGAGCCAGCCACACTGCATACGATTTGACCCCAATACGATACGATTGTGAATCATGACTTCGCATGAAATACTCCTGTCTGAAAATAACTACTATTTTTATATATCTAACTTCCTTCAATTTTGAATCTCATCAATGAAATATCCTTCTACATAGTAAAAACGGTGTATCTACAAATACTCAAATTATTCCTGACTATCTCGGGCTCATCTTCTTTCTCCCCACATAATATCTTATCATTTCACTTTCTGCTCTGTCTTTTGCTGAACTTATTTTCTTTCTTTTTCGTACTACCCTCTAAAGTGCAGCAGAATCTTCAACGTGATGAAGTTGGCTACCTAAAGGAGAAGAAGAAGTCAAATCCTTTACTTCAATATTGGCCCCCTATACTACTACTACTACTGCTACTACAGTGGAACCTCCATTATAAGACCTTCAAAAACCATCCAAAATGAGGTTTTATAAGGGAGGGGTCTTATAAGGGAGGTAATTTTAATACTTACAAAGAAGGGCAATGTCTCAGAGACGTAGGTCTTATATGGGAGGGAGTCTTATAATGGGAGGTCTCATGAGGGATGTTCCACTACTACTACTACTACAGTGGAACCTCCCTTATAAGACCTCCCATTATAAGACCCCCTCCCATATAAGACCTACTTCTCTGAGACATTGCCTTCTTTGTAAGAATTAAAATTACCTCCCTTTGAAGACCATTTTGGATGATTTTTGAAGGTCTTATAAGGGAGGGGTCTTATAAGGGAAGTAATTGTAATAGTAAAAAAGGGCAATGTCTGAGACGTCTTACATGGGAGGGAGTCTTATAATGGGAGGTCTTATAAGGGAGGTTCTACTGTACTACTACTACTACTACTACTACTACTACTACTACTACTACTACT
>CM065705.1:4003367-4013367 GCA_017654935.2 Phymorhynchus buccinoides | reverse complement strand
TTGTTTCATGAAAATGTGCAAAGTGTACATTTATTTCAATTGGTGCTTCTTATTTTTGATGCCACTCTCATTATGTGTTCACAAAAACAGCATTTTGTCAGCTAAAAACCTTTTCTGATATTGTGAAACAAAATCTTGGAAACGTGAACTCGCCATAAGTTTTTTTTTAAACAACTTGGGATGACAAATACTTTGGAAGATGAATCTCATCTGCTTACATAACTAAACCTACATTTTGAGCAATATGATGTCGCTTTACTGTGTTGAACTTCTTTTTTGACACGTTCATATTTTACGTAACTTTTCTTCTTCTTCTTCTTCTTCTTCTTCTTCTTCTTCTTCTTCTTCTTCTGTTTCTGTTTCTTCTTCTTCTTCTTCTTCTTCTTCTTCTTCTTCTTCTTTTCTAAGGCAGCCAACTTCATCACGTTGAAGATATTTTGAAAAGACATGTTCATATTTTACACTTTTGAAGTGCTATACACTCTTCTACATAATGTCAACACTGTTTGGTCTCGTGTTGTTCTTTGATCAACTGAATTTCTTGTTTAACGTGTGCGTAAGATATTGCGCGTGCGTTCGCACGTACACGGGACCTGTGTTTTAAGTTTCGGCACCCAAAGGACTAGAAAATAGGGGTAAAGTGTCTTCCCCAAGGACACAGCACTGCGGATGATGATCCATAAAATAGCTTAGACCGGAGAGGACTGTAACACGCGTTTCTTCACACACAGACGTGCGGCCAGACAGACAGGCAGACATCGAAAAGCACGGGGCCTTGTTCTAGTTGCAAAGTACTCTTGCTCTTCTGTAGAGCTTATTTGTCGGTTGGCTTGTTTGAAGAGTGAAGAGCGGGACACATTACCAATAAACTTACAATTCAAGTCAGCATTAAAATAGAACATCTGTTTCCTTCCTTCCCTAAAAGTCTCTCTCTCTCTCTCTCTCTCTCTCTCTCTCTCTCTCTCTCTCTCTCTCTCTCTCTCTCTCTCTCTCTCGTTCTATCTCTTTCACTCACTCTCTCTCTCCCCCCCTCTCTGATCTCAAAAAATGCATCCTTTAGTCCTCGTGTGCGCTTTGATTGCATTTCAGTCCGCTCAGTGCTGTGGCAAGAGTCCCCGCTAAAAAGTGTCAAGTGTCTCTCAGTGTCACTTGGGCCCATATGGGTAGAAAAAGGGAGAAGAAAGCTTCTGACAGTTCAAAAGACTGTCTATTTGTCTGTCTGTCTGTCTGTCTGTCTGTCTGTCTCTCTCTCTCTCTCTCTCTCTCTCTCTCTCTCTCTCTCTCTCTCTCTCTCTCTCTCTCTCTCTCTCTCTCTCTCTCTCTCTCTCTCTCTCTCTAGTAGTAGTTATGCATTGCATGCTTAGAACCAAGGACAGAATGGAAGAATAGGCCCAGCCTAAATTTTTATCCTTGTAAAATAAAGTATCTGAGTCTGAGTCTGAGTCTGAGTCTCTCTCTCTCTCTCATCTTATCTTTTTTTTTTAATTCTTCTTCTTTAAGAGTGCTATTATTATAACAAATTGTCATTTGTCTCAGAATTGTTTTCCGTTTTCTTTCGTGATCAATTCAAACCACCATATTCAGGTTCACCATTGCTCATTATTATCCATGTTCGCTTTTATTTAATTCCCATGTGGATTATTTTTCAATAATTTAATGCGCCAATGTTTGTTTCATTTTCTTGACTTGATCGTTTTTATGTCAATTGTTCTTTGCTTGATGCATGGTGTGAGTGTGTGAGTGAGAGGGCAAGGTGCAAAGAAGCTATTGGAGCTGATCCTTTTTACCCTCAATGAAACATTCGTATTCGTATCCTCTCCCCTCCTCTCTCTCTCTCTCTCTCTCTCTCTCTCTCTCTCTCTCTCTCTCTCTCTCTCTCTCTCTCTCTCTCTCTCTCTCTCTCTCTCTCTCTCTCTCTCTCTCTCTCTCTCTCTCTCTCTCTCTCTCTCTCTCTCTCTCTCTCTCTCTCTCTCTCTCTTCTCTCTCTCTCTCTCTCTCTCCCCCCCCCTCTCTCTCTCTCTCTCTCTCTCTCTCTCTCCCCCCCTCTCTCCTCTTTCTCTCTCTCTCTCTCTCTCCACTCCCCTCTCTCTCTGACCTGATTTGGAATCCTCTGAAGTTGAAGACAGTTTCTGCCAGTCCTAAAGACTTCTGCCTAGCTCTCAGAATGTCGTACTCCGTGGGTACATAGGAGGGAGAAAGAATCCGTTCAGCCGATTTGAAAAAGCTGAAAAAATAAACAAATTAAGAAACAAGTAAAACCAATCAAGTGTTGCTCTAATTGTCTTTCTGTTTGATCGTTTTCAATGGAATAAATATTTGTTTAAACCAATCAAGTGTTCACAGGCATAAACACAAAGGTGATTTGTCTAAAATCACTATTCGTGTGAAAAGACATCAAATTAAAGATTCATTCATTCATTACAAACACGTACGCGTGCATGCGTAAACTGAATGCACACATAATTCACTCGTGAGCACACATACACAAGTTTGCACGCGTGCGCCCTTATGCATTCATACGGCGCATACATAAGGAAACACACACACATATATATATATATATCCACTTGCACGCATGAATTCAGGTATGCGCACATTACAAATCAATTTAGGTTTTCAATAAGGGACTGATAATATATATTATGATATGACAGAACGCAAAGCCACACACATTCGCACACAGACACGCACGCATCCGCGCGCACACGCACGCATTCACACACGCACGCGATTGAGAGGGACAGACTTCTTATTTTTCTGCGTCCCAGGCCATATGGCCATAATGGGTAAGCTACGTATGTGTCCGGTTTTCAATTTCCACTGGTCTCCCCGCTGCGTACAGCCGATACATTCCGATTTCGAAGGAGCTGAAAGGAAAAGCATTATATATGTATTTAGAAGATTTTTTTTAAGGCAGGAGAATGGGCCAATAAGTCAGAAAGATAGAAGATGATAGAAAGCAAAGGGAAAAGGCAGAGTCAAAGAGAGTGGCAGATTAGAGGAAGTTACAAGCACAGAGCTTCAAGAAGGTGGGGGAACTATTTTTACGAAAGACCCCCCCCCCCCACACACACACACCCATCCACCCGAGTATCCCCACGGGGAGAGACTCGTGGAGGGGGCGGGGTCTTCCAGCTCCCCGTATGGAGGCACGAGGCATCCACCCACTACCCCAGAGAGACAAACACAGACAGATATACAGACAGAAAATGTTGCAATGTCGAATTACTACTATGTGCTATTTTTCTTATCTTCATTACTCAGAAATGTCTCACACGTGTCTGAGCCAGACTGGACTGAGGACGTTAAACAGAATCCTGGCACTGCGTGCTATCACTATCACTATCACTATCACCATCACCATCACCATCACTATCACTATCACTATCACTATCACTATCACCATCACTATCTGTGACGAGGTAATGGGTTAAAAGGCTAAGTCCCTAGGGAAGACTTTTAGTGTGTTAAATTTTCAAGTAGAAAATTTGCCTTTAGCCCACTTCTCTAGGGTATGGGAGATGAGCAACTTTCCCGGCCCCTTTTCATCTAATAAATTTATATTTGTGCCCGGGTTCTGGCTCGTATGATTGTAAGAAATACAAGTGGTTGATTTGCTCTTAATGGCAGATAGAGAGAAGTAGGGTTTTACATGAAATTACAAGACTCCCACTCTCATCAGTCTGACCAAAGGGTTCAGGATTATTTGACACTTGTATTTTATTTACTCACAAAATCTGCATAAGATTATGCAACAATAATAATAAAGCAGCTCAATGGCGCCAAAACAAAATATGAATGAAAACAATGAAATCCGAAAGGATTTACAAGACTTTTGTCTTTCTAGAAGGTTAGCCCCAAGCAGGAAGGGTCACTTAGTGTCCTGGTTTCCAGGTAGTGTTTTTGGGCACTGTCGTGGGGACTTAACTCATGGCTGTGCTGAAGTTCCTCCGTAGGGATCGGCGAGTGCTGGGTTGGCTGGGCTTGCTCGTCAGGTGAGAGTAGCTCCCAGTCGTTCCGGTTACGGCTTCGCGGGATGGCACGGTTCAGGCGTGGTCTCCTCGCGGATTCTGGGTGCGGGGCGTCTTGGCGGCGTTCCCATCTTGGTGCTTGTGAGTCAGGGATTGTGCGTCCTGACCACGATGCCCTGCTGATAATCACAGGAGAAGGTGGATGTAGGTCTCTATGGCTTAGAGACAAGGGGCTTCAGTCGGCAGGGAATTAGTGGATCCCAACCGGCTAGAAGGCTGCCCTTGTACAATAGCACTACATAGTTAATAAATAAACTGAATTTCAGTTAACAAACTGAGATCAGTAAAACATAAAAGGTGATCAAGCCAACATCACTCTCCATCCAACACCTGGAAAGGAATGGTATCATAAAGTGCAAGATTGCAACCCAGAGGTTTCCTACCAAAAATAGACAAAAGGGTTAGTAGGCATAAAATCCGGTTCTGGTACCAAAAGAGTTAAAGTCAAAAACACACACACCCAAATAATCAGTGCACATAACATATCTATCTACTCCTTATTCATCATTGAACATAGGATCTAGATCAAAAATATGATCAAACAAACCAAATCTCAATCACCAGCCATCAATAATACTCACTAGTTGGGCTATTCTGACTGGCTGGGAGAGAGGTTGAGTCTGCAATGTTGCTCCAGCCAGGTTTTGGAGGTATTATGAGAGAGTGGGTGTAGGCTACTTTCCTCACTACTCAAATTTTTCCCTGCCATTTTCAAATAATGTGAGCCTGTGGTTGGTTTATAGCAGTCGACACATCACAAGATGACGCTATAATAATATGCATACTAGTACCAAACAATCACGCGCCGGTTACATCATTATCACATGCCGACATTCCGGAAAGGAAAATCGTCTTCAAAGGGAGCCGACTGTGGTTGTCACTTTCTCGTGATGGGGAGGTAGATCGGGATTCAAAGAGACAAATGCCTTAATCGGCGTCCGTTTGAAGCTGACGGGCAATTAAAGTGGCGGCTGGAGAGAAGAAGGGGGGGGGGGGGGGGGGGGGGGTTGTAGATAAGAAACAAAGAAAGCGGGTCGTGCGGGTCAATTACGTCACACTATCACTATCATTATCACTATCACTATCACAGTATCAGCCAGACTCCCATCAGGGTAACTGTCCAGGAAACGGTAGAATTGGAAATATCATCTGTCGGCAAGATTTGGACCCCTCCCCACCCCCTTCATCCACCATTTCCCCCCCACCCCTTCCCCAACACACACACACGCACAGACACATGGGTGCGCACGCGCGCACACAGACACACACATATATGCGTGCGCACACACACACATATATACGCACACAAACACACACACGTTATTAATGCACGTACGCACACACGTACATACACACACACACGTGCGTGAGCGTGCGCACACACACTCACATACACACACACACACACACACACACACACACACACACACACACACACACACACACACACACACACACACACACACACACACACACACACACGGCAATGTCCACTTACTACTGCCCTACATCATGGTCACTGTCCAAGAATCGGTGGAAATAATCAGTATGCCAATATATTATGATAGAGGAGGAGTATCTCCCGAAGTGGGAATGTGGCTGCCCACGTGGCGGGGTAATCAAAAACGGTCACGCACACACGTAATGTTCTCACCCCTAGCTGGTGTATTTGTACCATAGTGTTCAAGTGCTTCGGCTGTTGGGATGATCCCTGGAGTCTTTTAGCCAGGGTTACTCCAACAACAACAACGAACATACATAGTTAGAGATGAGAGAGAGAGAGAGAGAGAGAGAGAGAGAGAGAGAGAGAGAGAGAGAGAGAGAGACAGGGAGAGAGAGAGAGAGAGAGAGAGAGAGAGAGAGAGAGAGAGAGACAGAGAGAGAGAGACAGAGACAGAGACAGAGAGACAGAGAGGGGGAGAGAGAGAGAGAGAGAGAGAGAGAGAGAGAGAGAGAGAGAGAGAGAGAGAGAGAGAGAGAGAGAGAGAGAGACAGAGACAGAGACAGAGACAGAGAGAGACAGAGAGAGAGGGAGAGAGAGAGAGAGAGAGAGAGAGAGAGAGAGAGAGAGAGAGAGAGAGAGAGAGAGAGAGAGAGAGAGAGAGAGAGAGAGACAGAGACAGAGACAGAGACAGAGAGACACACAGGGGGAGAGAGAGAGAGAGAGAGAGAGAGAGAGAGAGAGAGAGAGAGAGAGAGAGAGAGAGAGAGAGAGAGAGACACAGAGAGACAGAGAGAGACAGGGAGAGAGAGAGAGAGAGAGAGAGAGAGAGAGAGAGAGAGAGAGAGAGAGAGAGAGAGAGAGAGAGAGAGAGACACGAGAGACAGACAGACAGACAGACAGACAGACAGACAGAGAGACAGCGACAGATATGGAGACAGAGACAGACAGACACAGCGACAGAGAGACAGACAGACATACAGAGAGAGAGAGCGATGTCCTCTTACTACTGTGAGCTCTCGGCCAATCCCACATTGTGGCCACTATCCAGAAACCTGTGAAAATGGTCATCGGCTAACAGCATGTGCACCTCTGACCGGAAGTCCATGATCTGCTCGTGCACATCCGGGGCCTGAAGACGAGCGACCATCTGATCCGCGACGGCCTGAAATGAAGAGATTGTTTTTCGTAATGAAAGGATTAACCCTTTCACCGCCAGCCATCTCTGCGCCAAGCATTTCCATTATAAACCTACTTGGCTACAGAAAAGATTCTGTCTGCAATACTGTGGGGTTTCTCTGTGACACATTTAGAATGCGGTCAATCCTTACTGCCCAAATTTAGGAAGGCAATATCATTGAATAATAGACCCTGATTTCAAGAATTTTAATGACATGGGTGTTAAATAATTGTGGTGCAAAAATGCGACATTGGCGGTGAAAAGGTTAATCGTCTGATTAGACTTTCAAGTGGCTTTTAGTATGGGTTGGTGTTCACCTCAAGTTGGGGTCAAAGTAAAGTGTGTTTTTCCTTCTTTCCTCGTCGACCCATCCCCCCCATTGCACCGACAGGAAAGCAGTCAGTCGGATCCGGGCTATCCTCGCCGACCCATCCCACCCATTGCACAGTGTGCTGACGGCCCAGAGAGCGACCCGCGGGACTTCAGAGAGGTTGAGGAGCCTGTCAACAAGGACCTGCCGCTTCCAGCAGTCCTTTGTACCATCGGCCATCAGACTGTTGTTCAACCAAAGTGCTGGCTGAGCCTCACCATGTCTGCAGAGACTGCTTCCAGGGAACAAACCAAAGAGCGGGGGTGGGGGTGGGGGGGGGGGCGCAGACAGGGAATTGAGGGGGGGACGAGTGTGGTGGGGGAGACAGATAGGAGGGGGGGGAGGGAGGAGGGAGTGGATATGGACGAGAAGTATGGCGGACGAAATGGTATCAAATGCACGTGCAAATTTACACGTGCTTTTTTAAAAAAATGCACGTGCATTTTAGAAAACGCACGTGCATTTTACTATTTATAGAAAATTGCACGTACATTATTTTATACTACACGTGTAAATTTACACGTACATAAATTCACGTGCAGTTTTCTAAAAATAGTAAAATGCACGTGTACTCTTAGTTTTTAAATAACTAGGAATGGAAGACTTTCTGAAACGAATCATTGCGGGAAAGTACAAGCCAAGAACGATAACTCTCAGTCTTTGTTTCAAAATGGCGCGGAACGACTTCAGCTGCTCCAGACGCTAGGTCAGGTCAGGTAAATTATGACGACTAGCCTCGCGGCCTCTCAAGTTTAAGAGTATTTTTGGCACATCTGCCTTCTCGTTGGTGAAATAGATTTCAGTTATATTTCAGTTATATTCCAGTCGCAGTTTTCAATTAACTAAACTGCACGTGCGATTTTATAAACTACACGTGCAATTTTCAAAAATGACACGTGCATATTCTGAACTTGCACGTGCAAAAATGCACGTACAATTTTCTAAAAATAATAAAATGTACGGGTAAAAAAAAATGTGCGTGTATAAATGTACGTGCAATTTTCTATAAATAGTAAAATGCACGTGCGTTTTCTAAAATGCACGTGCATTTTTTTTAAAAAGCACGTGCAAATTTGCACGTGCATTTGATACCATTTCGTCCGCCATAGAGAAGAGAGAGGGCGAAAGGGATGGGTGAGGAGAGAGGGGATGGGGTAAGGAGGGGGAGGGGGGGGGGGGGTAATCTGGGTGAGGGGGCAGTTAATATTTCTTTGTGAGGCTTCATTTCAATTCTTAGTTAGGGATGTCATTCTTTCATTCATTATTTCATGCGCGCGCGCGCGTATGTGTGTGTGTGTGTGTGGGGGGGGGGGGGTGTATGGACGTGGGTATGTTTCTGTGTTATCTTGTTCAACACTGTAAGTCATTATTATCATTTTTGCTATTATGATTGATGCTATTTTTGATGTCATTATTATCAGAAGTAGGCCTATTGTCCTCATTGATGGTTCTACTGATGTGTTGTTATATCATCATCATCATCATCATCATCATCATCATCACCATCATCATAGCAGCGTAGGAGGAGGAGGAGGAGGAGGAAGGAGAAGTAGGAAGGAGTAGGAGAACTAGAGATTGTTGTTGTTCTTTTTGCTGTAGCTAATTATCATTCATAATGCTAAAAGCAGCAGCACTTGTAACATAGATGCAAAAGCAGCAGCAGCAGCAGCTCAATTATAATAGCAGTATTACTAACATCAGCTCAAGCAGCTTAGTAGTAGAAGAAGCAAGGGTTTTATTACTAACTACGCTTTGTAGGAAAGTCTTTGGTGGAAGAAGCAGAAGCAAGCAATTAAGCACTTCATCAAAATCCTCGTCGTCGTCATCCTTATGTTCATCATCATCATCATCACTACCACCATCACCACCACTATCGTCATCGTCATCATCATCATCATCATCATCATCACCACCACCATCATCATCATCATCACATCACCTCATCATCATCATCATCATCATCATCACCACCACCACCATCACCATCTCATTCACCATCATCACCATCATCATCATCATCATCATCATCATCAACATCATCACCATCATCATCATCATCATCACACCATCACCATCATCATCATCATCATCATCATCACCATCATCATCATCATCATCATCACCATCACCATCACCATCATCACCATCATCATCATCATCATCACCATCACATCATCACATCACCATCATCATCATCATCATCACACCATCACCATCACCATCACATCATCATCATCATCATCACCATCATCATCATCACCATCATCATCACCACCATGTACATGCACTCACAGCTAGTTCAGGCTTGGTGAAGGGCTGTGCACGTTGTTTCATCTCGTTCAGCACGTGCGACAGAGAGGAGGCCAGGTTGGCCCGTACCACGTGACGGTATTGCGCTTTCTCCTTGTCCCAGAAACCTTTGTCGTGAATCAGTCTGCAAATAACAGGGACAGAGAGAGAGAGAGAGAGAGAGAGAGAGAGAGAGAGAGAGAGAGAGAGAGAGAGAGAGACCGAGGGGGTAAGAGAGATGAGACGAGAGAGAGAGAGAGAGAGAGAGAGAGAGAGAGAATACGATTAGATGAGCGAATACGATTACGACTGTACGAATACTGTTTAATGAGGGTAAACGGATAAGCTCAAGCTTCTTTACACCATGCCCTCGAGGGGAAAAAGAAAAGCCAATTAACAAGAAAACGAAAACAAAAATAAAATAAAAAATGCATAAAAAGAATAGAAAATAACAACAGGCATGTTCGCAGTAAATTGAAGAACATGCGAAAACATTTCAAGCTCAAACGAACAGCTCGTTCACGTACTCGCACACACACAAAAACATACAGTATATCATATAACTATACCAAAACATGCATACCTAGTCTCTCGTGGTGTGTTCGAACACACATGTGCAAATACGCTCATGGTCCAATGATAGAATACAATACACTAATTGTGACGTAAGTGTCCCGCGCGACCCCTCT
>CM065705.1:3990867-3993367 GCA_017654935.2 Phymorhynchus buccinoides | reverse complement strand
CCCCCTCTCTCTCTCTCTCTCTCTCTCCTCCTCTCTCGTCTCTCCTCTCTTACCCTCCCTCTCTCGCTCTCTCTCTTCGCTCTCTCTCTCTCTCTCACTCTCTCCTCTCCCTCTCTCTCTCTCCTCTCTCTCTCTCTCTCTCCCCGTCTCTCTCTCTCGGCATCTCCTCTCTCGCTCTCTCTCCTCTCTCTCTCTCCTCTCTCTCTCTCTCTCTCCTCGCCTCCTCTCTCTCTCTCCCTCTCTCTCCTCTCCTCTCTCTCTCTCTCTCTCTCTCTCATCTGCTCTCCAGCCTCTCTCCGCCCTCTGGGATCTCTCTCTCTCTCGTCGTCTCTCTCTCACTCTTCTCTCTCCTCATCCTCTGTCTCCGTCCTCTCTCTTCTCTCTCTCCTCTCTCTCCCTCAAAAGCGCCTCTCCCTCGTCTTCCTCTCCGTCTCATTCAACTCTCCTCTCCACTCTCTCTCAATCTCTCTCTCGTCTCTCTTCTCTTCTCCCTCGCTCTTCTCTCTGGCGCTTCGCGACTATCTCGCCTCTCCTCTCTCCATCTCTCATCTCTCTCCTCTCTCTCCTCTCTCTCTCCTCGTCTCGTCCTCCTCTCTCCTCTCTCTCTCTCCTTCTCTCTGTCTCTCGTCTCCTCGCTCTCTCTCTCTCTCTCTCGCTCTCCTCTCGTCTCTCGCTCCTCTCTCGCGTCCCGCTCGCTCTCCTCTCTCCTCTCTCTCTCCTCTCTCTCATCTCCTCTCGCTCCTCATCACTCACTCTCTCTCCTCCTCAACTCTCTCTCTCTCGCCTCTCTCTCTAGCGTCTCGCTCCGCCTCTCTCTCTCTCTCTCCCTCTCACTCTCTCTTATCTCCTCGCTCTCCGCGCTCTACTCTCTCTCTTATCAGTCTCTCTCTCCACTCTCTCTCCTCAAATTCTCTCTCTCTCTCTCTCTCTCTCTTCTCTCTCGACTCTCTCTCGCCTCCTCTCTCCCTCCTCCCTCTCTCTCTCTCTCTCTCTCTCTCTCCTCTCTCTCTCCTCCTTCTCTCTCTCTCTCTCTTCTCGTCTCCACTCTCCCTCTCGTCTCCCTCCTCTCTCTCGACTCTCTCTCTCTCCGTCATCCTCTCTCATCTCTCATCTCCCTTCTCGCCTCTCTCTCCCTCCTCGCTCGCCCCGCCTCTCTCCTCTCTCTCATCATCCTCTCTCTCTCCCTCTCTCTCTCATCCTCTCTGCGGTATCTCTCTCTCCACTCGCTCCTCTCTCTCTCTTCTCGGCTCTCTCCACCTCTCTCGCCGACACTCCCCCTCTCTACGCCCCCATCTCCGCTCCTCTCACTCTCTCTCTCGCTCTCTCACTCTCTCTCTCTCTCTCTCTACATCTCTCTCCTCTCTCTCCTCTCTCTCACTCCTCTCGCTCTCTCTCTCATCTCTCAACTCTCTTTCTCTCGTCTCTCATCCCCTCTCCGTCTCTCTCCCTCTCCCCATCTCTCTCTCGTCCATTCTGTTCTCATCCTCTCTCTCTCCTCTCTCTCTCTCTCCTCGCATCTCCTCTCACTGTCTCTCTCTCTCGGTCTCCCTCTCTCTCTTACTCTCATTCTCTCTCTCCCTCTCCTCTCGGCTTCTCTCTCTCTCGATCCTCTCTCAAACTCTCTACTCTCCTCTCCTCGCTCTTTTCTCCCATCTCCTGTCTCTCTTCCTCTCTCTCTCTCTCTCTCTCCCCCCTATCTCTCCTCTCCTCTCTCGTTCTCTTCTCTCTCCTCTCTCTCTCACTCCTCTCTACTACTTTCCTCTCATCTCTCTCGCTCTCACATCCTCTCGTGTCGTGTCTCTCTCGCTCTCTCGCTCTCTCTTCTCTCTCCCCCATCTCCATCGACTCCTCACACCTGCACAATCTCTCTCAATCTCTCTCTCTCATATTCAGTCTTGACTCTCTCTCTCTCTCCCATCTTCTCTCTGTCTCTCATCTCTCTCTCCTCCATCTTCATCTCTCTCTGTCCTCAGCTTCTCCTCTCTCGTCTCATCTCTCCCTCATCTCTTTCTTCTCTGTCTTCCTCCTCCTCTCTCTCACCTCGAGTCTTACTCGAAACACTCTCTCATACTGCCTCACTCCTCCTACTCTCTAACGTCCGTTCCTCATCTCATAAAAGTCTGTCACAGATTCGTGCTCACTCCTCAGCTCTCTCCCACTCTCTCCCGCTCTCATCTCTCCTCTCCTCTCCCTCCTCCGCCCGGACTCTCTCCTCCCTCTCTCCCTCTCTCTCCACCTCCTCTCCTCGCTCTCGCGCGAGCATCCCTCTCTCCTCCTCCCTAGGCCTCTCGTCCGCCTCCGCTCGCCTCTACTAACAAGCCTTCCTCTCAACCATCTCCTCTCACCATCACCCCGTACTCATCTCCCACTCCTTCTCCCTCGGAGGAAAACCTCAACTCTCCGTTCTCTTCTCTCCAAGCGTCTCTTCTATCCCTCGGCTCTCTCTCCTTTCTCTCTCTCTCATCTCTCCTCTCTTCATGCTGCTCCTCTCTCCTCTCCC
>CM065705.1:3979116-3984116 GCA_017654935.2 Phymorhynchus buccinoides | reverse complement strand
TGAAACGAAGTAATCAGAGAGCCCTGGACTCTGGATAATAATGAGTTGCTGGTGTTGTCTTTGGCATCAGAAGGCCCAGAAACCTGTATAACGAATGGCGTGTGACTTTGGCTTTCATTATGTTGTTGTTGTTGTTGTTGTCTTACCCTGGCTTAAAGACTCCAGGGATCATCCCAAAAGCCGAAGCACTTGAACACCATGGTACAAATGCATCAGCTAGGGATGAGAACATTACGTGTGTGACCAGTTTTTTTATTACCCCGCCACGTGAGCAGCCACACTCCGACTTCGGAGGATCTTAGACTGATGGTGTTATGCTGTGAGCCTGACGGTGGCTTGATAATAAGACAAATTCCCGCATAACCATGCATAGCAAAAAGCAACATTTTGATGTAGCCTTGGCGTTCTAGCTTATGTCAACTGGTCTGACACAGCCTCATGCCAAGGCGAGGCTTTCATTATAGGGGAAGACGGGGTAAAAAGCGCATGGGCGGGTAAGAAGCCCACCCCAATTATCTAATGAAATAAAGAAAATTTCAGTCAAATTTGCCCATGAGACGAATGCTAGACATTAACGCTCGTCTCATGGGCAAAATGAGACTGAAATTTGCTTCATTTCATGAGATATTTGGGGTGGGCTTCTTACCCGCCCATGCGCTTTTTACCCCGTCTTCCCCTATATAAAGAAAGAAAGGTTGGGAGAAAAGAAAGAAAGGTAAAGGGGACAAGAAAGAAGGAACAAAAAAGAAAGAAACTAAGAAGAAAAGAAAAGTGGGGGAAACAAAATACAAGAAACCAGGGGGGGGGGGGGGGGGTGGGGGGGGGGGGGGGGGAGAGGGGGGGGGGGGGGGGGGGGGGGGGGGGAGAGAAACTGAGCGAAAAGAAGCGCGGGGCGGAAAGAAGGGGGCGGGAGCCAAAGTAAGAAAACAAAAGAGAAAGAAAGAAAGAAAAACAAAGATGGAAGAAAGTAAGACAGAAGGGGAAAGAGAAAGAAAGGCAAGAGAAAGACATTAAGGGGACAGACAAAAGTACAGACGATCCATTTCAACCGAAAGTCATTTATTTTCTAAATCAAATGCTTAGTCTGGTGTGAACACGTCTGCCATTTGTTACTGATGAGGACTATCGTCTGACAAGCAGTGGGTGTCAAAAACGCGGTTTTCTGTTCAGCTTTGTTCAAGGCTAGAACATGGTCGATGCATGTTGGTTGGTTTTGGTTGGTTTCTTTGTTGTCTGTCTGACATTTAGCCAAACAAACAAAGCAGGTCTGTCAAAATACAAATGCAGCCTGGTATTGTAAAGTTGAACAGAAAACAACAACGTATTGACGTACAATGTTTGTCATACGATAGATTGTAAAGCAGCAAACATGGCGACTCCATTCACACGGAAAAAGCAAAACACACAGATAAAAGCTTTCATTTGGTTTAAACGGTTTTTGTTTGTGGCTCAAGCCACAAACCTATAACTCACTTTGTCGGTCGGTCGGTCTGTCGGTCTGTCGTTCCAAAATTGTCGCACATTTTGACAAAATTGTCGCACTTCAAATCGAGGCTACACTTCAAAATTAATTGAGGCCACTCTTTAAAATGATGTATTTTAAAAGCGTACAAAATAATAAACATACGTAATACAGACACTACAACAGACACAACGAGTATGCGGTGCTTCTTTTGATGAGTATAAGTAGGATACATAGTTTTAAATGTTTTCCAAAAGATATAAAATGTTACGAAATGGTGCAGAGATAATATTCTGGTTTACAGATTAAAATTATTGAAAATCCAGGGGAGGTCACTCATGATTTGAGTGGTAAAAATAGACCGCGTGCCACAAACTATTGCGATTTCGCGCTTGTTTATTCAACAATTTCAAATGATAAACAATAACGAGGTAACTGGGTAACAACAAGCATATAGCTTATAACGTAGCTTTCATTTGAAGTGACTCCCAGTTATATAATTATGTGATGGGTTGTTTTTTAAGAACTGGAGTACGTTGAAATTAGCATGGGGGCTTTGCACATTATGCCACTTTGCTCATGTTCAATAATAAGAGAAAAAAGAGGATGGGGGGGGGGGGTGTCTATTTTTTTCTTACTTTCGTATCTCTTACCTCTACAAACAAAAACAAAAACAGAAAAACATTTATGACGTAGCCATGCACGCGACAGGGCAATCGCACAAGTTCATCGAGTTCATGCTGTTTCATTGACGCACAAAGGTCTGTGTACACGTTAACACCCTTTCAACCATAGCCATTTTTAGCATAAATTTTTACATCAAATTTACCTGGAAATATAAAAGTTTTGTCTGCAATGCTGGGGATTCTTTTTTGGTATGTGGAGCATTAGGCCTGTCTTTATCTCCTAACATGAAGAAGAAAATGTAATTGGACGACAGACCCTGATTAGAAGCGTTTTCGTGACATGGGTGTTAAATCAGTGAGGTGCCCAGCGGCTAGACTAGCGATGAAAGGGTTAATATTGTTCACAAAATATTTATTTTTCCCCATGGCAACACAGTGAGCTGTAAGTCGTACTAAGAGTGGGCTATCACTGTGTTGCCATGGGGAAATAGAAATATCTCTTGCCATGGGGAAATAGAAATGATGTTAACGTGTACACAGACCTTTAGGGTTGCGCTCTCTCTCTCTCTCTCTCTCTCTCTCTCTCTCTCTCTCTCTCTCTCTCTCTCTCTCTCTCTCTCTCTCTCTCTCTCTCTCTCTCTCTCTCTCTCTCTCTCTCTCTCTCGCTCTCTCTCTCTCACTCACTTCCTCCCCCCCTCTCTCTCTCTCTCTCTCTCTCTCTCTCTCTCTCTCTCTCTCTCTCTCTCTCTCTCTCTCTCTCTCTCTCACTCCCCCCCCCCTCTCTCTCATTGTTTTAACATGACGAAGAATATTAGAATCGTACAACTTCTGGGGTTTCGTATATATGGCATGCCCTTCTGAAGACATTCTTCTTCTTTTTTCCCCTCTCCTCATCAAAGCCGACAACCCCGCCGTTCGTTACACACATTCCCGGGCCCTTTGGTACCAAAGACAGCAGCGGGTTTTCATTAGCCACGTTCAGGGGCTCCCTCTAATTGCTTGTTTGTCGACACTATGAGTTGTTGTTTAGCTAAATTGGCTTTTATTAGGAGTGTGTGTTTTTAGAGTTAACAATTTTGTTGTGTTTGACTCTCTCTCTCTCTCTCTCTCTCTCTCTCTCTCTCTCTCTCTCTCTCTCTCTCTCTCTCTCTCTCTCTCTCTCTCTCTCTCTCTCTCTCTGTCTCGTCCCCCCCCCCCCTCTCTCTCTCTCTCTCTCTCTCTCTCTCTCTCTCTCTCTCTCTCTCTCTCTCTCTCTCTCTCTCTCTCTCTCTCTCTCTCTCTCTCTCTCATCACCATCATCATCAGCAACAGCAGCAACAACAACAGCAGCAGCAGCAGCATTATCTCCTCCTCCTCCTCCTCCTCCTCCTCCTCCTCCTCCTCCTCCTCCTTCTTCTTCTTCTCATTTCCTCCTCCTCCTTCTTCTTCTTCTCCTTCTCCTCCTCCTTCATCTTCTTATCAGTTTGCCCGTGTCATTGTATTGTTTAGGTCCGGATGAAAAAAGCCCGTCACGTCGTGCTTATTCCGTTTTTTCCTCGTTAGAAAAAAACACATTCGTTCGTTCGTTCTTTTTCTACTCATACGCAAGCGCGCGCACACGCACACACGCACACACACGTGCGCACGCACGCGCGCATACACACACAAACACACACACACACACACACACACACACACACACACACACACACACACACACACACACACACACACACACACACACACACACACACACACACACACACACACACACACACACACACACACACACATACAGAGAGACAGGGGGAGAGGGGGTGGGGAAGAAAGGGAGTTGCCCTAAAAGTACAACGAACCTCCTCCTAAATCTAAATGTGCCGACTGACTGCAGCGGGGAGACCAGTGACAACTGAAAACCGGACACACTCGTACGTCCTACCTCACCCATTACGGTCACATGACCTGGGGACGAAGAAGAAGAAGAAGAAGAAGAAGAAGGCAACACACGAACAAAGATATGAACTGTACTCACCCAGCATCAGAATCTTGACCGTCCTGGCCTCCTTGGCTCGGTCCTGGGCCAGAGTTTCGTCAATCGACCTTGACCTTCGACGGGCTTCCTGTTCCTGTATGGCGGCGCTGGCGCTGGCTCCCATTGTGAGTCGTCCCCCTTTGTGTTCTCAGCTCTTCTTTCTTTGAAATGTTAGAAAGGTCTTGTCTCTCTCTTTTTTTTGTTCTTTTTTTCTACTGCGTTTTTTTTTTGGTTATTGATGTGTCAAATGTGGATTCAGTTAAGTGTGTTGAAATTCTGGAAGGGATTCTTTTGGAGATGTTTATTTCAAGGAAATATTTCTCAAATGTTCTGGCAGGGAGAAAAGAAATGGGTAAATCATTCTTTTCTGTATTTTGATCAAAGGGATGTGGCTTCTGAAACCGAACGACTCTTTTATGCAGTGAAATAAGCTGTTACGTCCTCTTGTTCTGCAACAGATACACATGGGACATTCTTTATTACTTTTGATGGGGGAATTGGGGGGGGGGGGGGGGGGGGTCTAAGTGGTAAAATTAGCTTAAAAGAAAAGCATTTCAGATTTATTTCAATAGTCCCAATTCCATACCATGCGCTCCATTGTTGTTCCATTTTCTGTTTTCATCGGACTCTTTTATGCAAAGGAATCTTTCTTTCTTTAGTTAAAAAGAGACCGTAGAGAAATTTAGAGGATTTAAGCAAAATAATAGAAAACAAAATCGATGGGTTTACAATTTCCCTCTGACAAAAAAGAAGACGCTTTTTTTTAAACAATTTACTGTATAAAAAAAAAACCTTAAACAGACTGCAACGTCACTGGAACATACAACAAACAAACAACTACACGACAAGTGTAAAGTGACGTTATTTTATTCACAAGAGACAAAGCAAAACTACTGGATAT
>CM065705.1:3969116-3971616 GCA_017654935.2 Phymorhynchus buccinoides | reverse complement strand
TCTCAAAATTGACAAAAAATGAGATTTCAAGCCTGTTGTGAGAAACTAGCCCAGCGACTTAATGTCCCTTTCGTGGTGCTGGGTCACATATACGCCACAGGCTTCTACTCGACGAGCACAGTAGCTCCAAGCAATAATGAGAAAGAAACACCCGAAGGTGCTGATGGGACTCAGATACCCATTGTCCCCACCTGCCCTACCAGCCAAAGAGCAGGCTTCCACCAGCCTTGCTAGCCCGTGCTATGTCATGCAGATGTAGGCATGCAGTGGGCATTCCATTAAAGGCATATCAACCGATCCCTAGGATCGGATAACGCTGGTCCGACACATGTGACACTGTGCGCGAAGGCTGCGCACTCTCACAATAATAGGGGGAAAGATGGGAAAACCGCTGTGGCTGCAGTGAATCGAATACTGAGCGCGCGTCTCTCTCTCTCTCTCTCTCTCTCTCTCTCTCTCTCTCTCTCTCTCTCTCTCTCTCTCTCTCTCTCTCTCTCTCTCTCTCTCTCTCTCTCTCTCTCTCTCTCTCTCTCTCTGGTTGGTTTAACGTCTAATTAGACGTAGCCTCTTATAGACAGTAAAAGAGCGCGTCGAGCCTACCCTCACTTTTATACTCCGGTCCTGCCTTTAAGCGCGCAAGGCGCATTACCTGCTCTCGACATGGTGGCCATTTAGATAGGACGCGAAGGAGTCCTTGTGAAAGTGTCCCCATGGGTGTACCAGCCCGTTTTTCATGACTGTAGAGCCCGGTTAAAGGGTAGGTTCCAATTGCCCCTTTCCCATCTCTCCCTTTCTTTGATCTATGCCGCATGCCTCCTCCCAAGTGATTTCCCTTTGACGAGGAGGGCCATTTCGCCCTTTTCTCACTCAAATGTGTAGCCTCTTGTCCTTGGGTGTATGGGAGGGGAATGGCAGAAACGTGTTTTATTTTTGTTTTTGTTTTGTTTTAAATAAAATTTCTTTTTGGCTCACTCGTGTTAGCGATGATAGTTGTTCGGGTGTGTGCGCGTGTGTGTGTGTGTGTGTGTGTGTGTGTGTGTGTGTGTGTGTGTGTGTGCCGTGCGTGCGTGTGCGTGTGCGTGTGATGTGCGCGCGTGTGTGCGCGTGTGCGTGTGCGTGCGTGTGTGTGTGTGTGTGTGTACGTGTGCGTGTGTGTGTGTGTGTGTGTGTGTGTGTGTGTGTGTGTGTATGTGTCTGTGTTGCGTCCGTGGTCTAATCTTCAAACTTTAACGTTGGCATTTTCTCTGGAAATAGAAGGCATACATTGTTCAAACTTTGCACACATATAGATGTCTATGCAAGCTTTCAAACAATAACGATTTGAATAATTAAATACTTAAAACAACACTGTAAACACATAACAAACAGATAACATTTTAGATTAGTGGGTTAGAGAGTATTCAACAGGCAACATGAGTTAAGAAACTCATCAACAGTGAAAGCCTCGATAGCTCATTGGTAGAGTGTCTGTCTGTCATGCCAATGGTTCCGGGTCCGATTCTCGGCACGGGCACTTTTTTTTTTTTTTTTTAGTTGTATCCATTTAAAGATGGATTTTTTAGACACCCCCCCCCCCCCCCTCAATCTTTGTTTGTTGTTGTCCCACATGTTCCTGTTCGAGTGAGCCTTGAAGGCTTTGCCTCTCTTGTATTGTAATATTTTCAAAGAAAGTAAATGCATCATTACATTAGTCCTTTTCTGTGGAGTGAGCGCGAGAGAACCACACACACACGAAACACAACAAAAACAGAGAGAGAGAGAGAGAGAGACAGACACGACGAGAGAGAGGAGACAGAGATCCGAGAGAGACAGAGACAGAGAGAAAAGAGGAGGAAGAGAGGGGCCTTTGCAAAATAAATGAAAGGGGCGAAATGGCACTTTCGTTGTTATGTAATTCTTGTAAACTGGTATAACTCCGCCAATGTTTATGCTGTGTGGTGTATTTTGAACTGGGCACGCCATAAGCTTTGCTTGTTGTTGCTTCAGTTATGTCGTTGTTTGTTCATGTATCTTTTGAAAATAAAACATTTAACCCTTTCACCGCCAGCCATATTTCGGCCAAAAATGTCCATTAAATTTACCTGGGTAGAGAACAAAATCCATCTGCAGTATTGGGGATTCTTCTGTGACATAATTATATATAAAATACGGTCTATCCTTACTTCCCCAAACTAAGACAATAGGGTCTTTGGATAATAGACCCCAATTTGATGCCTTTTAGTGACATAGGTGTTAAATCACCGTGGTGCTAAAATGTGACTTTGGCGGTGAAAGGGTTAAACCAAATGGCATTTCACAAAGGGCCAATGGGAAACGGCCAATCGAGACGTCCCTTTAGAGCCCACCGGCAAAAACACCATCACTCAGAAAACCAGCACGCATCCAGCATCCCCCACCAGCATCCAGCATCCCCCACCAGCATCCAGCATCCCCCACCAGCATCCAGCATCCCCCACCAGCATCCAGCATCCCCCACCAGCATCCAACATCCCCCACCAGC
>CM065705.1:3931616-3936616 GCA_017654935.2 Phymorhynchus buccinoides | reverse complement strand
AACACATAATCGCTAATGAATCTCGCGAAAGTTTTGCATCTATTTTAATGCAGTGCTTTTTTGCATCAGCACACTATTTCTGGATGAATGGTCTATAACACATGTTGTCATGATTTTTTCTGATGACGTCGCGTTCGTTGTCGCGCATTACAGATCGCGCACGCGCTCACAAATCACGGGTCACGAACCCCAAGGCCTTAATGCTATATGTAAAAAAAACTATTCAGTTACGTGCTGTTAACTGAGAGCGTTTTTATGGTAGTTACGTGCTGTTTGTATGCGCTTTATTTAAACATTGATAAAGGTTGCTATAGAGCCTAGGGAGCAACTCATTCCGCCGGATTTCGTTTTTTTTTTTTTTTTTTTGGAGTATCTCCGCCGATGCTTGCGAGGGGGACTGTTGCATCCGCCACGGCGTTGCATCTGCGAGGTGTTGTTGTTGTTGCTGTGTGGTGTTTTTAGATGATGAGCAGCCCATCATGTTATTACATCTTCGTTCCCCCTTATTTATTTCTCTAGTCTATTCTCCTTCACATTCCCCAAGCTGCAAACTGCTTCTGTTGCAATAACTCATCCATTATACTCTGTTGTTATTGTTTTGTTGTTTGTGTTGTTGTTGTTGTTGATTGTTGTTTTTGTTGTTATTGTTGTTGCGAGTTAAGAGAAAACCATGGTTATTCATCTTTCCAGCCTTCTTTCTAGAGATATGATATCGAACTTTTCTTTCTTTCTTCAATGTTGGAGTCTGCTGCTAACTCTACATTTATATAATCTTTTTCTCTGGCACTTCTCTATCGTAAGCACTGTTCTTTCAGGTCTTTCTTTCTTTCTTCATGTTCCAGTCTGCTGCTATCTCTACATTCATATATTGTTGTACTCTGGATCTTCTCTATGGTAAGCACGGGTTATCAGGTTATTCATCCTTTCTTCATGTTCCAGTCTGCTGCTATCTCTACATTCATATATTGTTGTACTCTGGATCTTCTCTATGGTAAGCACGGGTTATCAGGTTATTCATCCTTTCTTCATGTTCCAGTCTGCTGCTATCTCTACATTCATATATTGTTGTACTCTGGATCTTCTCTATGGTAAGCACGGGTTATCAGGTTATTCATCCTTTCTTCATGTTCCAGTCTGCTGCTATCTCTACATTCATATATTGTTGTACTCTGGATCTTCTCTATGGTAAGCACGGGTTATCAGGTTATTCATCCTTTCTTCATGTTCCAGTCTGCTGCTATCTCTACATTCATATATTGTTGTACTCTGGATCTTCTCTATGGTAAGCACGGGTTATCAGGTTATTCATCCTTTCTTCATGTTCCAGTCTGCTGCTATCTCTACATTCATATATTGTTGTACTCTGGATCTTCTCTATGGTAAGCACGGGCTATCAGGTTATTCATCCTTTCTTCATGTTCCAGTCTGCTGGCTATCTCGGGGGAAAAAAAAAAACTTCTACATTCATATATTGTTGTACTCTGGATCTTCTCTATGGTAAGCACGGGCTATCAGGTTATTCATCCTTTCTTCATGTTCCCTTCCTTCCTTCTTTTTTTTTCTTTCTTCCTTCATGTTCTAATAATGTATGTGTTTGGGGATTTCTTTAGTAAACAATCACGTTCTTCATTCTTTTCGTTTTGCTTTCCTATCTTGTTTTTTTCTGCCATTCTTCCTTTCTTTCGTTATTCTTTCTTGTGCGGGTTTTTTCCTTCCTTTTTCTTTGAAGAGAAGATTGTAGAACCCTAAGTAATGGCTGTGCTGAAAGGTCTTAGACAGCGGAGCTGTGAAGAAAGGGAGCAGATGGTGGTGGTAGAGAAAGAACAGGGGTGGGGGGGTACACAGGCACAGAGAGAAGCAGGAGGGGGAGAGGAGAGTAGGAGGAGGAGGTGGAGAAGACGAAGGAGGAGGAGGAGGTGGAGGAAGGAATAAGAAAAAGAAGGAGGAGGTGGAGGAGTAGAAGAAAGAAGGAAAAAAGAGAAGCAGGAGGAGGATGAAAGAAGATGAAGGAGGAGGAGGAGGAGAAGAAGAAGGAGGAGGAAGGATGAGAAGAAGAGGAGGAGGAGGAAGAAGGGAGGAGGAGGAGGAGATAAGGAGGAGGATGAAGGAGGAGAGGAAGGAGGTGGAGGAGGAGGAGGAGGAGGAGGAGGAGGAGGAGGAGGAGGAGGAGGAGGAAGAGGTAGAGAAGAAGAAACGGAGGAGGAGGAGGAGGAGGAGGAGGGAGGAGGAGAAAGAAGAAGGAGGAGGAGGAGGAGGGGTAGGAGGAGGAAGAAGGAGGGGGAGGAGGAAGAAGGAGGAGGAGAAGAAGAAGAAGAAGAAAGTAGTGGAGGGAGGAAGAGGAGGAGGAGGAGAAAGAAGACGGGAGAGGAGGAGGAGAGGAGAAGGGAGAGAAGAAGAAGAAGAGAAGAAGAAGAAGAAGAAGAAGAAGAAGAAGAAGAAGAAGAAGAAGAAGAAGAAGAAGAAAGAAGAAGAAGAAGAAGAAGAAGAATAAGAAGAAAGAAGAAGAAGAAGAAGAAAGCGGAAGGAGTGCCCTGAGGAGGAGAGAGGATGGCAAAGAGGATTCTTGGAGGATGCTGGAGGAGGGATAATAAGAAGGAGTTTGAAAATAAGAAGTTTGATAGGAGGAGAAGAGGAGAAGAAGGGAGCGAAGAAGAAGAAGAGGAGGAGGAAGGGGGAGGACTGTAATGATGAGGAAGAAAAACAAGAAGAAGAGACAGACAGACACATACATGGTTTCTGAAAAAAGTAGAGATTGTGCGTATTTACGCACTAGACCTCTCCAATCACCCCCTAGAATATCAAACCATGCCTGAGATTTACCCTTTGAAATATCAAACGGGAGGGGTAGGGGGGAGATGACGCATTAAAACAACTGAACACAGCTAGCGACGTTACTCATATTTCAATCGTCCGCAAGGCCTTTCAAAGCTCCTAGCCACAAGCTGGGGTCACCGGCTAAAATTTAGAATTCTACATGATGGTGCAGAAAATCCCAGGTCTTCTCATTGGCAGGCCCTTTTCTCAGCATCCAATGCAATCGTTTCATTCACTTGGCATTCCTTCGATCAACAAGGCTCTGATGAGCATGTATCAGAGAGAGAGAGAAAGTGGAGTTTTGCGTCCTCTCGGTCTCGAATCAGACACATATGGGACATTTGTGAATACAAATATGGTGGGAACAATACTGGAGGCAATGCCCGGAGGCATATGCAACGAGTACAAGTAAAGTCCCGACTATACTGGTTGTAAAACGCCCAAGTAAACATTTTTATTAAAGTCCCAATACAGATGTACAGGTAGTTAATTTCTTCATGCATCAGGGTCTATATGTCTGCGTATGTGCGTGCATGTGCTTGGAAAATGGGATGGTGTTCCTCCAGTGTTTTTTGTTTTTGTCTTGACGCTTTAAAGTTTGAAACTGGGGGTGAAACTACCCCTTAAAACTGTAGACAGTGGGTGAGTGTACCCTTTAAGACAGGAACAAATCAGAAACCCTCGATAAGACACGCAGACAGGCAGATGGAAACAGAAACATGGAGGGGGAAAAAACAGGAGGAAAGAAGGAGAAGAAAGAAAAAGGAAATGAAAAGAATAAGAAGAAGAAGAAGAGAAAGAAGAAGAAGAAGAAGGAAGAAGAAAAAAGAAGAAGAAAGAACAGGAGAAGGAAGAAAGAAGAAGAAGAAGAAGAAATAAGAAAAGAAGAAGAAGCAAAGAAGAAGCAAGAAGAAAAACACAACAACAAAACAACAACAACAACACAACATCACGACAAACAACACAACAACAAGTAAAACAACAACAACAACATACAACAACAACAAAAACTAAATGAAGATTCAAGAGCTAAGAGAACAAGAGGAAAAAGAAGAAGAAGATAAAAATTTTTAAACAAACTTTAACAACAAAACAACAACAAAACGAAATGAACACCACATTGTATATAACTAGGGAACATGCGGTATGCAATAACACTGTGGTTTTTTACCCCGCCATATAGAAGAGGAGGAGGAGGGGGAGAAGGAATAGGAGGAGAAAGAGAGGGGGGAGAGAGAGAGATACATCCATACCAGTCAGATGGGGATTCGGTCAGGCAGGCAGACAGAGACGAGGACAAAAACAGAAATACAGAAAGAAAGAAAGAAAGAAAGAAAAGAAAGAAGAAAGAAAGAAAGAAAGAAAAGAAAAAAGAAAGAAAGAGAGAAAGAAAGAAAGAAAAGGAAAAGAATCAGAATCTATACAAAAAGAAAGAAAGAAAGGAAAGAATCAGAATCTATGAGAAAGAAAGAAAGAAAGGATTAGAATCAGAATCTATACAGGAAGAAAGAAAGAGAGGAATAGAATCAGAATCTATGCAGAAAGAAAGGAAGAAAGGATTAGAATCAGAATCTATACAGGAAGAAAGAAAGAGAGGAATAGAATCAGAATCTATACAGGAAGAAAGAAAGAGAGGAATAGAATCAGAATCTATACAGGAAGAAAGAAAGAAAGGATTAGAATCAGAATCTATACAGGAAGAAAGAAAGAGAGGAATAGAATCAGAATCTATGCAGGAGAAAAGAAAGAGAGGAATAGAATCAGAATCTATTTTGAAGAAGCAGAAAGAAAGAAAGAAAGGATTAGAATCAGAATCTATACAGGAAGAAAGAAAGAAAGGATTAGAATCAGAATCTATGCAGGAAGAAAGAAAGAGAGGATTAGAATCAGAATCTATGCAAAATCAATAAACCTCAGATCACACCAAGCTCAGACAGATAAACCGGTGGAGGGCGGAGTGATTTGTTATGTAAGAGAGCTTCCCCAACCATCTGTGTAAACTGAGCCTCCCAGCCACTCCATTTCCTTGTCGAACTAGTTTTATTTTCTATTACTGTCTCTGTCTCTGTCTATCTATGTCTGTCTTTCTGTCTGCCCGACTCTCTCTCTCTCTCTCTCTCTCTCTGTCCTCTCTCTCTCTATTCTCTCTCTCTCTCTCTCTCTTTCTCTAGCTCTCTCTTTCTCTC
>CM065705.1:3909116-3911616 GCA_017654935.2 Phymorhynchus buccinoides | reverse complement strand
GAGAGAGAGAGAGAGAGAGAGAGAGAGAGAGAGAGAGAGAGAGAGAGAGAGAGAGAGAGAGAGAGAGAGAGAGAGAGACAATGACAATGACAATGACAATGACAATGACAATGATTTATTCATTTAGGCCTTTGCCCCTCAGAGAGAGAGAGAGAGAGAGAGAGAGAGAGAGAGAGAGAGAGAGAGAGAGAGAGAGAGAGAGAGAGAGAGAGAGAGAGAGAGAGAGAGTTCAGACTTCAGACTTCATATGTTTTAATTAATTCATTAAGGCCAAAGCCCCATATGAATGGGGGCGCTCCATGATTCATAATACGATGAAATTCAAAGGACATGTAAACATACACAAACAAATCGACAATAATTACTAATCTACGATAGCATACTTTGTCTCAACTGGAATGCTTAAACAGATACATAAGAGAGAGAAAGAGAGAGAAAACGAAAACGAAAACGAAAACGACATTTTATTTAACCAGGGAACATGAGATAAGCAAGTTACATGCTTTTTTCCACCCAGCCCTGGGGAAAAATAAAGTAAATCAAACAAGAAAGCTAAATAATATATGTACATGCAGAAATGAGAAGAAAAGGGAGAGAGAGAGAGAGAGAGAGAGAGAGAGAGAGAGAGAGAGAGAGAGAGAGAGAGAGAGAGAGAGAGAGAGAGAGAGAGAGAGAGAGAGAGAGAGAGAGAGAGAGAGAGACAGAGACAGAGAGACAGAGACAGAGACAGAGACACAGAGAGAGAGAGAGAGAGAGAGAGAGAGAGAGAGAGAGAGAGAGAGAGAGAGAGAGAGAGAGAGAGAGAGAGAGAGAGAGAGAGAGAGAGAGAGAGAGAGAGAGAGAGAGAGAGAGAGAGAGAGAGAGAGAGAGAGAGAGAGAAACGAACGAACGAACGAACGAACGAACGAAACTTTTTTATTGAGGGAAAAAGAGTAAACACATGTTTCGCTTTTTTTACATCTTGCCCTCAAACAAATATGGAAAAAAATCAAGTATTCGACACAAAAATAATGAAGCATGCAAAAATAATCAAAGAACAATTATCCATGAAAAAGAAAAAATAGATGCGACAACAAAACCGTCAGTCTTTCTTTCCCCGAGCGCGCGAGCGAGAGAGAGAGAGAGAGAGAGAGAGAGAGAGAGAGAGAGAGAGAGAGAGAGAGAGAGAGAGAGAGAGAGAGAGAGAGAGAGAGAGAGAGAGAGAGAGAGAGAGAGAGAGAGAGAGAGAGAGAGAGAGACTGAGAGAGATTGAGAGAGAGAGAGACTGAGAGAGAGAGAGAGACACACACAAAGAGAGAGAGAGACACACACACACAAAGAGAGAGAGAGAGAGAGAGAGAGAGAGAGAGAGAGAGAGAGAGAGAGAGAGAGAGAGAGAGAGAGAGAGAGACAATGACAATGACAATGACAATGATTTATTCATTTAGGCCTTTGCCCCTCATGAAGGGGGTACAGGATAAACAAAACATCATATACAACTGATCATAATAATATTAACAAATTAATGTATCTCAATATGTTTACTCTTTTAGCGTTAATACAAAAGCAGTTTTCGTTTAATAGGAAGTTATATGTAGCTTTTATAGATTTTGAAAAAGCTTTTGATTCTCTAAATCGTAAATTGCTCTGGTCTGTTCTGGTAAGAAACGGTATAAAAGGAAAACTATATAGGTGTATTAAAAGCATGTACGATAGTGTTAAAATTAAAGTAAGATGTGGTTCTAATTTAACAGACTGTATTAATTGTACGTATGGTGTGAAACAAGGCGATGTCTGCAGTCCTGTTCTATTTTCACTTTTTATTAACGAATTAGCTAAAGAAGTTATTGAAAATGGTAGACATGGTGCTTTATTTACAATTGATTATTTTGAACTTTTTATTCTATTACTTGCAGACGATGTTGCCTTATTAGCAGAAACAGTAATTGGGTTACAAACACAGTTAAATAGTTTGCAGCGAGCAGCAAAAAATCTTGATTTAAAGGTAAATTTAAGTAAAAGTAATATAATAGTCTTTAGAAAAGGCGGTTATTTAGCTGAAAGAGAAAGATGGACTTACAATAATAGAGATATGCCAGTGGTTAATGCATATAAATATTTAGGTATCTTATTTTCTACTAAACTTAGTTTCACTGTGGCATGCAATGAATTGGTAAGTAAAGCTAAAAACGCTACATTATGTATTTTACGGAAATTTCGTGTATTGAAGCATGCTGGTTTAAATTTGTTTTTAAAGCTATTTGATACCCAAGTTCAGCCTGTAGTACTGTATGGAGCAGAAATTTGGGGGCTTGGTGATTCAGCCCATCTTTGTGAGAAAGTACACTTGTTTGGATTGAAGAAATATTTAGGACTTGAGTCTCAAACACCCAATGATCTCATATACGGAGAAACTGATAGATATCCGATTTCCATTAATTCTGCTATATGTTGTATCCGCTATTGGTTAAAATTGACGATTATGGAAAATTACAGATTACCCCATAAGGCCTATGAAATG
>CM065705.1:3894419-3899419 GCA_017654935.2 Phymorhynchus buccinoides | reverse complement strand
GTAGATAGATTGGTGGGGGGAGAAGATATAGTTATAGAAAGTAGACTAGTATTTGCTCGATAATTATTATTTTATATCTCACATACGAGTTTGATATTATAGAGAGTTATATATCATAGAATAGCATATACATGATATATACATATAGATGAATATATCATTATGAGCTATGCGATCTATGTAGATAAGACTAGAAGAGGGAGGAAAGAGCTAAATATTATATTTATATATATATATTATATATCTATATATTTCTAGATACATAGACACAGACATACAGAGACAGAGAGAGACAGAGGGATTACTCAGCCATACCTTCTCAAGGCTGTCACATTTAACCAAGGAGTAGGAAGATATGTTGGCAACACATAGTTTGGTGCTTCGGGGCAACGCTTTTTGTTGTTGCAAATGAATGTATTAAGCTTTGTCAACAACAAAAAAGCCGTTGCCCCGAAAGCACCAAACTTTAGCGCGCTTATGTTTCAACAGAGCATTTTTGCCCAGCAGCAAATGCCCCCTGTGCTATCAATATGAATATTGATGTTTGTGATTGTGAGTATTGTGTGATGTGGTTGTTAATAGCAGCTGTAGTGTGGTAAGAGCCTTGCTTTTCTTTACTGATCACATGGGGGGGGGGGGTGGGGAAAATCCTCTGTGTGTTTGTGTGTTGTGTGTTGTGTGTGTGTGTGTGTTTGTGGTGTTGTGTGTGTGTGTGTGTGTGTGTGTGTGCAGGGCCGAATCTGGGTGGGGAGGGGGGTGTCCTGGGTTCCGGACCCCCCCCACCCCCCCCTTCATCCCAAAGCATTTAACCTTATGCAATGTGTTATACGTAGAAAAATGACTCGTTAATAATCACTAATTGGCACATTTTTGCGGTGGTGGAGCTCGTAGCCCTAAAAAGACATTGCCCTTTAACCCTGAATCTATGCAGCTCCCACTGGACCACCACGGCGGACCCCCCCACCCCCCCGACCCAACACCCTTACGAATCACTTGGTGCTCTGTCCTGGGGGTGTGTGTTTGGTGTGTGTGTGGGTGTGTGTGTGTGTGTGGGTGTGCTGTGTGTGTGTGTGTGTGGTGTGTGTGTGTGTGTCTGTGTGTGTGTGTGTGTGTGTGTGTGTGTAGCATCTGTGTGTGGTGTGTGTGTGTGGGTGCATCTGTGTGTGTGTGTGTGTGCATGTGTTTGCGCGCGTACATGTATGTGTACGTGCATGTGTGTGAATGGGTGGTGTGTGTGTGTGTGTGTGCATGTGATGTGTGTATGGTGTGTGTGTGTAGGTGTGTGCGTGCGATGTGTGTATGTGTGCGCGCGTTGCGCGCTTGTGTGTTGTGTGTGTGTGTGGGGGTGTCACACGCGGTGTCAACTCTCTCTCTCTCTCATCTCTCGCGTCTCGTCTTGTCGTCTCTCTCTCTCTCTCTCTCTCCTCTCTCTCATCTCTCTCTCTGAGTACATGTATTTACATTTTTAAATTGTGCATGCTAAGATTGAGAAGGTAAAGTAATATTATGTTTGACTTTATTATGTGTCGATGTGTTTCTTTTCAAATAAATACATTTTAATGATGAGGATAGAAAGTATGACTAAGGTTGTTGGGTTATTTTCTCTCATATGTTTGTGCACTTATCAATGTTAAAGATGAGTGTGAAAAGTAGGATTGGTTTTTATTTTCCAGTGTGTATGCGCTTACTTCCCAATTTTTAATGTTAATAAAAAATGGTTATAATAGTCAATAATAATATGTTTGATTTTGATATTGATGTTTTACAATATAGGGATGTATTTTGCTTGCTTTATATTACTTTGTCTGTGCTTATTTTCGTTTTCCATTTTCTACTTTTATATATGTATTATGTCCAGAGGGCTGGATGTTAAAAAAAAGCATGATATTGCTTTACTCTATTACCCCCTATAAATAAAATTAATTCAGTTCTTTCTCTCTCTTCTCTCTCTCCCTCTCTGTCTCTCCCTCACTCTCTGTCTCTCTCTCTCCTCCACTCTCTCAGCATAGGTAGAAACCTCCTCTCTCTCCTCTCTCGCTCCCTCCTCTCTCTCTCATCTCTCCTCCGTCTTCTCTCTCTCATCTTCTCTCTCTCTCTCTCTCTCTCCTGTCATTGTCTCTTCACAATGGAGCGTGGAACGTGCTGTCCGAGTGCATGCTATTTTGGCCCACGTGATCTTATTACACCAATCACCTCCCAGATTCTGTCAAGGGAAATAAACCAGGGAGGGGACAAAACTCGCGCGTGCAATGTAGGTCGCACACCACAAAAGCAAAAAAAAAGAAGAAAGCGTTAATTCCTATTCTTAAATTAGAACTCATGTGCACGCGAAGAGAACAAACCTATAGCCCACACCACTTCAGACATAGCCTGACCACTTCAACCAGCCTGACATACGCATCAAAGGGATGTGGCTCCTGTTCACAAAAAAACACCAACAACAGAAAGGACATTGAATCACACCTCATCAACAAACTAGGCACCAGAAAGCCTCATGGACTGAATGATAAACCTTAAGCCTCATTATATTATTCTGGGTCTTTTTAATTTTGCCGTAACAGGTTCCTTGAACCCATCTACCCCCCTCTTTCCCACCCCTTCCCCAAAACTCCGGTCGGGGGTCGGGGGGGGGGGGGTGGGGGGGGGGTCGGGGGTGTTTGTTGTGGTTGTTGTTTTTTGCTGTTCTTTGTTTGTTGTTGTTGTTCTGCACAAACAAAACTTGCACCTAACATCAACCAGTTTGAAAACCTCCTGGACAGAGACCCTATTAATTATTAGAAAATTAAAATATCAACACGACTGATTGTCATCAAAGCCCGTCACAGCTATGCCGATACACACACATAATAACTTGAAAGGACACGCAAGAGGCCGCGAGGCCTACATGTTCCTCATTGCACGTGACCTGACTTGTCGTTTGTTGTTGGGGTTTTCCCGTCCCCAACTGTATGGCAAACGGCTGTACATCAGTTGGGAATGATAACTGTACACTTTCTTTCAATGTCCTGTCTGTCTGTCTGTCTGTCTGTATGCATGTCTGTGTGTATGTATGTGTGTATGTATGTAGTTTGCTGTGATAACACTTTTCTGTGTCCAATGTCTGTATTTGTGAACCTCACGCAGAAACAAACTCAGCATTAACTTTATGAAATGTTCTGTGTTCTGAAAAGACGAAAATGATAATAAAATATGATGATTTGCTTTTTCTCCCAATGGGGGAGGGACAGTGCCTTATGCAAAGACAGCTGTTTCGAACTGTGAAGATCTCATCAGTTTGCATGATCGGCCTGCAATTTGACTGAATGATGAAAATCTGCTTAACGTCCTCCGGTCAGGAACAGACACATATATGGGACATTTGTAGATACAAAGATGGTGGGAACGATCCTGGTGGCAATGCCAGGAGGCAGTGCAACACCAGTAAAGTCCCGATTTTTTTAACAATACAGATAATGCAATTTGACTGTCCAGTGGATGTCATATAAAAGCGATGGAATAAAATGAAAAAGAACAGATCACATACAACTTTTTTTTTTAAACACACACATTTCCATACAACCAAATAAGAGTTTAAAAGGCATAGATGATAGGCCTACACACAGAGTTGGAAAGAGAGGGGAGGGGAGGCAGAGAAAGAGGGGGAGGGAGATAGGAATATACTAAGACCAGGAAACATACAATTTCATATGATATGATAATTTTATATGATAAATGCATGTAAAAGGCATTGGATTCGATCAGATGGCGGATGTCTTGCTGTGGGGTGATGTCCCACTCCTCCTGCTGTGCATTCAACAACTCGCGCTGATTCACCGGCACATCTTATCGGCCATGCACGCGTCTGTCCTGTTCATCCCAACCACTTTTTCGTTGCCACTGGGCTTAACGTGTGCTAAGTGCATGGGCACACGGGACCTCGGTTTATCGTCTCATCCGAAAGACTCCACGCTCAAACCGTAAGGCTTAGTGCAAAGTAAGAGGGAAAATCCCCTATACCCAGGTTCGAACTCGGGTTTACTTGATACGAGGCGAACGTGCTACCACTGTGCCACTCTACACCACTCTACCATATTGTACGGACTATAAGACCCCAGACTGAGACTGGGTGCCGAGTCGTAGGGTATGAGGCCCGAGCCTTGTCCTGCAGGAACACGGCGTTAAGGTCGTGCAGTATGAGGGCGAGCCTTGTCCTGCAGGAACACACAAACGTTAAGGTCGTGCAGTATGAGGCCCGAGCCTTGTCCTGCAGGAACACGGCGTTACGGTCGTGCAGTATGAGGGCGAGCCTTGTCCTGCAGGAACACGGCGTTATGGTCGTGCAGTATGAGGCCCGAGCCTTGTCCTGCAGGAACACGGCGTTAAGGTAAGGTTCGTGCATTATGAGGGCGGGACAAAGCCTTGTCCTGCAGGAACACGGCGTTAAGGTCGTGCAGTATGAGGCCCGAGCCTTGTCCTGCAGGAACACGGCGTTAAGATCGTGCAGTATGAAGCCCGAGCCTTGTCCTGCAGGAACACGGCGTTAAGGTCGTGCAGTATGAGGGCGAGCCTTGTCCTGCAGGAACACGGCGTTAAGGTCGTGCAGTATGAGGGCGAGCCTTGTCCTGCAGGAACACGGCGTTAAGGTCGTGCACAATATGAGGGCGAGCCTTGTCCTGCAGGAACACGGCGTTAAGGTCGTGCAGAAGAGGGAGGACGTGTGGACACAGAATGCCCTTAGGTATTGATCGACAGTTAGGCGCCCTTGCACCAGCACCAATTAGGGGTTCCCTTTCATAGACGTTTGAGAAAAAGGTGTGAACTCTGTGATGACGAAATTTCACGAGATTCTACTCATGCACAGCACGTGGGCATGAACAAAACATTGCTTTATTTTGCTGCTTTTTTTTTAAGGCACTGTGCGCGCATGCGCACGTGCAGAGAGAAACATTGACAATGATGACTACAAGGACCACAGAGTACACACTCCCAGTGGTTTGCTGGATATGGGAACAGCAATACAA
>CM065705.1:3879419-3884419 GCA_017654935.2 Phymorhynchus buccinoides | reverse complement strand
AGACCAAAGTGGAGATTAAGGGACAGCCTCGAAGTGTCCCTGAAGAACTTCAATATCAATGGCTCCTCATGGGAAACCCTGGCACAGAACCAGACCAGCATGGCGTGGTGCAGTAACAAAAGGAGCCACCAACTTCGAGGCGCAACCGTATCGAGACAATCGCAGGCAAAGCGTGAGGCACGCAAGAACCGCCTAAACAGTCGCAGCTCTGTAACCCCCGCACATCCGACACCCCCCCCCCCCCCCCACCCCCACCCCCCCCCCCCCCCCCCCCCCCCCCCCCCCCCCAACTCTTTCTCCTGTCCTCACTGTCAGAGATCCTTCCTGGCTCGCATTGTATTGGCCTGACTAGCCATATGCGAACGCATCCAGCATCCTATATTTCCACAAGGACGAACTGTTGAAGCATGGTCATCATCCATCGGGATGGACGAACTGTCAACATAACTCGTTTCTTGCAAAGGGAGTTAAGCCTCGCTAAATTATCCTAATAATAAACTGTGCAATGCTTGTTTCCCTTGTATTGAGACCCTTCCAGTCTCCCTCACTACCCCCTCAATGAGAGAGAGAGAGAGAGAGAGAGAGAGAGAGAGAGAGAGAGAGAGAGAGAGAGAGAGAGAGAGAGAGAGAGAGAGAGAGAGAGAGAGAGAGAGAGAGAGAGAGAGAGAGAGAGAGAGAGAGAGAGAGAGAGAGAGAGAGAGAGAGAGAGAGAGAGAGAGAGAGAGAGAGAGAGAGAGAGAGAGAGAGCGCACGACCGTGCACACACACAAATACGACGGCGTGCGCGAGCATACTTCACACACAGAGACAGAGAGAGAGAGAGAGAGAGAGACACACACACACACACACTACACATATGCACACTCACACATACGCACGCACGCACGCACGCACGCACGCACGCACGCACACGCACGCACACACACACGCACACGCACACACACACACACACACACACACACACACACACACACACACACACACACACACTACACACACGCGCGCGCGCGCGCGCACGCACACACGCACGCACACACACACACACACACACACGCCAAACTTACTTTTCGAGACCCCAGTCACGGGTGGAAAATACGTCATCACCAGTGACGTCATGACCAGCAGATAACCCCACCGCCCCACGTGCATCATCCTTGAGAAACAAAATCAATTTATTGTAATAACATTTTACCACGCCACCTCCCCCACACACACACCCTCACCTTCCATTAACCCTAGCCTTTCCCCTCTTTTTTGTGAAATGAATAAGGGGAAGGAACTTCTCGTAATTATCTCCCTTTTCACCAAAGTTATTTATGGCACCGATTCGCCTAGCAAAGTGAAAGTAGTTGCCACAACAATACAGACCCAAGTTCATCCTCTTTCTTGGCCTTGTTCCCTGTGCATGCATTATTAATTAGCTTTGTTTGAATTTTCTTTGACTTTTTTCTTCTTCCAGGGTGAGCATTGTATTGCTTATATCAAGTTTCCCTGGTTAAACAACATTTATTTCACTCACTCTCTCTCTCTCTCTCTCTCTCTCTCTCTCTCTCTCTCTCTCTCTCTCTCTCTCTCTCTCTCTCTCTCTCTCTCTCTCTCTCTCTCTCTCTCTCTCTCTCTCTCTCTCTCAGGGCTGAGTGCAAAAAAGCAATGTTCATCTCATTACCCTGCATAAATATAAAAAAATCGTTTCGTCTCTCTCTCTCTCTCTCTCTCTGTCAATAAAATTCATTTTTCATTTCATTTCATCTCTCATGAGAGTGTGTTTCTGAATGTGTTTCACTGGCCCTGTAGTCATGTGTGCGAATCAGACAGTCAACACGGGGAATAGTATGTAAATTGGACTAAGCTCCCCAAACGATTGGCTGTTTAGCCTCATTTACATACTAATCCCCGTTTTGAATGTCTAAGACGCTCTCATGACTACATGCCCTGGTGCTTACGTGTCATGTTAGTTTAGTGTGATCTAATGTTCACGATGATATAGGTCTAGATGTTGCACATTTGCTTTGTATTTACATGAGGTGTTTGAATGCTCTTTATAATTGACATTTTTCCCTTTTTTTCTTCTCACTGTTTATTTTCTGTTTGATTAGTATTTTTATTTTTATTTAGTTTCCCTTTTTTATGAGGGCATAGATCTAGTGAAAAGAAGCTTGTGTGTGTGTGTGTGTGTGTGTGTGTGTGTGTGTGTGTGTGTGTGTGTGCGTGCGCGTGTGCGTGTGTGTAATGCGTGTGTGCGTGTGTGCGTGCGTGTGCGTGCGCGCGCGCGCGCGCGCGCGTGTGTGTGTGTGCAAGCAAGCGCGCGTGTGTGCATGCATGATTTGGTATAGCTACATGTGCATGTATGTACGTGTGTGACTAAGTGTGTGCATGTTTTAGCTTACGTGTCTACGTGGTGCGTGCGTGCACGTGCGCGCGTTTTACGTTTGTGTCTGCGTTTGTATAATACTGCATGCATTTGTGCAAGTTTGAGGGTGTGCGAGCGTGCGTGTGTGTGCGTATTTTCTACGGTAATTTGACGTCTTTCCACCGACAGTGATTCAGGCAATAGTGAATACATGTATGATTGTTTTGGTGAGTAAGTGTGAATAGTGTCTCTACTCTGTGCATGTGTGAAAGTGATTGTATTAGGGCACGTACGCATATACGCGCAAGTTCCGCGCGGAAACCCATGCACAATCCGCAAAAAAATATCTGGAAGAAATGTGAGAGTGCATGCACATTACACAAAAATTCATGTGCAATCCCATCTGCTTATTTCTTAATACAGTGGAACCTCCCTTATAAGACCTCCAAAAATCATCCAAAATGAGGTCTTATAAGGGGGGTTATTTTAATACTTACAAAGAAGGGCAATGTCTCAGAGAAGTAGGGAGTCTTATAATGAGGTCTTATAAGGGAGGTTCCACGGGTTTTACACACGGAACTTGCAGATTGCAGATCTAACGTGTGCCCTAATATAACTATGTCATAAGTAATGATACAACCCACACCACCACCTAAAAGAACCCACCCGAGAACCGTACAATTTTAAAGAAAAATACTAATCGAACTCTACAAGCTAAATGAACGGTCATTGAACATAATGGGGGTCGATCTAGGCGTCAGCGGGGATGGAGGGCGAGGGAATCTAGACCTGTTTACTCTACTCTTTTCCAGTAGTATTCTACTATTCAAAAGGTGATAATTCAAACATTGATGGCTTAATGAATAAAACTACACATTTTGCACCAAAACTACTCATTTCAGCTATCCAGACTACACTTGCGTAGGGGGTAAACAGGTCTGATATTATTGTGAGATTAAAAGTAGATGTATGGCTTGTACCCACGTGTCATATCCGGCCACAAGGAGCGTGCCATATTATGGGAGACCGCCATCAGTAACTTTGTTTGAAAAATGCCAGATCAATGCTGTTTACACACAAATCTGACGGTGACACTTCCGTTGGAAGGGTCGAGATGGGGGGGGGGGGGGGGAGCCATAGGGGAAGACGGGCGGGTAAGAAGCCCACCCCAATTATCTCATGAAATTAAGCAAATTTCAGTCTCATTTTGCCCATGAGACGAGCGTTAATCAATTTATTAATGTCTAGTATTCGTCTCATGGGCAAATGACATTTTCTTGAGATAATTGGGGTGGGCTTCTTACCCGCCCATGCGCTTTTTACCCCGTCTTCCCCTACTATGCTAAGGGCAATAACTAAAGTAACGGTAACGTCCCATATGGCCTTTGGCAGGACGTAAACTGATATTCGCATACTACGGCCTCAACAGGGCTGAAGGCGATGGAAGAGTGGGGAAGGTATCAGAAAATTTGAACTAAGGGGGGAAAAGGAGAGAGGAAAGGGTGGAGGACTTTGGCAGCCTGAAATCAAAATTAGGTTTCAATGCAACGAGATATCCATCCCCACTTGGGAAGAAGGGTGGCCCTGAAAAGGGCCTGAACATTTGTGTAGGGCCAGTCTACTTTCTGGCCATTTTGCCTTTGCTGGCCATTTTCTTGGCCGGACTCTTCCTGGCCAGCTTCTTGGGTTTGGCCTTCGCTGCAGCAGGCTTCTTGGCCACTTTCTTGGCCGGAGACTTTCTGGCCGCCATTTTGGTCTTGCTGCTCTTCACGGCGATCTTGGCCGAAGACTTCAGGGCGGTCTTGCTCTTGCTGGCTTTCTTGGTAGGGGCAGCCCTCTTCTTGGCGCCAGTAGTGGACTTGCTTTTCTTGGTGGCAGCCTTGCCAGCAGGTTTCTTGGCGGAGGTAGCCTCCTTGGCTTTGTCGCCCAGCCGGAAGGAGCCTGAAGCCCCGGTGCCCTTGATCTGCTTGAAGAAGCCGTTCTTCAGCCCCGCTTTCAGAGATACCTTGACCCTGGTGTTGACCTTAGTCTCCTCAGAGCCCACTCTGAAGTGGGCCAGGACGTACTTGAGGATGGCCTGGCGGGAGGAGCCTCGCCTCTCCTTCAAGGTCTTGATGGCGGCGGCGATCATGTCCTTGTACTTGGGGTGCTCGGATGGCTGGCTGGGCTTCTTGACTCTCTTGACGGCCTTCTTGGAGGCGGAGGGCTTCACTTCCACGGGAGCTGCCCCCGAGGTAGAAGCAACTGGAGCAGACTGGGAAGAGACTTCAGCCATGATGAGAGAGAGGATGTAGATCTGGAAACGTAGATGATGATAATTTGCTGACGCTAGTCGCTCTGTGCAGTTCGCTGGATACAAACACGAATGACATTTTTCGCTCAACTTCTAGATTTATAGGCGTGACTCGGACCGCAAAGACAACAGTTTCATGCGCACACCAAATCGGCTCTCTGATGGCATTTTGGCGACGATTTTGTGTTTGTTGTCATTCGTTTGCAAAGCCCTCCTAATTCACACGTCATCTGAAAGCTTAAATGAGAAAATCAGCAGAAAGAATGAAGTTGAAATATTCTTTTGCACTCATAGTTGGGTGTATTAGTGGCACATACATGAAAAATGAGTCGATTTTAGCCGTCTTTGAACGAGCCT
>CM065705.1:3864419-3869419 GCA_017654935.2 Phymorhynchus buccinoides | reverse complement strand
AGGGAGATAATTTTAATACCTTATAAACATAAAATTATATATTGGAATATTGCAGATACACACATGTGGACGCACGCACATGTATATGTTACAGCAAAATTAACAAAACCAGTACGCCTTGACTTAAGGTTGTGTCACAGACTAGAACACCAAGGCTACATCGAAATGTTGTTATGCTATGCATAGTTATGCGTGGATTTAATTGTCTTTAGCCATGACGAACTCCTAGCACAACATCATCAGTCTCCAAAAAAGAACTGAAGACGGAGTGTGGCTGCCCATGTGGTGGGGTAATCAAAAACGATCACACACGTAATGTTCTCATCCCTAGCTGGTGCATTTGTACCATAGTGTTCAAGTGCTTCGGCTGTTGGGATGATCCCTGGAATCTTTTAGCCAGGGTACCTCAACAGCAACAACAACAACAACAAAACCAGTACATTTGCAAATTTCCTAAAAACAATTCAGTAAAATTTGCAAAGTTATTGCTTTAATCAAGGATTTGTTTCAAATTTCCTCAACATTTTTAGGAAATTAGCAAATGTCCCGAGGGAGGATAGCTACACTACTTACAGTGGGCCCCGCAGAATGGCCGATGGATCTGTTCTCTCTCAGCATGGTGTTGAAGAAAAATAAGTACTTGGGGTACACTTCCACCTCGTTATATTTCCTCAGCTGCATCTGTTACGACAAATGAAAATAAAGAGGTAAAGTTGACTTAGGGGAAGACGGGGTAAAAAGCGTATGGGCGGGTAAGAACCCCACCCCAATTATCTCATGAAATGAAGCAAATTTCAGTCTCATTTTGCCCATGAGACGAGCGTTAATGTCTAGCATTCGTCTCATGGGCAAATTTGACTGAAATTTTCTTTATTTCATGAGATAATTGGGGTGGGCTTCTTACCCGCCCATGCGCTTTTTACCCCGTCTTCCCCTAACGTGCATTTTTTGTTATAGGGTTCTACGGCTTTTGACCTATATGTGACCCAGCACCACGAAAGGGACATTAAGTCGCCTAGCCAGTTTCTGACAACAGGCTTGGAAAGTCAAATATATCATTTTTGGTCAATTTTGAGTTATGGGTATTTTCGTGTTCTCTACCATTCTATCTTTCATATGTATAAAGGTGTTAGGTAGGATTTAGGGCATTTTGGACGATGCCGAATTTCTGGTTTGGGACCAGAAATTGTTAAAGTGGAAATGTGCGTATCACGTGACGCGCAGATTTTATTATACTTAACCACGGACCTTCTAATGTAAACTTCAATATTCTGATCGCTTCTCTGCCTTTTGGCTAAGACAGTGATTCAGGAATATAAATTTTTGTTTATATCCTGGTTGGTTTGTTCAGCCCGTCGTACATGGCGAAAGCCGATACGCGACGTTAAACTGAACTTCCAGTCCATTCAGTGTTCAGTTGCCATTTTGGTCCTGCGCTGTACGCTTCGTATTGTGGGCATGGGCAACTCATTTTTTTTGTAAGCTGCTTTGGATGCAGGTTCGTACCTATGGGTTTATTCTCTTTTTATTTCTATGTATACAGTTGTTGGATTCCTTGTATGGAATTATAATTTTTGGCTTTGTTTGGTGAGTTCGTGAGAAAATAATGCTTTACGCCCTCTTCGGCCTTTCGGCCATGTGGGGCTGGTGAGTTCGTCAGAAAGGGTGTGAATACTGTGATAGATTTTGTGTTGTGGTATACTTCAAGGTGGTGTGTCGAAGGTGTTACTCTTTGTGAATGTTGGAAGAAGCCAATGATAGTTTGTAGGTTCCAAGGTGCTGTGTTGAGTGCTTTGTTGTTTGGTAATAATCAGTTTGTTCCATTTTGATGGTGGTTTATTCTTTGTTAACAGGAGACTATTTGGTTGGTAAGTCTCGTGGGCTGTTAACACGTACATATTTTGGATAGCTTGTTTAAGGTTGGTATCCATCCTTCTATTGCTGGCTAGGAGTATGGCGTGGCCGGGGCCCCATCTCCTTTGACTTACGCGCTGACTGTCCATACCATGCGGCGGTATGGAACCTAGTGACAAGTCGGCGACACCAGGATGCACACGGGCAGACGTGGCTACGATCTGCACCGGCAGGCCTGGTTGGAGTGAGAATTAACGACAGGAGTGCACTGGGAGCACCTGCGGTTTTTACTGCCAGCCTTATTTGTTGTATTGACTAGTAGATAAAAGGAGATTTTTTTTTGGGAAAACTAAAATGGAACCTACTAGTAAATGGAGATAGTTTTTGGAAAACTAAAATGGGAGACGATTGAGGATTATAGAAAACGTGTTGTTATTGAAATAGTTTCCTTTTTCTGTGTATATCAGGAAAAGCCAAAAGGCGAAACAGAAAAAATTGAACTTTATAATTAGTGTGGAGAGTGAATTGATGATGAATGATAATTGAATGTGAAACTTTATTTTGACTTATTAGCTAACCAGGATTGATTTCTATCTGCTTTTGTGGACTGCTGTTGATTGTTCGTCTGTGTCGTGAGGTGTGGATAATTTGTAGAGAGAGAGAAACACGAACACGAACACGCGCTTGCATACCCAATACACTTTGATTGTTATTGTTGATTGTTTGTTTATTATATCCCCTCGCGCATGGGTGTAACAAAAGGATAATCTTTAATATGGTATCTAAGTGGTAATATCAGTGTTTTAAAACGAGTAGGTCAATGCATTTTCTTCAGCTAGGCTAGACTTTAGACTGTGTTTTTTTCAAAATGGCCAATGCTCACCCTACTAACTTTAACCCTTTCACCGCTAATGTCGCATTTATGCATTACAGTGGTTAAACACCCATGTCACTAAAAGGCATCAAATCAGGGCCTGTTATCCGAAGACCCTATTTTCTTATTTTTGGGAGGCAAGGATAGGCCTAATGTTATGCATGTCACAAAGGAATTCCCAATATTACAGATACTTTTTTTTCCTCAACCTAGTTACATTATATGGTATTTTGGGGGGCTAAAAAATGGCTGGCGGTGGCAGGGTTAAATGCTCATAACCCTGGAACAGAAAAAGATACAAGAATGGTTCTTGTATCATTAGAAAGAGAATTGTCTGCAGTTTTCAACTGTATAATTTTCTCAGAATGGTCAGTTTGACACTTAATGTCCCTTTCGTGGTGCTGGGTCACATATATCCTATCCAATGAATCCTAAGCGTTTTACATCAATGATTACTGTATAATGCATGTAGTCATTACCCTGCCAGACGGAGTCTGATGGGTATTGTTTTCGGGCTGTCTGTCTGTCTGTCTGTCTGTCTGTCTTTCAATTTTATCAAAACCTACTGGACGGATTTTAATCAAATTTGGTAATGGGGTAGGCATCTTTTTAAAAAAAAGTAAGATTACTTTTGATACTCATGACCCTGCTGATCTTGACCTTGAAGTTTGACCTTGAAAACCAAAGTGTTCTTCTTTGTGCTATATATTTCATGTCTCACCTGTATCTCATTAACAAGTTAAAAGAATCAATTCAGATTTTGTGTGGTATTGTATAACGTTGCTGGTATGGTACCGTAACAAAACTTATTACCCTGCTGACCTTGACCTTGACGTTTGACCTTGAAAAGCGAAATTTCTTCTTATTGCTAGAGTATGTCTTTCACATCATTGGACTTATACTGTTCAAACTTCGTGTGTAGGTGCGTTGGCTTATGGTAAGTCTGTGTATTAGGTACCAATGAAAGTCAAGGTCAAGGTCAAGGATGTAGGCCTTGGAGGTGTGACATTGGTGTGTTAGCCACATCTTCCACATTTGTGCAGCTACATGCTTCACATTTGGTACCAATGAAAGTCAAGGTCAAGGATGTAGGCCTTGGAGGTGTGACATTGGTGTGTTAGCCACATCTTCCACATTTGTGCAGCTACATGCTTCACATTTGTACCACCAATGAAAGTCAAGGTCAAGGATGTAGGCCTTGGAGGTGTTACATTGGTGTGTTAGCCACATCTTCCACATTTGTGCAGCTACATGCTTCACATTTGGCAGGTTGGTAGACAGGGTCAAGGTCATGGGGGTGTGGTGCGGAGTATTGTTCACATTCATGACCTTGACTTTGGAACTAGTCTCTTTTTTGTAGTGGCAACAGTTTGAACACCAATGCCCGTACATTATATATTCTTGATCAGCACGACATGAGGAATGTAGTGGCTAACATTTGAAGCCCATTGACCTTGACATTTGACCTTGATGCTGTTAAAAGAAAACCATTCGTCGCATACCGATACCACCATTATCTTCTTGAAAATACAGTGGTAACCATTACGCCGTTTAGCCCCCATTAAAATTAAAATATTTATAGGTTTAATAGTCCTTTGCAACGCCAGAGTTTCTTATGTACTGAGTTTAACTACAATTTTTGACGACATTGAATAGTTTTGCTTCACATGGCAACAATTCAAGTAGTGTCTGTATATTAAATATGGTGATGGTGTTGGTGGTAATGGTGTGTGTGCGTGCGTGCACGCGTGTGTATGCATAGGGGGGTGTATGCATAGTTGCTCGTGTGTTGGCGATCATATGTCTTTGTTGAACTTCTTGTTTTTAAAAAAAATTTGGATTTCTTGTTACACATACACAGACATGCGCGCACGCACAGACGCGCGCGCACACGCATGCACACACACACACACACGCACACACACACACACACACACACACACACACACACACACAGAGGTTGACAAACACACCGTAAACAGTCATTTGTAATGTTACCCCACCCCCCCCCTCTCTCTCTCTCTCTCTCTCCTCTCTCTCTCTCTCTCTCTCTCTCTCTCTCTCTCTCTCTTGGCTCTCTCTCAGATTCTCTCTCTCTCTCTCTCTCTCTCTCTCTCTCTCTCTCTCTCTCTCTCTCTCTCTCTCTCTCTCTCTCTCTCTCTCTCTCTCTCTCTCTTTCTCTCTCTCTCTCTGAAATGGTAGGCATGGAGTTACGTTCCCATTGGATGCTTTTGAGTTGTTTATCCTATTATTGGCTGATGATGTTGTTTTA
>CM065705.1:3854419-3859419 GCA_017654935.2 Phymorhynchus buccinoides | reverse complement strand
AGAAAAGCGCAGTAATGAAATAAGTTGTTCTATATTTTGGATTATTTACTATTTCTATTTAATATTTACATTGACACTATTAAATAGGTTTTTGTGTATTCAATAGCTCTTTTTCGTATTGAATAGGCTAAAATAGAGTAGATAATAAAACCCCATTTGGCTTGCCATAAAGAGTAGAGGGCAGAGAAGTTAACAGCCGTGACCCCCCCCCCCCCCCCCCCCCCCCCCTCTCTCTCTCGCATGGCTCAGTATACCCTCCCTTCCCCATTATTCCCCCTCCTTACCCCCCCCCCCTCCCCCCACTCACCTGTCATTTCTTTCTTTTTGTGTGTAACCCATTTGCCTTTTCACTTTTGTGCATGCGTTAGTTAACTTTGTTATTGAATGCTCTATTTGCCCCAGGGCTGGGTGGAAAAAAGCATTGTATTGCTTATCTCATGTTTCCCTGGTTAAATAAACTTTCGTTTTCGTCTCTCTCTCTCTCTCTCTCTCTCTCTCTCTCTCTCTCTCTCTCTCTCTCTCTCTCTCTCTCTCTCTCTCCCTCTCTCTCTCTCTCTCTCTCTCCTCTCTCTCTCTCTCCCTCTCTCTCTCTCTCTCCCTCTCTCTCTCTCTCTCTCTCTCTCTCCCTCTCTCTCTCTCTCTCTCTCTCTCTCTCTCTCTCTCTCTCTCTCTCTCTCTCTCTCTCTCTCTCTCTCTCTCTCTCTCTCTCTCTCTCTCTCTCTCTCTCTCGCGCGCGCGCGCGCGCGCGCGTGCATAACCTACCAAACATTCGGGCAAAGAAGTTGGCTATGGGGACCACTCCTCCATACTTCTGCCCTTCGTATGAGATGAACGGAATCTGTTCAAAAGGGGCCTCTGAAAGTAACGACAAAAAGTCACCTTGGCTTAAGGCTTTGTCAGACATAAGCTAGAACACCAAGGCTACATCAAAATGCTATGCTCTGCATAGTTATGCGGGGACTGTCTTTAGCCATGACAAGCTCCTAGCATAACACCGTCAGTCTCCAAAAATTTCGGAGTGTGGCTGCCCACGAGGCGGGCTAATCCTTAACGGTAAAAAGAAATCAGATTATTTCCAATGTCGTAGAGGTGTTAGACAGGGAGAAAATCTTTCTCCTATTTTATTGTCGTATTGAAATGATTTAGAAGATTTTCTTTTAAAATACAATGGTAATTTTGTTAATGCAAGTGTCAACGATGAAGAACTTTCCAACTGTGTACATTGATTGATCCTCTTGTGTGCTGATGATACTCTATTGCTAGCAGATTCCAGAGATAAATTACAGAAAGCTCTAGATGTCTTGTATGACTGTTGTCGTGTGTGGAAACTTGATGTTAATAAAACAAAAGTGATGATATTTAACACAAATAAACATTTTACAGCTCATTTTCGAATTGGAAACAAAATTATAAAAGTTGTAGATTCTTTTAAATATTTGGGAGTATTGTTTAGTCAAAATGGGAAATGTTTTTAAAAAGGTTGTATATGAACGAGCTCAAAATGCTATATTTTCTTTAACCCTTTCACCGCCAAAGTCTCATTTCAGCACCACAGTGATTTAACACCTATGTTACTAAAAGGCATCAAATTGGGGTCTATTATCCAAAGACCCTATTGTCTTAGTTTTGAGAAGTAAGGTTAGACCTTATTGTATCTATGTCACAGAAGAATCCCCAATACTGCAGATGGATTTTGTTCTCTACCCAGGTAATTTTGATGGAAAATGTTGGCTGAAATATGGCTGGCGGCGAAAGGGTTAATGCAGTCATCAAGAGATCAAAACGTACTTTTAGATGTTACACCGGATTTATATCAGCCAATGGTAGTCCCAGTTTTTGTTTATGGATGCACAATATGGGGTTATGAGAACATAGGTATGCTTGAAAAGCTACAATTAAATGTTTAAAACACTTGTTTCGTTTGAAAAGAAGTACCATGAATAATCTCATCTATGGTGAAACAGGAATGTATCCTCTTTCAGTCCTTGTTAACCCTTTCACCGCCAATGTCGCATTTTTGCACCACAATGATTTAACAACCATGTGATAAAAAGTCTTGAAATCAGGGTCTGTTATTCAATAACATTGTGTTCCTAAATGTGGGCAGTAAGGATTGACCCTATTCTAAATGTGTCACTGAGAAATCCAACAATATTGCAGACAAAATAGGTTCTGTAGCCAAGTAGCTTTAATGGAAATGTTTGGCTCCAAGATGGCTGGCGGTGAAAGTATTAAACCAAGATTTATTAGATTTTGGACTTCACTTGTATCTGAACAATCAGATAAAATATCCTTAAAAATGTATAGAATGTTGCATGATTTATACACAAAATGATTATTTCAGTCTGCATGGGTTCGTAAAATTGAACAAATATTAATTGAAAATGGTTTTGACTGTGTGTGGGAATCACAAACATATAGACTGCCTATGCCAGAATATTATTAAAACTTTCAAAAAGAATTTCGAAAACGAATGGTTAGAATCAGTACAGCAAAGTAATACATGTGTATTCTATAACAACTATAAAACAGAGTTTAAGAGAGAAAAATAAATCAGTCATTTCAAATATATGCAAATTCATTAATCCAATTTAAATGTAATAACCATTCTCTCCCTGTTGAAACAGGCCGTGGAAATGGTATCCCAAGATCAGACAGAACCTGTAGAAAATGCAGTAGAAATACTTTAAGTGATGAGTATCGTTTTATAATGGAGTGTTCATAGTTTTTCGATTTACGAAAGCAAATTCTCCATAATAGATTACTTTATCCCAGATCTGTGTTTATTTTCTGCTAAAAGAGACATTTTTACTAACATTAAGCAAATTCGTTAAAGCATGCCATGTTGTATAAGTTTGAATCTTATGTTTGTTTAAAGTTGAAGTTTAATGGAATCCTCCATGCCCCAATAGGGGTGAAAGCATAATAACATCTTGAATCTTGTGTGTGTGTGTGTGTGTGTGTGTGTGTGTGTGTGACTCTGTGTGTGTGACTCTGTGTGTGTGTGTGTGTGTGTGTGTGTGTGTGTGTGTGTGTGTGTGTGTGTGTGTGTGTGTGTGTGTGTGTGCGTGCGTGCGTGCGTGTGTGTGTTGACAACTTCTAATCATAATCATTATATGCAAAACAAATTCTGTCTACATGTTGATTGTTTGCATTTTCTTATATTTCTTTCGCTTTTCTGATGTTGTTTGTTGGCAAGATGAAAAGAAGTGTGTAATATGCTTATTCTTTTCCAACAATAAAGAAGATTAGTTCGTTCGTTCGTTCTCTCTTGTTCAAATGTAGCTCAGAGTCTGGGCTGAGTATCTTCAGCTTTGCTTTGTTTTGAGTTGTACCAGTCAGTGTTTTGCAGGGTTGCTGTTGTTTTGTTGTTGTTGTTTTTTGGCAGCCTAATAATGTATTGTTTATTTTTTTTGTTGGCTCACTCTATAGTCTATAGTATGATAGTAACTGTTCTTCGGGTGTGTGTATGTGTGTGTGTGTGTTGCGTCCGTGGTCTAATCTCCAAACATTAACGTTGGCATTTTCTCGGGAAATAGAAGGCGTACATTGTTCAAACTTTGCACGCATATAGATGTCTATGCAAGCTATCAAACAATAATGATTTGAATAATTAAATACTTAAAACAATACTGTAAACATATGACAAAAAGATAACATTTTAGATTAGTGGGTTAGAGAGTATTCAACAGGCAACATGAGTTAAGAAACACATCAACACTGAAAGCCTCGATAGCTCATTGGTAGAGTGTCTGTCTGTCATGCCAATGGTTCTGGGTTCGATTCTCGGCAGTTGTATCCTTTCACAATAGTTTCATTAGTTCTTTAAAATTGTATTGGCAATCTTGTACTTTAGAGACACCCATCAATCTTTGTTGTTGTCCCATATGTGCCTGTTGGGCTTGAAGGCTTTGCCTCTTTTTTTGCTATCTCCTCATAGTAAGCTTAATCGTTTCATTGACAAACACGATCTCACCGTCTATTAGTTTTTTAGGCCCATCCGAGATACTGTATCGGAGGTCTTCGAATTTCTGACCAGACGCCACCAGCAACAGCCTGAGCAGTTCGGCACGACCCCGGAAATCGAAGGAGTGCAGCACGATGGAAGGCATGGCGGGAATTGTCTGTGGGGGGAAAGAAGAGGGAAAAGGGGGAAAACGGAATAGGATATTTGGTATTGGCCTCTGCAACTAGGGTTATTAAGGCGAAAGGCAGCCATTTAGTGGCCTCAAATAGGGTTATTGGCGAGTTATGCCCTTGTTTGGTCAGTGCTCAACCATCTTCCCCCACCCACCAAGGGCATTCACTCTTGCAAAAGGTGTTCTTTGCAGTAGCCAATAGGCCGGATTCACATTAGACGCGTAAGTTCCGTACGGAAAACCCTAATTGATAAGTAGAAGACAGAAGGATAAAAGTTAACGCATAGGGGAAGACGGGGTAAAAAGCGCATGGGCGGGTAAGAAGCCCACCCCAATTATCTCATGAAATGAAGCAAATTTCAGTCTCATTTTGCCCATGAGACGAGCGTTAATGTCTAGCATTCGTCTCATGGGCAAATTTGACTGAAATTTTCTTTATTTCATGAGATAATTGGGGTGGGCTTCTTACCCGCCCATGCGCTTTTTACCCCGTCTTCCCCTATTAATATAGGGGAAATTCGGACACGTGCGCAAATCTTTTCCCTTCTTTGTTTTACTTATTTATGGATTGCGCACGGGTTTCCGCGTGGAATATCCGCTTATGACGTGTACACGGCCATATTCTAGCTACAGAGACTACTCTCTGTCAAATTCGGTCTGCTCCCATCTGGAGAGCGTGTCGTCGCGAGCGCAGCGCCACCATTTTTTTTATTGAAACTTTTTTTTTTTGGGTGGTGGTGGTGGTGGCGGACAGGATGAGGAGGGGTGGAGGCTGACTTGGGAAACCGAACTATCAAGTTGGTCATGCCAGGCAGCGGGATTTCTCCTTGCTCTTACCGACTTTCGACTGCCGTGGAAGTT
>CM065705.1:3846919-3849419 GCA_017654935.2 Phymorhynchus buccinoides | reverse complement strand
GCACACACGACCATAAGATCAAGACGTGATCAAATTAAAATAAAAAACGACGAACAATTAACAAATCATATGTAAAAAAAAATATGATGATAATTTTCGTTCTTAAGAAACAAAGAAAGAAAATAACACTCAATATCCTTAGATACAGCCTTCAGGACAAAAAAGGGGTGTGTGTGTGGGGGGGGGGGGTGATGGATAAGGATTGAAAGAACAGTGAAACGGAGCAGGAATAAACATGGAGAACGGGAATGACAGGAGGGGGGGGGGGGGGAGCAAACAGGGGGAGGGGGGGTAACATTTAATCAGAGGGTGTTAGTTTTTCGCGGACTCGTAGACTCCCTGCCCCAGCACCCCCTTGCGGCCGACTCGGTCCAGCTCGAAGTTCTTGAAGGCGTCTTCCTTGGCTCTGGTGGAGCGGAACGTCTGCAGGTGAGGCTTGGCCTGTGGAACACGTGCATTGCAGCATGTACAGTGTCCGGAATGAAATCAGGGACTGTGTGTGCTGTGGACGGTCGTGTCAGACTCTAACCACAATGCGCACAGCATAGGAGGCAGCTTCTAGTCTGGAAAGCTGAGCGAGAATTTGTCCAAAGGACACCACATACGTACTCTCTCTCTCTCTCTCTCTCTCTCTCTCTCTCTCTCTCTCTCTCTCTCTCTCTCTCTCTCTCTCTCTCTCTCTCTCTCTCTCTCTCTCTCTCTCTCTCTCTCTCTCTCTCTCTCTCTCTCTCTCTCTCTCTCTCTCTCTCTCTGTCTCTCTCTCTCCCTCCCTCTCTCTCTCTCTCTCTCTCTCTCTCTCTCTCTCTCTCTCTCTCTCTCTCTCTCTCTCTCTCTCTCTCTCTCTCTCTCTCTCTCTCTATCTATCTCTCTCTCTCTCTCTCTCTCTCTCTCTCTCTCTCTCTCTCTCTCTCTCTCTCTCTCTCTCTCTCTCTCTCTCTCTCTCAGCCATGAGGAGATGAATACAGGTGGTGTTCGGAAAGATCCCCAGGCCAACTAACCCCCGAAGCCCCAGTACAAAGAGGTGCAAACGTTTCCTAATTTAAAAGTCAGAGTTATTCACTGAGGGAAAAAAAACTGTACAACTATTCAAACTAATTTGAAATACATCGAACAAAACTTTCCGCCTCCATTGCACAAGATGGACACGAAGTCTTTCACATGAGACAATAAAACCACGGGCCCACACACCGCATTTTGCACAAGTTACAGAACTCAGCTCAGGAGCAACAAATAAAGTGTAAGTGGTTTTTCTTCTTCTTCTGCATGAAAAAAATTAATACTGTTTGTAACAATTTTGAGACAAAATAATTCCCCAAGTCTCAAAGATGATGATTTGATGAAAAACTTTTCAAGATCAAGTCAAGCATCACATAAGAATCACAGTTTTAACATACCAAGGACTCGCAGGATAATCAAAGATAGCAAGTAATGTGATCTAATAAATCAGAACAAAGCGGCAACAAAACAGACATTCACTAGGAAATGAGTCACGAAGTATGGCAACAAATTTTCTGTCACAATAATTACTGAACCAGACCACTGTACAATATTTAAAGCGATTGTGTGCAGTGGTTTGCAAGATATTGGGTTGGCCGACGCCTTAGCTGAGAAAAGTGTTTTAAAATAAAATAAACCGAAATACTGCGAATTTTACCAACAGAAAAAAATCTGTTTAACGTCCTCCGGTCTGAAACAAACACATATTGCACATTAGTAGATATAAAGATGGTGAGAACGATCCTGGAGGCAATGGCCGGAGGCAGTGCAACACCAAGAAAGTCACGATTTTTTAGCAATACAGATTATTGTATGTTGCATGAATGTTAATGAATTTTAACAACGGTGTTGCTGTTTTTATTTCCACTAGTCTCAAAAGATATTGCGAAGTCAGACAAAGCAAAAAAACGGACACTAGCAATCACGTACAATACTCCTCTCCACTATAAGGAGACTGGGGACTAAGAACTTACGGATTTGGTGAATCGGGGCAGCTGCCAGGGGGCCTTCTCTTCCACTGGGTTCTGGAAGGTCCTCAGTAGAGTGGCTCTGGTGTCATACACCTTCAGCTGATTCTTCCCCTGTGGACAGCAACCACGGGCTATTTTTAGACCTGTTTTCATAGTGGAACAAAATTGTGGAGTACAGCCAAAATGGGTTTTTTTCTTCTTTTTTCTTCTTTTTATACTTTTGTCTTTTGTTGATGAACAACTGTTGATAATGATCAATACCACGTCATAATATATCTTTTTGTGATCATTTATTTTTTATTCATTGCCAACTGATGACATACAAACAATATAGTCCAGGCGAACCTAAGCTAAACCTTGTTTTGGGATTGGTATCCGAATCAACTTTGGTGGAGGGGAGTTAATTAGAAAGAGAGTATTCACCCTTTGTTCAATCTTGTTTTGGGAGATATTAAGTTTTTATGTCGATTTAACATGATTTGAGGGTGCTGAATCCAAATCCGTTGGAGGCCAAGTTGTAAATGTTGAGCATT
>CM065705.1:3839419-3841919 GCA_017654935.2 Phymorhynchus buccinoides | reverse complement strand
TATCCTGTATTGTTTTTCTTAATCAAGCCAAACTGATCAATCAGCAAAGCATATCCAAAATCCACACCATGTTTTAAAAAAGCTATCAATATGAAGATAAAATCCATGGCAGCTGTTTTTAACGTTAGAATCCACGGCAGCTGTTTTTAATGATAAAATCCATGGCAGCTGTTTTTAACGTTAAAATCCATGGCAGCTGTTTTTAACGTTAAAATCCATAGCATCTTTTTTTAATGTTAAAATCCATAGCCAGGGCAGTTTAGTTTTTAAGTTAAAATCCATAGCAACGTTTTTCTTTTACATTAAAATCCATGGCAGTTTCGTTTTTAAGTTAAAATCCATAGCAGTTAAAATCGTCACAGCCTTGCCAACTAAAAAAACAAAAAAATATAAATTATCATAACTGACACATCAAGAGGCCGCGAGGCCTAGTTGTCCTAAATTCTTGACTTTGACCATAACCAGCTTTTTCACATTAAAATCCATGGCAGTTTCGCTTTTAAGTTAAAATCCATAGCAGTTAAAATCGTCACAGCCTTGCCAACTAAAAAAACAATAAAATATAAATTATCATAACTGACACATCAAGAGGCCGCGAGGCCTGGTTGTCCTAAATTCTTGACTTTGACCATAACCAGCTTTTCACATTAAAATCCATGGCAGGTTTATTGTTAAGTTAGAATCCCAGGAAGCTTGTTTTTTTTATGAAAAGTCGTTGAGCATCATGTAATGGTGTCCCCTTACCTGGGTCTCCTTCTGCCGCTTCTCCAGGTCCTGGTTGCGCTGCTGGCTGATCCACTTGTCCTGGAACTTGTGCTCCAGAAGGTCGTAGATGGGCGTCGACGGCCTGCCACGACAACAACAGGTCAAGGTCAGAGGTCAACGTCAGAAGGTCAAGGACGATGTCAGAGGTCAAGGTCAATGCCAGAGACCAGGGTCACTGTCAGAGGCCAAGGACAATGTCGGAGATCAAGTACAATGTCAAAGGTCAAGGACAAAGTCAGAGGTCAATAGCAAGGTCAGAGGTCAAGAACAAGGTCAGAGGTCAAGGACAATGTCAGAGGTCAAGGAAAATGTCAGAGGTCAAGTATGATGTCAGAGCTCAAGTACACTCTAAGTGTCAAGGACACTAGTTCTCACAAGTCGAAGATATTCTCAGAGGTCAAGGACACTGTCGGAGGTCAAGGATGCTGTGAGAGGTCAAGGATATTGTCAGAGATCGAGAACACTCTCAGAAGTCAATGACCACAATGCAAACTCAACAGGACACACGAATTTCAGGTGATGCATCATCAACACAATTTTGAAATGATTCTGTGTAAGCAGTTCGCAAGATACTGCACGCTAAACAGACAACAACAAAAACAACAAAGAAACAGACACTAACGATGACAACACAATACCCCACCGCTCCAGAAAGAGCCAAGTGGACTAACAACAATAACAACACAGCCTGGCCTTGGCTTAAGACCAATTGACATAGGCTAGAACACCAAGGCTACATCAAAATGTTGTTATGCTCTGCATAGTTATGCGGGGATTGTCTTTAGCCATGACAAGCTCCTAGCATAACATCATCAGTCTACAAAATCGGAGTGTGGCTGCCCACGTGGCGGGGTAATCAAAAACGGTCACTCACACACGTAATGTTCTCATCCCTCGCTCGATAGTAGTAGTAGTAGTAGTAGTAGTAGTAGTAGTAGTAGTAGTAGTAGTAGTAGTAGTAGTAGTAGTAGTAGTAGTGATAGGGACAGGTATCATGGCCTAGGCCTCGCGGCCTATAAAACGTCCCATCATTGGTACAATCTGTATGTATGGTGTCTGATTTGCATACATCACTAATGTATAGATCAGAAATTTGGTTTACGTCCTCCGACCTGCTTAGAGGCAACATGCATATGGGACATTTGTTAGGATGAAGATGGGGGAGAAACGTCACTAATGTAATAAGCACAAGGACATGCATTTGTACCATTAGTGTTCGAGTGCTTCAACTGTTATGATCCCTGGAGTCTTTAGGAACGAAAACAACACCACCAACAACACATCCACTCACCTGGTGGGCAGGCCGAACACCATGGTAGGCGGAAGTCGCCGCGTGCGGGACTTCTTCCCCGACTCGGTGGCGGAGGGTTTTCGGCGGATGTCGTGCGTGGCGCGGTAGTCGAAGTTCTCCTTGGCGGTGACCAGGCCGGCCGACACGGCCGAACGGTTCAGGGCCATGAAGTCACGGTCCGGCTGCTTCTGGGGCCGGTCGAAGGGCAAGGTGGTGCTTCCCCCGCCCCACCCTCTGAGAGCTGGTGAATGGAGGAATGAATGGAAATCTGATTAACGTCCTCCGGCCCGGAACAGGCACATGTAGGGCCTATATGGGACTTTTTTTAAAATAATTAATGCAAAGATAGTGGGACAATCCTGGAGGTACTGCAATGCCATTGAAAGTCCCGAGTTTCTATACGATGGCAACGAAAAAGTTGTCATTTGGTCCAAATTTATCGCC
>CM065705.1:3781919-3829419 GCA_017654935.2 Phymorhynchus buccinoides | reverse complement strand
TATCCTCATCATCAGACGGGGACAGGAAGGCTTACCTGGAGTCGTCTCAGTACGCCATCAAGAAGAACTAATATTATCGTTACCATCATCATCATCATCATTGTTTTTATTGCTGTTATTATCCTCATCATCAGACAGGGACAGGAAGGCTTACCTGGAGTCGTCTCAGTACGCCATCAAGAAGAACTAATATTATCGTTACCATCATCATCATCATCATTGTTTTTATTGCTGTTATTATCCTCATCATCAGACGGGGACAGGAAGGCTTACCTGGAGTCGTCTCAGTACGCCATCAAGAAGAACCAATATTATCGTTACCATCATCATCATCATCATTGTTTTCATTGCTGTTATTATCCTCATCATCAGACGGGGACAGGAAGGCTTACCTGGAGTCGTCTCAGTACGCCATCAAGAAGAACCAATATTATCGTTACCATCATCATCATCATCATTGTTTTCATTACTATTATTATCTTCTTCATCAGACGGTGACAGGAAGGCTTACCTGGAGTCGTCTCAGTATGCCATCAAGAAGAACCAGGACAACATCCAGGGCCTGCGCAAGGAGACCTGGGAACTGCGCAAACGACTCAGTGACAGGCTGCAGGTGAGACTTTACCTCTGTGTGCTGCAGCCTTGGGGGCAAGGCAGTTGAGGGTTTTCCCTTGTTAAATGCGTGCATGTGTGTGCTGCAGGCCTTGGGGGCAAGGCAGGGTTTTTCCCCCTTGTTTAAGGCTTATGATGATGAAGTGCATGCGTGTGCTGCAGCCTTGGGGCAGGTCAGGGGTTTTCCCCCTTGTTAAATGAGTGCATGTGTGTGCTGCAGCCTTAGGGCAGTTTTTTCCCCCTTGTTAAATGAGTGCATGTGTGTGCTGCAGCCTTAGGGCAGGTCAGATTTTTTCCCCCCCCTTGTTAAATGAGTGCATGTGTGTGCTGCAGCCTTAGGGCAGGGCAGGGTTTCCCCCCCTTTTTAAATGAGTGCTTGTGTGTGCTGCAGCCTTTGGGGATTGATTGATCTTTTCAGGGGATTGTCGATCCATTTCTAATGCCAGTTGATCCTGAAGTCCAGTTGGCTGAGAGAGTGGAGGTGTATGAAATCCGATTAATGTCCTCCGGCCAGGAACAGGCACATGTGGGACATTAAATTTTGATTAATACCATTAATAGATATAATGATGGTGGGACAATTCTGGAGGTACCATATTTTTCGGACTATAAGGCGATTCTTTTCCCCCAGATTCAGCCTCCTGCGCCTTATAACATGACTAAAAAAATAGTAAGAAAATGTAGTAACAAAATCTGAAATTTGGGTAAAATTTCTACAAAGGTGCGCCTTATAGTCCGAAAAATACGGTACTGCACTACCAGGAAAGTCCCCAGTTTTCAAAGGATAAAGATCTTTTTTAGGAACAGAATGGGGGGGTGTCTTGGGCAAGGACTCTTTGTGAACAGTGAGACAGCCGTGTGTCATTACCTGTTTTTGTCACTGTAAAAGTCTGGAGCTTTCTTTTTCAATGTAAGCCACAATAAATGAGGAGGAAGAGGAGGAGGAAGATGATGAGGTTTTGATAATAAAAATCCCCCTCCACGAGTCTCTCCTCGTGGGGATACCGGGGGGTCTTTCGTAACCACCTTCTTATACTATAGTTATAGTTCTTTGCTTATAACTTCCTCTAATCTGCCACTCTCTTTGACTCTGCCTTTTCCCATTGCTTTCTATCATCTACTATCTTTCTGACTTATTGGCCCATTCTCCTGCCCTTTAAAAAAAAAAAGATCTTCCAAATAATTTTTCTCCTTTGAGCTCCCCCGAAATTGGAATGTGTCGGCTGTACGTAGCGGGGAGACCAGTGAAAACTGAAGACCAGACACATAAGTACTTTACCCATTGTGGTGATAATGACAATAACGATGACATTGATGGGCATGAAGAAGATGCTACCATGAAACTGATGACGATGATTATCATGATGTTGATGATGATCGTCATTAAAATGATTATTCAAATGGTGATGTTGATAATGGTTATAATGTGGATGTTGATGATGAAGTTGATGTTGACGATGATGTTGATGATAATGATGATGAAGTTGATGTTGATGATGATGTTGATGATAATGATGATGATGTTGATAATGATGTTGATGATAATGACGATTTTGATGATAATGACTATGATGTTGATGATAATGATGATGATGATGATGATAATGATGATGATGTTGATGATAATGATGATGATGATGATGATGATGATGTTGATGATGATGATGATGTTGATGATAATGATGATTATGTTGATGATGTTGATGATGATGTTGATAATAATAATGATGATGATGTTGATGATAATGTTGATGATGTTGATGACAATGATGATGATCTTGATGATAATGACGATGATTTTGATGATAATGATGATGATGTTGATGATAATGACGATGATGTTGATGATAATGATGTTGATGATGATGACAATGATGTTGATGATAATGATGATGATCTTGATGATAATGACGATGCTCTTTCAGCAAGATGAGCATGTCATCAGCAAGGCATTTAACGACCGTCCAGTGGAGAGGGCAGCTTTGTCCAACAAATCAGGACGGGTGAGTTCATTTTCTTTATCGGGGGAGGAGGGGGAGGAGCAGGGGTGAAATTTGTTTAGGGGATGGAGGCTAAGCTTGGGGTCAGGAGTGACTTTTTTAAATAATGGAAAAAAAATATACACATAATATTTTGTATCATGCAATATTGATGTTTCTGCATAATTATATGTGAATGATGTTTCTTTGATAAGCTTGTTTAAGTTTTGTGGATGTGATTTCTTTTTTGTTAGAATGCAAACCTGTGTGTGTGTGTGTGTGTGTGTGTGAGAGAGAGAGAGAGAGAGAGAGAGAGAGAGAGAGATGCATGCATGCTTGTATGTGTGGGAAGAACCACATGACAGTATATTTTATTCATTTTTGTAATGTTCAGCAAGCCATTACGATCTTCAATCACAAAGTGTGCGACACGGTCAAGCGCTCGAACACGATTAACCACAAGATGGTGACAAAGCAGAAGAGATCAGAAGAACTACAAACCTTTAAAAATACAACAAGCTAACATATTTTTTTGGATCTGCTGTGTATAAGGCGAATTCGGAATAGGGCAGTTTTCAAGAAAAATCTGAAGAAAAAAAAAGAAGTAAAAGGCGCCCTCGTTTATAAGGCACCTCACAAAAGAAAGTCATACGCATCCTGTAAACGCTTACCGACCGCCATTACTGCTGTCATAAATGAGAGTTGGCTCCCCTTTCAAATAATCAACCTTCCGTTTGAGCTGCTTCCTGTTGTTGTGTTGGAACAATTCTTCGCGAAAAACTGATAGAATTATGGCATTTTAAGCTCTTCAACGATGCTTTTTACATCCAATGAAGGGTTATGGCATCTGTCGGACGGTATCTCGGACGATAATAGGGATTTTGAAGCATTTTAACGCGAGTATTCATCATATCAGCGACTTGTGACCACTTTCGATGTCTAGACTGTACTGAGCATGGCAATCGTTGCCTCTCTTCTCACGATTTTGTTCACTAATAGGGCACCTTCGTTTATTAGGTGCATAGGTTGAAATTGGAGAAAACAATATCGCCTTATAACCCGAAAATGATGGTAGTTTCCCTGAACTGTTTTTATGCATCTTCTGCAGCAAGCCATCACGATCTTCGACCACAAAGTGTGCGACACGGTCAAGCGCTCGAACGCGATGAACCACAAGACGGTGACGAAGCAGAAGCGGCTGGAGGAGCTGCAGACGCAGTACAACCAGATGGTGAAGGACTCCTCGGACGCTGTGTCCACGGACAAGGGCGACTCGGTTGACGCCCAGCAGATGAGATACCTGGAGAACAGCTACGACAAGGTCAGTGTCATGTTGTTCTTGTTGTATCAGCTAGGGATGAGAGCATTACAGTGTATGACCGTTTGTTTTTTATTACCCCGCCATGTGGGCAGCCACAACTCTGACTTAAGAAGATAGTGTGATGAATTGTTTTGGTTTGCTTTGTGTGTGTGTGTGTGTGTGTGTGTGCGTCTGTCTCTCTCTCTCTCTCTCTCTCTCTCTCTCTCTCTCTCTCTCTCTCTCTCTCTCTCTCTCTCTCTCTCTCTCTCTCTCTCTCTCTCTCTCTCTCTCTCTCTCTCTTTTTGTGTGGTGTGTATACATCTTTTTGGGTATGTGCTCTTTTTGTGTGGTGTGTATACATGTGTGTGTTTGGGTATGTGCGTGCAAGTGAACTACTTAAAGTGTTGTCGTATGAGTGAGTGCAACTCTGTGTGTGTGTCTATGTCTGTGTGTGTGTTTGAGTGAGTGATTGAGAAAGAGAGAGAGAAGAGAGGTGGGCGGTTAGGAACGCTAGAGTTGGTAAAACTTTGACGTGGTTATGCTTAGCTGTACTTTCTACTGTTTGTTGCACATTTACACACAAAAAACAAAAAGAGGCAACACGTACAGTGAGCAATCTTCAATAAATGCTGTGTATTGTCTGTGCTTGTTCAATCCAAACCAGGTGAGCATGAAGACTGAGGAAGCCAAGCAGGTGCAGCGTGTTTACCTGGACATCAAGGCGCGCTTCGAACAGGTGAGACAACAGGAATTGGAGTGTGTGCGTGTTGTGAGTTCAATTGTTCAGTCTTTTTCTTTTTAACTCATTCGCATCGCAACGATTTTGAATAATTAACAAAACCTCACAAATCACTCCAGCCATACACACAAACGAAACTTACATAAACAAAAGGAGAAATGAAAGATTACAGGTTTTTACTTCAGGTTTAGACATAGGGAAGTGGTAGATCAGACTTTTTTATATATAGACTTTATATAGAAAAACTCTCCACACCGATTGGTTACCCCACAACAAACCACTACAAAAGCAAAGTCAGAGGCAAAATTGTGGTCTAAGGGAGCGAAGTTAGTTTAGAAGTGACCAAGGTATGGTGTGTACACAGATTTACTTCCCTTGAAGCAAATGCATCAAATGGACAGCTATCTATTAATTCCGGACATACATGTCCGTCCGGAACGACTTGATTGAGTTAATTACTGGACGTTTACCGGAAAGAGCATGTAATCTGACATGTCCAAAATATTGAAAAGACTAGAATGTGAAAACGCTTGATCAAGCAGCCGCACAGCAGCATTTTTGGTTCCTAAGTGATCTTGACTTTTGACCAATGATCTTCATGTTTGAACTTGGCCTAGATATCCTAACTACCTATCTGCATGCAAAATTTGAAGGTCCTGGGTCCCCCTGTTTAAATGCTATCATGTTAGTGTAGGTAGAGACATATAGTCAGTCAGGGGAACAGTTAAAGCTTATTATTATCACCTGGGGGGGGGGAGAGGGGGGGAGGGAGGGCGAGAGAGATTAATACATGCATTTTGTATGAACAGTCTCACTTATTTTTAATGTTTATATTCATTGATACTTGTCTTCATGTTGATTATTCTTGGCTTGGTGTTTATCTGTATGTTAGGGTTTAGGCCTTTGTTCAGCGCTTTGAGCACCCTGCAAAGGGAGTTAAGCGCTCTATAAATAACCAGTATTATTATTATTATTATTATGTATGAAAGGAAACCTTTGAGAACAGGTTATATTTCAAAATGAGGAAGAAGGCAATTGCCGGGATATCACAAATCAAATTTGGGACTTTGTAAAGTGACCCAATTTTGTGAATCAATTACAGTCAGTGACGACAATTACGGAAGACTTACGAAGGATAAAGCTACAGCAATAGTCTCAACCGTGTCCTTGTAAATTACTGTCTTTAAATGCATCAGGCAAATTTATATGACAGTATAAATAGTTCCCCCACCTTCTGGAAGTTCTGTGCTTGTAACTTCCTCTAATCTGTCACTCTCTTTGACTCTGCCTTTTCCCTTTGCTTACTGTCATCTACACTCTTTCTGCCTTACTGGTCCATTCTCCTGCCTTTTTTCAAGAAACACTTTCAAAAACATTTCCTCCAGCCAAAATCGGACTTGCTGGGCCTAACTATTTCTTAGTTAGGCGCATAACGGCAGCATGATGCATCTGCACTCAAAATTGACAGGAAACTGGCTGAGCGATCGAAGAAGAAGAATATGAAAATTCTTAGGAACGGAACTCTTTTAGAGATGGTGCGTAAATGTGCATGTCTATGCATGTGTACGCTTTGAAAGCTATTCAACATTAACGAACTCAAAAATCTTTTGGACGAAAACCCAAATTTTAAAACAAAATCTAAAGTTTTGATGAATAAACAAAGCCATTCCTAAAAAAAAAAAATAAAAAATTACTTTTTGATTAGTTTTATTTTAAGGAGACGCAAACCACTTTGATAAAAACATAAATACATTTTTTTTAAAATCAAATTCACTGAGACTGTAAAAGGGCCGCGAGGCCTATAAATAGCCCTAATCTCCATATTCATATTTTCAAATCTTGGTTTTGCGTGTGGTTCCAGGAGGCTCAAAACTACCCCACCAAACTGGACGCGATTGAGGCGGAGATTCGGCGGACGCGTGCGGAGCTGAAGGAGCTGAAGGCCATGCACAACGATGCGGAGCTCTCCAAGGAGGCCTCGGTCAGCGAGCTGCAGCGCTTGGAGGAAACGGTGTACGCCGAGCGGAAGAAGAGGGAGGTGGAGCTCCAGAAGATGAAGAAGGAGGCCGACGAGAAGAAGATGCAGCACGAACGCATCGAGAAACGTCTGGTGAGTCCCGTGCGATTAGTTCTAAATACCGGAGCGGACCGAAACGGACTCAAGTTTGAGGCTTGATTTCAGGATCTAGATAGAACTATTACGTTTTATGCCATTGGAAATACAGTGGAACCTCCCATATATGACCTTCAAAAATAATCCAAAATGAGGTCTTATAATGTAGGGGTCTTATAAGGGAGGTAATTTTAATACTTACAAAGAAGGTCAATGTCTCAGAGAAGTAGGTCTTATGTGGGAGGGAGTCTTATAATGGGAGGTCTTAATAGGGAGGTTCCACTGTACTGAACAAATCTTTAAGCCTTGTGCAGCAGAAAGTGTGGAAAAGCAATGACCTGTTCTGTCTGTGTTGTCGATTGTGGTGGACGGGGCAGACAGACAGACAACAGTCTGAACAAATTACACAGACAGACAGACATACACACACACACCGACATACGCACATGCACATGCACTCACATGCTTTCGTTTCCTAAACCCCGAAATGATCTATTCAAATCCAGCTTGACATACTCTGGAGGAAACACATGGAACAACTTGCCAGCATTCTTGAAATTATGTCCAGCTAAATCTACTTTTAAAAGAACTTTAAAGAAGTATTTGATTAATAAATTGTAAAATTTTAATTTATTATTATGTATATTCGCATGTATATAAATATGTTAAAAAAAATGTTATGCTTCTTTTTTTTCAGTTGCCCCCCTCCCATCTTTTTGTTTTCTTTCCATTTCTCCCAATTGTTATGTTTTGTGCGGCATTTGATTTATATATATATTTTTTTTTTCTTTACATTTATACTCATCTATGAATGTTCTCTGTGGGGGGTTTTCCTATTATTATTATGCATTTTCATGATGTTTGTATTTTTGTTGAAAGGGCAGGATGAAAAAAAGCCTTGTTAGCTTATTCTTTAACCCTCAGTAAAGATCATTTTGACTTGACTTGACTTGACTTGATGCACGCACTCACCTGCACATGCACACACACACACACTAAAATTTAACTCCGTTCCGGTGTCTGTTCCGTTCCTGTCTGGTGTCAGTTCCGGTCCGGGAGGGGGGCGGCTGTCTTTTGTATAAATAGTTCCCACACCTTCTGGAAGTTCTGGGCTTGTAACTTCCTCTAACCTGTTCTCTCTTTTGCTCTTTTACCTTTGCTTTCTGTCAAATGCACCAGCTAGGGATGAGAACATTACATGTGTGACCGTTTTTTATTACCCCGCCATGCCACACTCCGACTTCAGAGGATGTAATAATAATAATAATAACTAATATTTTTAGAGCGCCCTTTCTCTCTTGAGTTCATGGCGCTTCACAAATATAAATATATAAATAAACTTAAAATATTATCATAAACATGCATACAGCCATAAAAAAAGAAGAGAAACAATAAAAGGAGCCATGAAAAGATTTGTACAAATGTATGTTCCATCTATCTGTCAATTTACTGATGTGTCGCACCGTTTGCAGGCTCAGCGCGGTTCCATCTCTCAGGATGAGTTATCTCCCCAGGAGAAGGGGGCGTTGACCGGCGAGGAACAGCAGCAGAAGATAACCACTTACGAGGAGGCCTTCCGCCTGATCAAAGAGGCCACTGGGGTCGCTGATACCTGGGTAAGTTGATGACGATGATGATGATGAGGAGGATGAAGATGAGGAGGATGATCGTGATAATGATGATTATGACAATGATGACCACTTATGAAGAAGCCTTCAAGAGGATTAAAGAAACTAAGGGTGTTGCTGATACCTGGGTAAGTTGATGATGACAACGATGATGATCATGATCATGATCATGATGATGATCACTTACAAAGAGGCCTTCCGCCTGATCAAAGAGACCACCGGCGTCACCGATACCTGGGTAAGTTGATGATGATGACTGTGATGAGGATAATGAGGATGATCACTTATAAAGAAGCCATCAGGCTGATTAAAGAAACTACGAGCATCGCCAATACCTGGGTAAACTGATGACGATGAGGATGATGATGATGATGACAATGATGATCACTTATGAAGAAGCCTTCAGGCTAATTAAAGAAACTAAGGATGTCGCCGATACCTGGGTAAGTTGATGACGATGACGGTCATGATGATGTCGATGGTGACTATGATAATGATGATGATGACAATGATGATGATGATCCAAAAAATATTGTAATGATGAAAATGATGTGATAAAGAATAACAGTGTTAATCTCTTAACAAGGCTCAATCCAAGTGGATGCAAAGTTCCCTCATCTGGGTTTGGTGTCCGAACGGATGCCGCACACACGCAAGCATATTAAAGGAGCCAAGAAATTGAGCATATCTGAAATCTGAACAATGGTTCAGCATTTTTTGTTTGTGCCTGTATAATTTTAATGTTGATTTTTTAGTCTGTATATTTATTGATTCTAAACGGTTATAATTTTAATCGATATTGATTTTTTCAGTCTGTAAATTCAGTGATTCTTAAACCATTTATAATTTATGCATATAAAATCTTTTCAGTCACGTTTTCCGATGGGCATGTTACGCATCCTCAATGAATTTGTGCGTTGACTTTTTCTTCCTCGGGAACAGGAAGTGGTGGAGCGTTTCGAGAACCAAGGGCAAACGACGCAGCACCTGGAAGAACTGAAGAAGGACAACGAGAAGCAGATCCTGCGACTGAGGGAGGACAAGGAGAACCTGCAGAGGGAGTTTGAGGAGATGAAGTACTCTGGAGAGGCTAAGCTGTCCAGGTAAGGTACCATTGATATGCCGGGCCAGGTTAACTGAGGGAGGACAAGGAGAACCTGCAGAGGGAGTTTGAGGAGATGAAGTACTCTGGAGAGGCTAAGCTGTCCAGGTAATGCATCATTGATATGCCGGGCCAGGTTAACTGAGGGAGGACAAGGAGAACCTGCAGAGGGAGTTTGAGGAGATGAAGTACTCTGGAGAAGCTAAGCTGTCCAGGTAAGGTACCATTGATATGCCGGGCCAGGTTAACTGAGGGAGGACAAGGAGAACCTGCAGAGGGAGTTTGAGGAGATGAAGTACTCTGGAGAGGCTAAGCTGTCCAGGTAATGCATCATTGATATGCCGGGCCAGGTTAACTGAGGGAGGAGGACAGGGACAATCTACAGAGGGAGTTTGAGGAGATGAAGTACTCTGGAGAGGCTAAGCTGTCCAGGTAATGCATCATTGATATTCTTCTTCTTCTTCCAGTTGGGGATGTTTATCCTGCTCACCGGTCTTCATTCAGACCATTAATAGCGCACAGGATGCATGCTATGTGAATTCGTGTCATCCATCCCACCGGCACACACGGCCTACTCGTACCGAATAGTGGGATGGGCTTTAACGTGTGCGCAAGATCTTGTGCATGCGTTCACACATAGGACCTCGGTTTTTGAAAAGTCTCATCCGAAGGACTTTTTCCCCAACTGACGTCAGGTACCCATTTACACCTGGGTGGAGTGAGGAAAATAGGAGTAAAGTGCCTTTCCCAAGGACACACCACTGTGAACCGAGCTGGGCTCAAACCCGCGCACTCGCAAACCTGACGGATTACGCGCTAGCGACTTGGACTTACCAACTGAGCTACAGCTATGCCGGGCTAGGTTAACTCACTCGGCACTGGCCGGTTGCTTCCCCTTAACAGCCGTTCAGGACCGGGCCATTCGGTTGGGTTCGAAAACACATCACCACAAATAAGTTGTGTAAAGTTAGGGGGCGATATTTTCAGAGAAGATTAATAATAATAATAATAAATAAAGCTTCTATTGGCCTCTGCAACTAGGGCTGTTAACGCCCTTGACAGTGAGAGTGAAGCCCTTGCTGGTCAGTGCGGACAAGGGCATTCACTCTTGCGAAAGGCAGCCATTTAGTGGCCTCAAATAGGGTTATTGGCGAGAGTTATGGCCTTGTCTGGTCAGTGCGCAACCATCTCCCCCCACCCACCAAGGGCATTCACTCTTGCAAAAGGTGTTCTTTGCAGTAGCCAATAGCGCTCTTCGATGAAAAACAAAAATCATCCTCTGAGTTGCTTTAACGACAGAAGCAGTGACAAAAGCTCTAAAGACAGACAAACACCAGGCAGGGTGCTTGGCAGTGGATGTCTTTGCATTTGGTGGGAGTGTAGAATCTTGGGCGAACATATGGTGCTAGAAGAGTTAAATACACTTTTATTATTTTAAATTGACTAACCAAGGGAGGTCACTCGTGTTGGTCAGTGGGCAGATGATGCTGGAGGAGGTGGAGAGCCATTTGGCGAAGGAAGATAATCGCCGCGACGACGCCGACGAACGGCTGCAGCGCGCCAGCCGAACACTGGTGCAGGTGAAGGCTGGTGTGGAGCATTTGGCTGATAAACTGTACCACCTGAAAGCTGTAAGTTATAGTGTGCCGTTATGTTATGTTGGGTAGTGTTATTGTGTTGTGTGGTGTGGTGTTGAATTGTATTTCATTGTGTTGTGATTGTGTTATATACCATTGCACACAAGTGAAGACTGGCGAGGAGCATTTGCCCGATAAATTGTACCACTTGGAAGCTGTACGTAGGAATGTTGTGTTACTTTATCATGGGTGAAAGTAGTTCAGACATGCTCCTGAAATCAGGATTCAAAAAGCTGATAGAAAGAGTTCAGGATTCTGCGACCTGAACAAGCCGGGGTGTAGCTGCGAATTGGGATTTGGAATGAGCGGCGTGGGTGCAACGCCACTGTACTGCCAAGAAGATGGGACAGAAAAGAAAGAAAAAAAGTCTTCAGGATTGGCCATCTTCTCATCCAGAACCACGGTCTTATAAAATAAAACATTTCTGCCAAAATTGATGGCAGATTAAAACAAGAGATGACAAATATACAATTGTAACATAATCCACACCCACCCTGTATACACAGACACACGCACATAATTGGGAAGATTCAGAGAACAATTTAAAACGTGTCACTTCCGGGTTGAGAGAATGTTTTACTTTCACCCATTGATTAGGTTGTGTTGTGTTGTGTTGTGGTGTGGTGTGGTGTGGTGTGGTGTGTTGTGTTGTGTTGTGTTGTGTGTTGTGTGTGTTGTGGTGTGTTGTGGTGTGGTGTGGTGTGGTGTGTTGTGGTGTGGTGTGGTGTGGTGTGGTGTGGTGTGTTGTGTTGTGTGTGTTGTGTTGTGTGTTACATGGATGCTCCTGCTTTCAGGATGTCCTGAAGTTCAGAATTTTTTTATTGCCTGGAGCCGGCGTCGCTGGATTATGAAAAATTGAGAAGATGCATTTCGCTGGTTACAGAGGTCATGAAGTTTAACCAGAAGTGAAAGTGCAACGAGAGCCTGTCAGTTACATTGGAAACTGTTATTTCCCTTCAGCTTCCAGGAAGGGCGCTGTCCCTGCACTCCTTGGGCACCCCTGCCTTGCAGGATTTTTTTCACTGCCGGAGAAAATTTGAGAAACTTCTTTATTATTGTAATACAATGATAACGGACCCGTTAGACTCAATCTGAAAATAGGAAAAAATGGTCTAGAAATATATCTTTCCTCGACTTGTCTATGCCCAAAACCATCATTCCAGGGCTAGGACATCAAAAGTTTTGACGTCATCAATGACATCACACAGCCTGTAATGATGATAGTGACGATGATGATGACAATGTATGTGATGACAGTGAGGAAGATGATCATGACTACAACGAGAAGGAGGAGGAAGAGGAATATAATTTTCATCCATTTATTTCCAGAATAAGGGTCACGTGCCAACTGCCCAGATCGCTCCATCGTCGGACGAATACGTTTTGGACCAGCTGTCCACGTCAGAGGAAAAACTGCTGAAGCTTCTCGAGGAACTGGACGGCAAAGATCTGAACGAGACGTTACGACAAATGGAAGAAGAAGAGGTATGGAGAGAGAGAGAGAGAGAGAGAGAGTGAGTGTGTCAGAGAGGGGGGAAGAGAGATTTAGGCTGTGTGCAGATATATGCGGAAGTTCTGCGAGGAAACCCATGCGCAATCCGTAAAATAAATATCTGGAAGTAAGAAATATGAAAGACTGTGCACATTAAGCACAGAAACTCATGCGCAATCCCGTCTGCTTGTTTCTTATATTAGGCCGGGTTCACATTAGACGCGTAAGTTCCGTACGGAAAACCCTAAATAAGTGGAAGAAAGAAGGATACAAGTTTACGCATAATGGGGAAATTCGGACACGTGCGCAAATCTTTTCCCTTCTTTGTTTCACTTATTTATGGATTGCGCACGGGTTTCCGCACGGAATGTCCGCTTATGTGTGTACACAGCCTAAGTGTATGAGGTTTCCGCACGGAACTTACGGATTGCTGGATCCAATGTGTGTGTGCCCATAGAAGGAAAAAGATATTTCTGAAAATTTTGGAAGAGTTGGAGTCAAACAGAGAGGGAGAGAGAGAGTTAGAGGGGGGGAAATGTTTTGAAACTTTGGGGAGAGATGGACGGAAACGATCTAAATGAGACATTACGACAAACGGAAGAAGAGGTTTGCAGAGTCAGACAAGACGCACACGCACACACACGGTAGTGCCTCCTATTGTCTGTGAGACAGAGAATGTGTGTGTGTCTGTCTGTCTGTCTATCTTTGATATAAAATGAAACAATTATTATCTAGCATTATTCATAATCATGTGTTGTTTTGTTGTTGTTTTTTCAGTTCCACGCCAGTATAGAGGGCAAGCTGCCCCAGTACAACACTCGCATCAAGCTACCCACCACACAGAGAGATTTCGACTATGGCGATGGTGAGTGAGACAGAGAGAGATGAAATTAACCTTTATATTTGTATCATTAGAACATGCGTCACTAAGTGCAATCTTCCGCGTTAGCGTTAGCGCTCGTCAGGAGAATGGAAGAGAAGCGAAATTAAGTTCCTAAAAAAGAAACAAGGGAACCAACTCCAATGAGAAACCTCTCCTTGTGAGTGATCTCCCTTTGCAACATCCTGCCACGTGGCAACCCCTTGAGCAATCCTCAGTTCACTTCCGTTCTTGGTGTTGAACACTTCGATTGTTTGACAGCTCCTGCATTTTTGTTACCTTCAGTCAACCTTCATCATGTTTTCTACTTCGCAAGACGCTACCACAGGGACTCTTCCTTCGCTCGGCATTTCTTCTTCTGCCTCGTCTTCTCTGCCTTTCACTCTAGCCTCTTCTTCTTCTGCCTCGTCTTCTCTGCCTTTCACTCTAGCCTCTTCTTCTTCTGCCTCATCTTCTCTGCCTTTCACTCTAGCCTCTTCTTCTTCTGCCTCGTCTTCTCTGTTCTTCTTCTGCCTCGTCTTCTCTGCCTTTCACCCTAGCCTCTTCTTCTTCTGCCTCGTCTTCTCTGTTCTTCTTCTGCCTCGTCTTCTCTGCCTTTCACCCTAGCCTCTTCTTCTTCTGCCTCGTCTTCTCTGCCTTTCACTCTAGCCTCTTCTTCTTCTGCCTCATCTTCTCTGCCTTTCACTCTAGCCTCTTCTTCTTCTGCCTCGTCTTCTCTGTTCTTCTTCTGCCTCGTCTTCTCTGCCTTTCACTCTAGCCTCTTCTTCTTCTGCCTCATCTTCTCTGCCTTTCACTCTAGCCTCTTCTTCTTCTGCCTCGTCTTCTCTGCCTTTCACTCTAGCCTCTTCTTCTTCTGCCTCGTCTTCTCTGCCTTTCACTCTAGCCTCTTCTTCTTCTGCCTCATCTTCTCTGCCTTTCACTCTAGCCTCTTCTTCTTCTGCCTCGTCTTCTCTGCCTTTCACCCTAGCCTCTTCTTCTTCTGCCTCGTCTTCTCTGCCTTTCACTCTACCTTCTTCTTCTTCTGCCTCATCTTCTCTGCCTTTCACTCTAGCCTCTTCTTCTTCTGCCTCGTCTTCTCTGCCTTTCACTCTAGCCTCTTCTTCTTCTGCCTCGTCTTCTCTGCCTTTCACTCTAGCCTCTTCTTCTTCTGCCTCGTTCTTCTGCCTCTTCTCTCTGCCTTTCACTCTAGCCTCTTCTTCTGCCTCATCTACTCTGTCTTTCACTCTAGCCTCTTCTTCTGCCTCGTCTTCTCTGCCTTTCACTCTAGCCTCTTCTTCTGCCTCGTTCTTCTGCCTCGTCTTCTCTGCCTTTCACTCTAGCCTCTTCTTCTGCCTCATCTACTCTGTCTTTCACTCTAGCCTCTTCTTCTGCCTCGTCTTCTCTGCCTTTCACCCTAGCCTCTTCTTCTTCTGCCTCATCTTCTCTACCTTTCACTCTAGCCTCTTCTTCTTCTGCCTCGTCTTCTCTGCCTTTCACTCTAGCCTCTTCTTCTGCCTCGTCTTCTCTACCTTTCACCCTAGCCTCTTCTTCTTCTTCTGCCTCGTCTTCTCTGCCTTTCACCCTAGCCTCTTCTTCTTCTGCCTCGTCTTCTCTGCCTTTCACTCTAGCCTCTTCTTCTTCTGCCTCTTCTTCTCTGCCTTTCACTCTACCTTCTTCTTCTTCTGCCTCGTCTTCTCTACCTTTCACCCTAGCCTCTTCTTCTTCTGCCTCTTCTTCTCTGCCTTTCACTCTACCTTCTTCTTCTTCTGCCTCGTCTTCTCTACCTTTCACTCTAGCCTCTTCTTCTTCTGCCTCTTCTTCTCTGCCTTTCACTCTACCTTCTTCTTCTTCTGCCTCGTCTTCTCTACCTTTCACTCTAGCCTCTTCTTCTTCTGCCTCTTCTTCTCTGCCTTTCACTCTAGCCTCTTCTTCTTCTGCCTCTTCTTCTCTGCCTTTCACTCTACCTTCTTCTTCTTCTGCCTCGTCTTCTCTGCCTTTCACCCTAGCCTCTTCTTCTTCTGCCTCTTCTTCTCTGCCTTTCACTCTACCTTCTTCTTCTTCTGCCTCTTCTTCTCTGCCTTTCACTCTACCTTCTTCTTCTTCTGCTTCGTCTTCTCTGCCTTTCACTCTAGCCTCTTCTTCTGCCTCGTCTTCTCTACCTTTCACTCTAGCCTCTTCTTCTTCTGCCTCGTCTTCTCTACCTTTCACTCTAGCCTCTTCTTCTTCTGCCTCTTCTTCTCTGCCTTTCACTCTACCTTCTTCTTCTTCTGCCTCGTCTTCTCTGCCTTTCACTCTAGCCTCTTCTTCTTCTGCCTCTTCTTCTCTGCCTTTCACCCTAGCCTCTTCTTCTTCTGCCTCGTCTTCTCTACCTTTCACTCTAGCCTCTTCTTCTTCTGCCTCGTCTTCTCTGCCTTTCACTCTAGCCTCTTCTTCTGCCTCGTCTTCTCTATGTTTCACCCTAGCCTCTTCTTCTTCTGCCTCGTCTTCTCTGCCTTTCACTCTAGCCTCTTCTTTCTGCCTCGTCTTCTCTGCCTTTCACTCTAGCCTCTTCTTCTGCCTCGTCTTCTCTACCTTTCACCCTAGCCTCTTCTTCTTCTGCCTCGTCTTCTCTACCTTTCACCCTAGCCTCTTCTTCTTCTGCCTCGTCTTCTCTACCTTTCACTCTAGCCTCTTCTTCTTCTGCCTCGTCTTCTCTGCCTTTCACTCTAGCCTCTTCTTCTGCCTCGTCTTCTCTACCTTTCACCCTAGCCTCTTCTTCTTCTGCCTCGTCTTCTCTGCCTTTCACTCTAGCCTCTTCTTCTGCCTCGTCTTCTCTATGTTTCACTCTAGCCTCTTCTTCTTCTGCCTCGTCTTCTCTGCCTTTCACTCTAGCCTCTTCTTCTTCTGCCTCGTCTTCTCTGCCTTTCACTCTAGCCTCTTCTTCTTCTGCCTCGTCTTCTCTGCCTTTCACCCTAGCCTCTTCTTCTTCTTCTGCCTCGTCTTCTCTGCCTTTCACTCTAGCCTCTTCTTCTTCTGCCTCGTCTTCTCTGCCTTTCACTCTAGCCTTCTTCTTCTTCTGCCTCGTCTTCTCTGCCTTTCACCCTAGCCTCTTCTTCTTCTTCTGCCTCATCTTCTCTGCCTTTCACTCTACCTTCTTCTTCTTCTGCCTCGTCTTCTCTATCTTTCATTCTAGCCTCTTCTTCTTTCGCCTCGTCTGCAAGCTCACAGCTTTTCTCTCGCCTCACCTTTCTGCTAACCCTATCAGTTCTGCCCCTCTATATTTCTTGGTCTCTGACCCTTGGGTTGTTCCTCCGCCTAGTGTTGTAGGACCAACTTCTCTGACTGTGGATCCTAGTTCTCAGTTTGTGTCGCAGGGTGTGAACCAGGTAGGTTCCGACTTTCGGTTAGACTCAGGTTGTTTTTTTCCCCCTCGCTCACAGGAGGGCGTGTTGGGTTCGGTCAAGGTTGATGAGGATAAGTTCTTTTAGGACAAGAACCAACAAACTTCGCTGCCAAAGATAGACATAACTGGCAGACTGAAGAAGAAGACCAGACACCCCTTCTAGGTTCTAAAACTCACTGGATGAAAGAACAAAGTGCCTCGGGTCATCCAGACCATTCTTAAGGTTCCCTCTCAGTCCTCAAGTTCGTCATCTTTTGTCAGGAGCCGGCGTCATACAGTGAGGCAGCTTTTCAGTCACTCTTTTTAAGATTTCGGGCAGTTTTTTTAGGTGGCTAGCAGTCATATCCCTCGTTTGTCTCAGGTAGGTTAGCGTCTTCTGATTAGGAAGCGGATATCAAGGATACTCCATCCCCAAATACGGTTGGTGTCTGTCCTCAAGCAGATGCGTGAGATTCAGTTTGAGGTTTTTTGCTCCAGCGTGGTTAAAGAAGTTTTCTCCCACTCCGGTAGTGCCTCCTGTTGTGGACCTTTCTCACGCTCAGTCGTCAACTCGGCAGTCTTTGTCCTTTCATCCAGTGAGTTTCAGAACCTAGAAGGGGTGTCTGGTTGAAGCACGCCAAATGCCCTGAGACAAGGCATGAAAATCCTGAAACTCCGCCTCATCCCGTTCCTCATGAAGTATGGATGAAAGAACCAACAAACTTTGCTGCCAAAGATAGACAATATTACAGACAGATTTTTTCCCCCTCTACGCAGGTAAGTTTAATGGGATTTTTTTCTGAAAAATGGCTGGCAGTGAAAGGGTTAACACTTTTTTACGTTTTTTTCCCCAGATGACGAAGACAGCGGCGAAGACGATGCTGACGTTCCGAATCGCAACACCATCAAGAAGAACTCGCAGAACATCATCGACGCCAAGACCAAGAGACGGGTGGCCAAGAAAAAGAAGAAGACCAAGTAAAGCCACCAGAAATAAAAGAGAAACAACGCCATCCGGAAGAAAGATATCGACTCTAAAAACAATTAAGATGCACAATGGCGGATAATACCAGCTTTGCTTGTTCCATCATTCAGTACCAAGCCCGTCCAAAAATCCATCATTCTTTAAGAAATGAAATATTTAGTACAAATTAAATCAAAGTCGAAATTGAAACCCAAAACAAAACATTTACGTCTGTTTTTAGCACTGGACAACAGGTTGAGCCCGAAACGTCGTGACATGTTTTGTTTGTGTGAGTAAATCTTTTGTGTTGGGTTTCAATTTCGACTTTGTTTTAATTAGTTGTGAATTGTACTGAACCCAGCAGCCATCTTCGCTTCTTGAAATATTCAGTGTTTTGAAATACTAAAAAAAAGAGATTAAACTTTTCATCATCTTTTTTTATAATTCCAAATAGTTTCCCAAGCTGTTGCAGTGAAACGTCAAAAGAGCAGACATGGTTTATTGTTAAAATAGCTGATTACAAGTGGAGAGAGTGCAAGTGTTTTGGGTTTTTTGTGTAACAAAAATAAGTCGGAATCCTACAAAAACTTGATAAGCTCATGATTTTTCAGGTATGAAGCTCTGTTTTTTTAATATTCGTTATAAATGCTGTGATATTTTATGTAAACTTAAAAACTGTTACATTGAACATTTTCTTTAAAAGGACGAGAACACTTTTAAAATAGTATTATTGTTCTATTTGAGTGAGTTTTCACATTTTTATAGATTTTTTCTTGATAGGTCTTTAGAAACAAAAAACGTTTTGATGAAAAAAAGGAGACACATACATCAAGTGTTGTGGAATATTAAATTGATACAGCTCTTGATATCGAATATTTCTACAGTCTACAAAACAACAATTCACTTCAGTACAGAGACACATGTTTAAAAAAAATGAACATAATGATGTATGAAGTAAAGCTTTGACAAGTTTTTGCATTTTTCTAAACTAAACGTGAGTTTATTAATATACATCATACTGCTGTTACATTTGGTGAAATGGTTCTTTTCTATTGTTTCTGTTAATATGAAGAGAAAGACAGATGAATAGATTTTTTTTAGTTGTTAAATGGATGAATTTTGATGACAATTCCAAATTATCTGTGATAAAATATATGTTTTTAAGGTTGATGTCATCTTATTTGCTGGCAGGATTGTTGGTTTTTTCACTCTTTAAAATTACACTCTCTCCAATCATGCTTCTTGGTGACAACTTGAAAGTGTTTCAACTACAGAATAAAAGTTTTGAAGCTAAAAAAAAGAACTGATGGTTATGCCTAATTATCATCGTTTACAAATTGTACAATTTAGTGACGTATGCTATAGTATTCTTAATTGCTTTATTTTCAAACTTATGCATAGATGTGATTTTGTTCTCCATTTTTAAATGGCATTATTTTCTTTGGTTTATTTGTGATCGAGAATAATTATGCAAAAAGGAACATTGCACCAAAACGTACTGCTGCCGGAAGGGAGAAACATTCTGAATTTTATTAGTATGATAATGATTGTATGATTTTTTTACATGTCAATTTTAAATCAAATATGCAATTTTTGGACAGCGCTTTTTCTGTTTGTTTTTATATATGTTTACATGCATTCGTTTAACAGAAATATGCAAAGTTTGCCATGAAAACCGACATAGAACGACACCAGAAACTTTTGGATGCTATTTGGATTTAATTTACATCGTCTTGCTAAATATTTTGTTGGTCGTTGCATTATAAAAAAACACCTTTGTATTATGCATCAGAAAGGTTAGGAATAATGCTTTCGAATAATGAATAATGCTTACTCATTCAGTTACCGGTATGCTGGAAGGCGTAGATGACTGTTGTGCAAAACAAATCCATGCTTTTATCTTTTATAACAACACAGTAACAAGTGTATAGATATAGTGTACTGTAAATGTCAAGGAATGAGAAAATGTACATAATAATGTGTGTGATGCTTTGAGAGTTATGGTAACACTGTTAGGTCAACAGGTGGCACATTTGAATTTTTATCTGAAGCCTGTTTTTTGTGAGAACAGTTCTCTTTGGTATAATAAATATATCTGAATAAAATATGATTGTAAGGTCACGTGATATCTCATGAGTTTATTTTTTGGTATTATTTTGAGCTAGTGTAGTTTATGCCTCTCTAATTCACACACACACACACACACACACACACACACACACACATTCTGTCTATCTTTCTGCATCTCCACATATGTTTGTGTTTGTGTGTGTTGTATGTGATGTGCCTGTGTGTGTGTGTTGTGCTTACAAACTCGCATATTCTACTTAGCAAATAAATACACACATACACACACACAAGCCTAGCAACACACCCACAGCCATAACACAGATTCTCTCACTCTCTCTCTCTCTCTCTGTCATACACACACACACACACACACACACACACACACACACACACACACACACAAACCACATTTCAAGATTTTGATATCCTTTCATCACTATTAAAAAATGTTAGCCACTAACAACAAATACAATAATTTTATTACAGTGGAACTTCCGTTTTAAGACCTTGAAAAATATTCCAAAATAAGGTCTTAAGTAGGAGGGAGTTGTACAAGGGAGGTAATTTTATTACTTACAAAAAAGGGCAATATCTACAGATAAGTAGGTCTTAAGTGGGAGGGAGTTGGTCTTATAAGGGAGGTTCTGTAATAGAGATAAATCAGTAAGTTACGAAAATACGTTATGCTACATGTCATGCATTCTATTTGCTTTTAGTAAAAAATCTTTTCGTTTTTTTAAAGCAGAAAATAAATTACTATATTTTTCGCACTGTAAAGCGAATCCCCCAAATTTTAAACTTAATTCTTGTTATTATATTTTCTTACTATTTTAGTAGTCATATTATAAGGCACAAGGGTCACCGTCTGGGAAATGGTGTCGCCTTATAGTCTGAAAGATATGGTACAAACTATAAAAAACAGGATGTGGGATCAAATATCACACATACACATGCGCGCGCACACCACATGCATGCACACACACATACACACACAAGAGAGAAGGGGGGGACAGATAGACGAGAGATCGAGATATACTTTGCAGCATGGATAAAATAACAAACAAAAGCTCATGTTTCAATGCCTAGGATTTGATTCCAGTAAATACAGATCACAGCTAGTTATAAACAGTGTGGAGAAACTCTGCGGAGAGCTGGACAACAGAGGGTCTTCAGAGAAGAAACCCCCCTTGATCAAGTGTTTCGGCGGCACATAGTTCAATCTTCATCTCTCACACACACCTTACCATGTGTGAAAGTAATCCAGGACTGCTCCTGAAATCAGGATCGGAAAAGCTGATAGAAAGTCTTCAGGGTTGGCCATCTTGTCATGGGTGAAAGTAATCCAGGACTGCTCCTGAAATCAGGATCGGAAAAGCTGATAGAAAGTCTTCAGGGTTGGCCATCTTGTCATCCGGATCCATGGCCTTATAAAATCAAACATTTCTGCCATCATAGTGTTGCACTGCCTCCGGGCATTGCCTCCAGGATCGTTCCCACCATCTTTATATCTACTAATGTCCCATATGTGTCTGTTTTAGACCGGAGGATGTTCAACAGATTTTTCTTCAACATTGATGGCAGATTAAAACAAGACGATAGACATGCAATTCTAACACCGCCCCCACCCATCCTGTATACACAGACACACACGAATTGGAAATTATTTTTAATGCAGTCACCACTTCAGGAATGAGAAGATTCAGAGAACATTGAAACGTATCATTTCAGCAATGAAGAAACAAGGTGCTGACTGCTGGATCCTATTGGTAAACACTGACCTGGGTGGGAGGAAGAAGGATCCTATTGGTAAACACTGACCTGGGTGGGAGGAAGAAGGATCCTATTGGTAAACACTGACCTGGGTGGGAGGAAGAAGGATCCTCTTGGTAAACACTGACCTGGGTGGGAGGAAGAAGGATCCTCTTGGTAAACACTGACCTGGGTGGGAGGAAGAAGGATCCTATTGGTAAACACTGACCTGGGTGGGAGGAGGAAGAAGGATCCTATTGGTAAACACTGACCTGGGTGGAAGGAAGAAGGATCCTCTTGGTAAACACTGACCTGGGTGGGAGGAAGAAGGATCCTATTGGTAAACACTGACCTGGGTGGGAGGAAGAAGGATCCTATTGGTAAACACTGACCTGGGTGGGAGGAAGAAGGATCCTATTGGTAAACACTGACCTGGGTGGGAGGAAGAAGGATCCTATTGGTAAACACTGACCTGGGTGGGAGGAAGAAGGATCCTATTGGTAAACACTGACCTGGGTGGGAGGAAGAAGGATCCTATTGGTAAACACTGACCTGGGTGGGAGGAAGAAGGATCCTATTGGTAAACACTGACCTGGGTGGGAGGAAGAAGGATCCTCTTGGTAAACACTGACCTGGGTGGGAGGAAGAAGGATCCTATTGGTAAACACTGACCTGGGTGGAAGGAAGAAGGATCCCATTGGTAAACACTGACCTGGGTGGGAGGAAGAAGGATCCTATTGGTAAACACTGACCTGGGTGGGAGGAAGAAGGATCCCATTGGTAAACACTGACCTGGGTGGGAGGAAGAAGGATCCTATTGGTAAACACTGACCTGGGTGGAAGGAAGAAGGATCCTATTGGTAAACACTGACCTGGGTGGGAGGAAGAAGGATCCTATTGGTCAACACTGACCTGGGTGGGAGGAAGAAGGATCCTCTTGGTAAACACTGACCTGGGTGGGAGGAAGAAGGATCCTATTGGTAAACACTGACCTGGGTGGGAGGAAGAAGGATCCTATTGGTCAACACTGACCTGGGTGGGAGGAAGAAGGATCCTCTTGGTAAACACTGACCTGGGTGGGAGGAAGAAGGATCCTATTGGTAAACACTGACCTGGGTGGGAGGAAGAAGGATCCTATTGGTAAACACTGACCTGGGTGGAAGGAAGAAGGATCCTATTGGTAAACACTGACCTGGGTGGGAGGAAGAAGGATCCTATTGGTAAACACTGACCTGGGTGGGAGGAAGAAGGATCCTATTGGTAAACACTGACCTGGGTGGGAGGAAGAAGGATCCTATTGGTAAACACTGACCTGGGTGGGAGGAAGAAGGATCCTCTTGGTAAACACTGACCTGGGTGGGAGGAAGAAGGATCCTATTGGTAAACACTGACCTGGGTGGGAGGAAGAAGGATCCTATTGGTAAACACTGACCTGGGTGGGTGGGAGGAAGAAGGATCCTCTTGGTAAACACTGACCTGGGTGGGAGGAAGAAGGATCCTATTGGTAAACACTGACCTGGGTGGGAGGAAGAAGGATCCTATTGGTAAACACTGACCTGGGTGGGAGGAAGAAGGATCCTATTGGTAAACACTGACCTGGGTGGGAGGAAGAAGGATCCCATTGGTAAACACTGACCTGGGTGGGAGGAAGAAGGATCCTATTGGTAAACACTGACCTGGGTGGAAGGAAGAAGGATCCTATTGGTAAACACTGACCTGGGTGGGAGGAAGAAGGATCCTATTGGTCAACACTGACCTGGGTGGGAGGAAGAAGGATCCTCTTGGTAAACACTGACCTGGGTGGGGGAGGAAGAAGGATCCTATTGGTTAACACTGACCTGGGTGGGAGGAAGAAGGATCCTCTTGGTAAACACTGACCTGGGTGGGAGGAAGAAGGATCCTATTGGTAAACACTGACCTGGGTGGGAGGAAGAAGGATCCTATTGGTAAACACTGACCTGGGTGGAAGGAAGAAGGATCCTATTGGTAAACACTGACCTGGGTGGGAGGAAGAAGGATCCTATTGGTAAACACTGACCTGGGTGGGAGGAAGAAGGATCCTATTGGTAAACACTGACCTGGGTGGGAGGAAGAAGGATCATATTGGTAAACACTGACCTGGGTGGGAGGAAGAAGGATCCTATTGGTAAACACTGACCTGGGTGGGAGGAAGAAGGATCCTCTTGGTAAACACTGACCTGGGTGGGAGGAAAGAAGGATCCTATTGGTAAACACTGACCTGGGTGGGTGGGAGGAAGAAGGATCCTATTGGTAAACACTGACCTGGGTGGGAGGAAGAAGGATCCTATTGGTCAACACTGACCTGGGTGGGAGGAAGAAGGATCCTATTGGTAAACACTGACCTGAGTGGGAGGAAGAAGGATCCTCTTGGTAAACACTGACCTGGGTGGGAGGAAGAAGGATCCTATTGGTAAACACTGACCTGAGTGGGAGGAAGAAGGATCCTATTGGTAAACACTGACCTGAGTGGGAGGAAGAAGGATCCTCTTGGTAAACACTGACCTGGGTGGGAGGAAGAAGGATCCTATTGGTTAACACTGACCTGGGTGGGAGGAAGAAGGATCCTATTGGTAAACACTGACCTGGGTGGGAGGAAGAAGGATCCTATTGGTAAACACTGACCTGGGTGGGAGGAAGAAGGATCCTATTGGTAAACACTGACCTGGGTGGGTGGGAGGAAGAAGGATCCTATTGGTAAACACTGACCTGGGTGGAAGGAAGAAGGATCCTATTGGTAAACACTGACCTGGGTGGGAGGAAGAAGGATCCTCTTGGTAAACACTGACCTGGGTGGGAGGAAGAAGGATCCTATTGGTAAACACTGACCTGGGTGGGAGGAAGAAGGATCCTATTGGTAAACACTGACCTGGGTGGGAGGAAGAAGGATCCTATTGGTAAACACTGACCTGGGTGGGAGGAAGAAGGATCCTATTGGTAAACACTGACCTGGGTGGGAGGAAGAAGGATCCTATTGGTAAACACTGACCTGGGTGGGTGGGAGGAAGAAGGATCCTATTGGTAAACACTGACCTGGGTGGGAGGAAGAAGGATCCTACTGGTAAACACTGACCTGGGTGGGAGGGAGAAGGATCCTCTTGGTAAACACTGACCTGGGTGGGAGGAAGAAGGATCCTATTGGTAAACACTGACCTGGGTGGGAGGAAGAAGGATCCTATTGGTTAACACTGACCTGGGTGGGAGGAAGAAGGATCCTATTGGTAAACACTGACCTGGGTGGGAGGAAAGAAGGATCCTCTTGGTAAACACTGACCTGGGTGGGAGGAAGAAGGATCCTATTGGTAAACACTGACCTGGGTGGGAGGAAGAAGGATCCTATTGGTAAACACTGACCTGGGTGGGAGGAAGAAGGATCCTCTTGGTAAACACTGACCTGGGTGGGAGGAAGAAGGATCCTATTGGTAAACACTGACCTGGGTGGGTGGTAGGAAGAAGGATCCTATTGGTAAACACTGACCTGGGTGGGAGGAAGAAGAATCATATTGGTCAACACTGACCTGGGTGGGAGGAAGAAGGATCCCATTGGTAAACACTGACCTGGGTGGGAGGAAGAAGGATCCTAGGAGGTCATTTGCTGGGTGACAAATTCAGTCCGACGACGAGCTATGCTCAAAACTGTTACCCAGCAAATGACCTCCTAGGATACTTCCTCCCACCCAGGTCAGTGTGTATCATTTCAGGACTGAGAGAATGTTTTACTTTCACCCACGCATTGATCGAGTCGGATGACATGATACTTCCTCCACGGCGGCCATGTGGCTGGGTCACAGCAGATGGCAGGAAACTTAATCTACAAATGACCCAGCCAGCCAAGACCTGCTCGGCAGACCCCGACAAAATGCTGAACCAAGCAGGAACAACAATAAAAAGTGGTTGTGTCGGGTGTGTGTTTATGTGCGGATTTGCTCTTCTTGTAACGGCTTGCCCAACAAGACAACTTATGTTCTCAACAACACAGCTTAATATGTTCTCAACAACACAGCTTAATATGTTCTCAACAACACAGCTTAATATGTTCTCAACAACACAACTTATGTTCTCAACAACACAGCTTAATATGTTCTCAACAACACAACTTATGTTCTCAACAACACAGCTTAATATGTTCTCAACAACACAACTTATGTTCTCAACAACACAGCTTAATATGTTCTCAACAACACAGCTTATGTTCTCAACAACACAGCTTAATATGTTCTCAACAACACAACTTATGTTCTCAACAACACAGCTTAATATGTTCTCAACAACACAACTTATGTTCTCAACAACACAGCTTAATATGTTCTCAACAACACAGCTTATGTTCTCAACAACACAGCTTAATATGTTCTCAACAACACAACTTATGTTCTCAACAACACAGCTTAATATGTTCTCAACAACACAGCTTATGTTCTCAACAACACAGCTTAATATGTTCTCAACAACACAACTTATGTTCTCAACAACACAGCTTAATATGTTCTCAACAACACAACTTATGTTCTCAACAACACAGCTTAATATGTTCTCAACAACACAACTTATGTTCTCAACAACACAGCTTAATATGTTCTCAACAACACAACTTATGTTCTCAACAACACAGCTTAATATGTTCTCAACAACACAACTTATGTTCTCAACAACACAGCTTAATATGTTCTCAACAACACAACTTATGTTCTCAAAAACACAGCTTAATATGTTCTCAACAACACAACTTATGTTCTCAAAAACACAGCTTAATATGTTCTCAACAACACAACTTATGTTCTCAAAAACACAGCTTAATATGTTCTCAACAACACAACTTATGTTCTCAACAACACAGCTTAATATGTTCTCAACAACACAACTTATGTTCTCAACAACACAGCTTAATATGTTCTCAACAACACAACTTATGTTCTCAAAAACACAGCTTAATATGTTCTCAACAACACAACTTATGTTCTTAATCATAAGCCAAGACTATACATGGCAAGAAAACAACCACAACAACTATATACTTAGGTCTTTTAACACAATTTTCTACTTCAAAATCAATCATTCAGTGCATCCTGCAGGCAGACATGTTAGAAGCATTTTATCTATGAGTAGAACTTCAAACAGAAACAGAAACTCCCTCCCACCTGAGGCAGTAACGCCAACCTCGGTGGAGAGCTTCAGTCCCGGATATAAACAGCGCCCCTCCCACCCCCCACCCCCCTCTACACTACCCCACTCTCCATTCCCCCTTTGTCCCCGCCCCTCTCATCCCCAATCACCCCTCCAACTGTATTCTCTGACCCTACTTCCAACCTGTCCCACCCTTCCACCAGCCATTCAAACTAAAGCCGATCATCCAGGCGGCCAAGGAAGTCATCTCTGTATGAAGTCTAATTACTACTTGAACGAAGTCCCCAGTTATTATACACAACAGAACCATCAAAGGGATGATGGTGGTTGTCACCTGCAAGAAGAAGAAGAGCTGCGTTGTTGGAGCTGAGTTTCTACGGAAGCTATAGCAGCCATGTTGAATCGCTCGTAATATAAATAAATGTATAACAAAGTTTATTTTTGCCTTTAAATATACGCGAGCCTTTCATTATATTTCACTGTTTTCATAAAAAGCATTCGCAGAGTACAGCATTGAACATAGGTACAGATAAATATTTTAATTTTATGTTGTTAGTGTTTTGGGCGACATTTTTGTCGCCTACAACCTAAATAAAAATGTTTGGAAATTCGAAACAAATGTGTATTTTCCTTATTCCACTTTTAACCTGCATTATTAGTTATTAAAAATTGTTGTCTTTAAATTATACAGGCACAACCTGTCTTTGAAAACATGCACATTTATTTTAAAGGATTTAAGCGGCCAAAATACTGTCTAATTATACGAACCGTAAGAAAACGCACTAATCGCAAGAAATCGCGAGCTTTGCTCCTTCTTCTTCTGCCAATGATGTCCACCCACTGAGCTATATAGCTCAGTATGTCCACCTGCCGTAACCAGCAATAACTGGCATATATTGGGGTTCATGCCAGTTATGCACGGGGAAAAAACCCAAAAAAACCTAGACAGATAAGATAGCATGATGTCAGGTCATTAGGCATGCAGCCGAGTTCAAAGAGTATGCCTGCTGTGTGTGTGTGTGTGTGTGTGTGTGTGTGTGTGTGTGTGTGTGTGTGTGTGTGTGTGTGTGTGTGTGTGTGTGTGTGTGTGTGTGTGTGTGTGTGTGTGTGTTACACGGCCCAGAACACCTGGAAGAAGAAAACAAAAACAAAAAAAGAGAGAGGAGAAGCGGTGGGAGGAGTGGAGGAGAGGGAGGGGGGAGGAAAGGAGAGGGGCAGGAGGGGTGGAGGGGAGGAGAGGGGGGAGGGGGAGGGGAGGGGGTCGGTGTGCGTTTATGCAGACAGCTGCAGCACCCTCGAGATGAAGGAGCTGAGCGTGAGGGACGTACTGGATGATTTCTGGGGTCGGGGAGTTCCAGTCTCGGATGGTTTTGGGGAAGAAGGAATTGTTTCTGTAGTCAGTTCTTGAGGGGATTCTTTGGAATTGTAGGTTGTGGGTGTGTCTTCTGCTGCTGGGGGGTAGAGGTTAGAGGGAGCTGCACCTGACGCAGGCTAGTCCATTCGTAATTTTTAGAACATGCCAAGCCTGTTTGCACGTCGGCGTTCGGCCAGGGTAGACCACTGCAGATGGTGGAGCATTGCGTTGACGCTAGATGCAATCCTGTGTCTATTCAGGACATATCTTGCCACCTTGCGCTGCACTTTTTCACTCAGTGATCAGCCAGTCCGAGTGTGAGGGTCCCAAAGTGAGCTCGCATATTCGATATGTCTAGCCATGCAAGCTCGATCTTCGTAGCAGTGGAGCACATGCACCTTCAGGTTTCTTCTCAAGAAGCAGAGGGCTCTGTTGGCTTTGGCGCAGGAGACTGCGATGTGGGCTCCCCAGGAGAGATCAATTTGCAGAGTGACCCCCAGATACTTCGCAGAGGACACTCTTTCAAGGGCGTGATCATGGAGACTGTAGCTGGTGAAGGCGTTCAGCGGCTTTCTGCTTCTCATCAAAGGCAGCTGACTGCACTAGATTTGGCGGGATGGAACGCCATGTCTCATTCTATTTCCCAGTCCTCCAGCTTCCTGAGGTCCTCTTGGAGTTTGGCCGGGTCGTCGCTGCAGGTCAATCAATCAATCAATCAATCAAAATATTTATTGTCTTTAAAACATAAAGAAATTCTTTGTCTGGCATGCACATAAAACACATATACAAATAGAAACAATAAGACAATATACAGTAAATACATCATAAGAATTAAATTACAATACAATATAGCACAGTACGCACACGCACGCACGCACACGCACACGCACACACACACACACACACACACACACACACACACACACACACACACACACAGAGCTAAACAAACAATTTGTATAAAAGTAATAATAGGACAACAAACAAAATTTATAAAAGGGGGTACATAAAAACAAGGTTTAGAAGCAGAGGGCTCTGTTGGTTTTGGCGCAGGAGACTGCGATGTGGGCTCCCTAGGAGAGATCAGTTTGCAGAGTGACCCCCAGATATTTCGCAGAGGACACTCTTTCAAGGGCGTGATCATGGAGACTGTAGCTGGTAGTGGCGTTCAGCGGCTTTCTGCTTCTCATCAAAGGCAGCTGACTGCATTTGGTGGGATGGAACGCCATGTCCCATTCTATTTCCCAGTCCTCCAGCTTCCTGAGGTCCTCTTGGAGTTTGGCCGGGTCGTCGCTGCAGGTGATGAATCGGTACACAGCTGTGTCGTCAGCAAATAATCGAGATGGGGATGAGATCTTGGAGGGTAAGTCGTTAATATAGTGCCCGCATAAACACAGAAAGATAAATGTTCTTTTTCATATAAAAAAGAAGATGAAGGAGAGAAGAAGAAGAGGAAGAAGAAGAAGAGGATGAGAAGAAAAAAGAAGAAGATGAAGGAGAGAAGAAGAAGAAGATGAGAAGAAAGAAGAAATGATCATTGCGACTCTAAAATATCCCCCCACCCCCATCAAATCCTGTTCACATGTTTTACTGTCTTCCTTTCCTTTCCCTCTTTCTTTATTTCCTTTCTTAATTTTTCTGTCTTTCTGTTTTGTTCTTTTTTTCCTTTCCATCTTTTCCTCTTTCTTCTGCATTTTCCCCTCTTCCCTTCCTTCCTTCTTGTCTTTTGTACTTTCATTCTTTCTTTTTCTTATTTCTCTCTCTCTCACGTTTTCCTCCCTTTTCTTTTCTATATTGTAAACGATTATCTTTTTTCACGGTAAGTGTGTGATGGGCGCATGTATGCACGATGTATATCCAGCGATATACTCAATGTGCTGTGTTTTCATTGCTAGCAAGGAGATTAGAATACTGCCAAAGATATTCTAAAAGGGTAAGATGGATTACTTAAAAGCTCGGCGAACCGGGCTGATAGAGTTATCGTTAGTGCGGACGTGTAGGCTACACCATTCACAGTGGAGGCTATCCAAAAACTCGGACTGGAACTTGAACGGAGAATTCAACTGGCCTATCGATGTGTAAAATGTGTCACGTTTCAAAGGGACATAACCAGTGTTTCTGTCCTCACTACTCATATGGGGAAAAGAGACCGGATGTTTATCTTCCCCTGTACAGTCTTTGATATCATACTGCTTAGAGAAAAGAAAACGAAAGTAGAAATTATCTCCGGTTTTTCCACAAAAAAGGTAACTTATCAAATTAATAAATAATAGTGGCCCTTTATCGTTATCCAATTAGCCTTTGTACTACACTAAAAAAATAAATAACATTTTAACTTTTTATTTGTATTAATTTTTTTTAATCTCGCGAGAAACTTTTATATTCACTGCGAAGCTTGTATGTTTGACTTAGAGGTAAACATGGCGACCGACCTAACAAGATCCTGACTTTTTCGATTATCCAAAAGAACACCTAACTAAAGAACCAAAACCTTTCCCCAAACATTCGCCAGTATGGAGTTTGATAAAAACATCAATTCTGTCTTAAGGGACGTGATAAGCAAGGTCGACAGTCGGCTGCAAGTTTGCAGAAATGCCGGATTGAGGTAAGTCTGAACTGAAGTCGCATTCTCAGATCTGTAGCGACGATGGTATTTGTGCCAGTCTGACACAGAGTTACGTCCCTTTGTTTAAATTTAAGCTAATCAAAAAATAATAAACTTTTCGAGTTTGCAAGCGGGCCAATATGGAAAAAGAAGAATTTCTTCTTGTTGCTGCATTATTTCTACCTTAAAAGAAGTCGTGACAGGTGTACAGAGGATTCAGCTTCCTCGCTTTCATTGTTTCAAGCTGAAAATTTCATCTTTCAGACAGATCACTGATCGGCGGTGCGGAGTTTACCGAGTTGAAAAGCGTTGTCAGAATCAGTTGTCCGCTCGCTATCTAAGTCCACCTCGCGCTAATGAACATTGGCGGACACAAGATGAAGCATTATAGTGATGTTCTCAAAGGTTTTAAAAAACATCTACCGTGCCATTTTTGTCCTACATCCACCCCGGTAAGCCTACCGTCTTACCGATTTGGCGACATTTTGCCTCGTTTTCTTACAAAAGGAGTGGCTTCCCTTACGAAGTGGAAACGATCGTCAAACGCTGAATCTAATAATGCTTTGCTCCACACTACTAACTTTATCAGGAAATCACTAATGTTTGCTTCGACGCCATATGTAAGCTTACAATATTTTACTTCATTCAACCAGCGGCATCAGAAAATGACATTCGTTTGTTTCGATACTTAAAATGTAAGTGTTTAATGTTGCACATGTGTGGTTTTGAAACTTCCTAAAAAATCTAGAGCGATGAAAGTTCGATTGTTTTTTGTTCGATCTATGCACGGACGACTGACGTAATGATGATCAATACGTCAGTTTGATGACGATTACACTAATAAATACGTCAATGCACGAGACGAGCGCATGGTAAGGTGGCGCCGGAAAGCCGAAATAAGAAGTTTTCTTCGACTGAAATATTTTTTTATGCAAAAACAAATATTGAAGAGCTTCTTTTATAAAAAAAAACCTACATTATAGTTTCTTCAGACAATACACTATCTGTGAATACTGTTTTTCTAAAAAAAATAGTGGAGTTTTGTTCAGCTTTCAATCATCTTGATTGTTGGAAGAAATATGTCACACATTCTGTATTTGAGTCATGATTGGAAAATAGACCAATGTTTCAACAAAATCGTACCTATTTTTAAAAACTATTGACAAAAAACGCATGTCTACTCCAATTTAGGTATTTTTCTTTCATTTTATTAGTACAACTCTGAGAATTACGTAAGTTTTTCTTTTTCTTGTCGTACCTAGATTCTGTAGCGACGATCGTATTTGTGCCAGTCTCACACAGAGTTACGTCCCTTTCTTTAAATTTAAGCGAATCAAAAAATAATAAACTTTTCGAGTTTGCAAATGGGCCAAAATGGAAAAAGAATAATTTATTCTAGTCGCTGCATTATTTTTACCATGAAAGAAGTCGTAACGGGTTTACAGAGGATTCAGCTTCCTCGCTTTCAAGCTGAAATTTTCATTTTTCATACAGATCACTGATCGGCGGTGCGGAGATTTACCGAGTTGAAAAGCGTTGACAGAATCAGTTGTCCGCTCGCTATCTAAGCCCACCGACCGCTAATAAGCAGTGGCGGGTGTAAGATGAAGCCTTCTAGTGATGTTCTCAAAGGTTTAAAAAAAATTCTACCATGCCAATTTTTTCCTACATGCCCCGCATTAAGCTTACCGAATTGGCGACATTTTGCCTGTTCACTAACAAAAGGAGTGGCTTCCCTTGCGAAGTGGAAACGATCGTCAAACGCTGAATCTAATAATACTTTGCTCCATACCACCAACTTTATTAGGAAATCACTAATGTTTGCTTCGACGCCATAAATTTAAGCTTACGATGTTGCACACAATAATTGTTTGTGGATTTAAAACTTTTTGAAAATCGTTGGGAACAAAAATGTCTGCTACTGCGCGAGCCTGTCTCGCAAGATGACGTCATGGGAAGACGCCATTACTGAAGCGAAAATAGTTTCTGTTCGATTCAAAAACCAGTACATGTATCGTGAAAACCAAAATATTTGAGTGTTTTTTTCTTATAAAAACATATGCATAGTTTCTACAGGCAGTACTCGACTTTTGAATGCTTATTTTTCTGCAAATGAATCGAGTTTTGTGGAACTTTCAATCATATTGATTCTTGGAAGGAATTTGCAACAAAAATGTCTCTTCAGCCTTGTATCGGCATTGTATGAAGAAATAGACCAATGTTTCGATAAATCACGCCAGTTATTGACAGAAAACACATTTTTACAGCAAGTTAACTATATTTAACTATGTTTATCTCATTTCATAGAAATTACTCTGAGAATTGCTTACATTTTTTTTTTATTAACGTGGCTACATTCTGATCTCTCTGGGTGAGTTGATCCTAAACGCTATCAGTTTGGCTCTTCTTCTTCTTTGCTCCAACATCCTCCGTCATCATGTTGACGTTTGAGATGTATGCATAAGGGTTTCCGGTATAAACTGAAATAACACTGGTGTGAAGAAGTAGCTGCCCAGATGATCAGCTCAAAGGAGGAAGGGAGTTGTGTGGGAGGGTCAGGAGGAAGGGGCTGTGGAGGGAGCTGGAAAAAACCAAGAGGGACAGCGGAGGCAAAATCCATAAAATCCTTTGGCTAGTCGAGGAAAAGAATTTAATGAGCTTCACTATTTACAGATTATATTTCTGGAAGAAAATATGAATGTCATAAATGAAGAATGCTCTCACACCTCTCTCTCTCTCTCTCTCTCTCTCTCTCTCTCTCTCTCTCTCTCTCTCTCTCTCTCTCTCTCTCTCTCTCTCTCTCTCCCCCTCTCTCTCTCTTTCTTTCTCACTCTCTTTCTCTCTCTCTCTCTCTTTCATACACACACTAACAAACTCATACACACAGACACACACACAGACAGACATACACACAACACTTTTTCTTCTTCTATTCAGGGCCCAAGGTCAGTGTGTTGACCATTCTCGCTCCTTTGGGGGGAAAACAGACTGAAAAATGGGGGTGGGGTGGTCAGTTCCTTACCGAGAACATACTTGCTTGACTAACATTGAAAGGACAATGACTCATTGAATGAGGCTGGGTGAAGGGAAACGCACAGACATGTGTGTGTGTGATACACGCGCGCGCACGCACACACACACACACACACACACACACACACACACACACACACACACACACACACACACACACACACATACACACACACACACACACACACACACTCCAATCAATATGTAGAATGTTCTGTGTTGTAAGCAAACTTTTTTTTCTTTCAGTTACCCTGAAGCCCGTATGCTGCTTTTTGAAATCATCAATAAAATGGGAGAGGCATCTGCAAAGGTAATTGTGTGTTGTGTGTGTGTGTGTGCATGTACAGATGTGTGCGGGGGGGGGGGGCTTTTGCTTGTAAATGTGTGTGTGTGCGTACAGGTGTGTGCGTGTATGCATGGGTGGTGGGGGGCGTGCTTTTGCTTGTAAATATGTGTGTGTTGTTGTTGTTGTTCAGTTTAACATCCTTCCACTAAACGTGATTCAGACAAGTGTGTGTGTGTGTGCATACACATGGGTTTTTTTTGCATCCAAATCAGTTACGTGTTCCCCTATGGTGTTTATTAACAGCACTAAGACATCAATTCATTATAAAAACCAAGCTAATTTAATCCGGAAGATGAAGGTTAAATCCCAGAAAGTGCTACCACTCAGCTCCATGAAACGCCAAAAGGAATTATTGCAAAAGGAAGGAAGAAGTTTGATAGAATATTTTGGCTTTTCACGGACGTGATTGGTGATAATCCTCGGACATTTAAGTTAGCGTATTTTTCAGACCATTAGGCGCTTGTGTGTATAACTATAAGGCCAATCTGCCCATTTTCAAAAAAAATCTGAAAAAATTAAAGCAAAAGGCCAATAGGCCCATTTTCAAGAAAAATCTGAAAAAATTAAAGCAAAAGGCGCCCTCGTTTATAAGGCCTTGCAAAAGAAAGTCAAACTTCAAAGCCCATACGCGTTCGGTAAAGGTTTGCCGACTGCCATTATGCTGTCATAAACGAGAGTTGACTCCCCTTTCAAATCATCGAACTTCCGTTTGTGCCACTTCCTGTTGTGTTTCTGGATCTGGATACGTAGTCTAAAAACCCTACAGATTACAAAAACTAAGTGACCTGGCCAGCCAGCACCCATTCTGCAAGTCGAGGGTTTGTACTTTTTTGTGCGAAAACTGGTAGAATTATGGCATTTTAAGCTCTGCAACAATGCTTTTTACATCCAATGAAGGGTTATGGCATCTGTTGGACGGTATACCGGATGATAATAGGGATTTTGAAGCATTTTAACGTGAGTATTTGTCATATCAGCGACTCATGACCACTTTCGATGTCTAGACTGTACTGAGCACAGCAGTCGTTGCCTCTCCTCATGATTTTGTTCACTAATAGGGTGCCCTAGTTTATTAGGCGCATAGGCCTGAAATTGGAGATTAAAATATCGCCTTATAGTCCGAAAATTATGGTAGCCGTCAAAAAGATAAAGGCATTTTCCTCCACAAAACCCAAAAAGGAATCATTGCAAAAGGAAGGAAGAAATCCAGTAAAATCCTTTGGCTTTTCACAGAAATGATTGATATTTTCTGACGTTTAGTACCTTGAAAAAAGATATTTTCCTCCACAAAATGCGAAAAGGAATTATTATTACAAAAGGAAAGAAGAAGTCTGATAACAATATCGTTTGGCTTTTCGCAGGGGTGATGGATAATGTCTTCTGACAATTAACCGTACAAAATACGATGTTTTTTGCCGTACAGGCACAGGGGCTGCCAGGGTCTATAACCACAGGGAGACGTCTGGAAACCTCCGATCATCACCTGTACGTCATGAAGGATTCGGAGGGCAGCATGTGAGATAGGTTTTTAGAAATAATTATTTCTGTCTGTGTGTGCATGTGTGTGTGTGTGTGTGTGTGTGTGTGTGTGTATGTGTGTGTATGTGTGTGCCTATTTGTCTGTCTCTGTCTGTTTCTGTAGACCTCTCTCTCTCTCTCTCTCTCTCTCTCTCTCTCTCTCTCTCTCTCTCTCTCTCTCTCTCTCTCTCTCTCTCTCTCTCTCTCTCTCTCTCTCTCTCTCTCTCTCTCTCTCTCACTCTCTCTCTCGGTCTCACTCTCTCTCTCTCTCTCTCTCTCTCTCTCTGTCTCTCTCTCTCTCTCTCTCTCTCTCTCTCTCTCTCTCTCTCTCTCTCTCTCTCTCTCTCACTCACACACACACACACACACACACACACACACACACACACACACACACACACACACACACACACTCACTCACACACTCAGAGTACCAAGCGTTCTTTACTTGAACCATTTTCCCCTTCATAGATCCTCTTGCGTAGATCTACAAGGGCGACATTGTTATGCTCGCCATCTTGTTATACTTGCAGGGGTCAAGGGGCAGTAATTGGTATTCTGAAGATGGGTTGTTTGTGCACAATCGTCATAATCAACAAGGAAAGATAACCCCTTGAATCTTTTGTATACATGTATACAGAGACCATGTTTATATGTGCACCTTCTGGTCATTCTTGGTATTGTTATTGGTGCTACCTTTGTTGTCACAGAGGTTCGTCCCTGTGAAATTCAGGTTGCTCCCACCCGGAGAGTGTGTCGCAGCCTTTTTTGTTGTTGCATGCAGGCTGGGAGGAGGAGTACATTTTAACCAAATGACAACTTTTCGTGCACAAAGTGCATGGGCACACGGGACCTCAGGTTTTGTTGTCTCATCCTGCAGGGGTATAGGGTCAGTGATTAGGATTCTAAAGAAAGCGGCTGTTTGTGCACGATCGCCACGGGCAACAGTGGGAGATAATCCACTGTAATGAAGAAGATTTTAAAACACTTTCTCTCAACTTTCTCTCCACTGTGTCTGTATTGTTGTTGACGTACCCTGGCTAAAAGACTCCAGGGATCATCCCAACACCCGAAGCACTTGAACACTATGGTACAAATGCACCAGCTAGGGATGAGAACATTACGTGTGTGACCGTTTTTGATTACCCCGCCACGTGGTCAGCCACACTCTGACTTCGGGGGATCTACGTTGAATAATTTGACATGGTCTTCATCCGGTTATTCTTGCAGGGGTCAGGGGGCAGTGATTGACATTTTAAAGATGGGTTGAAAGCGGCTGTTTGTGCACGATCGCCACGGGCAACATTGGGCGATAATCCATTGTGTCTTTTTGTTGTTTTTTCAGGGGCCAGGGGGCAGTGATTGACATTTTAAAGATGGGTTGAAAGCGGCTGTTTGTGCACGATCGCCACGGGCAACATTGGGCGATAATCCATTGTGTCTTTTTGTTGTTTTTTCAGGGGTCAGGGGGCAGTGATTGGCATTCTAAAGATGGGTCGAAAGCGGCTGTTTGTGTACGATCGCCACGGGCAACATTGGGCGATAAACCAATGTGTCTTGTTGTTTTTTCAGGGGGCAGTGATTGGCATTCTGAAGATGGGTCGAAAGCGGCTGTGTGTGTACGATCGCCACGGGCAACAGTGGGAGATAATCCATTGTCTTGTGGTTGTTTTTTTCAGGGGTCAGGGGGCAGTGATTAGCATTCTGAAGATGGGTCGAAAGCGGCAGTTTATGTACGATCACCACTGCACGGGCAACATTGGGTGATAATCCAGTGTGTCTTTTTGTTGTTTTTTTCAGGGGTCAGGGGGCAGTGATTGGCATTCTGAAGATGGGTCGAAAGCGGCTGTTTGTGTACGATCGCCACGGGCAGCAGTGGGAGATGAGGCCGCCGTGTGTCCTGGACTTTTACGTACACGAGTCGCGACAGAGGATGGGGTGTGGCCGTCGCCTCTTTGACTTCATGCTGAAAGTGAGGCTTCCTGTGTTCTGCCTTGTGCTCGTTGTTGTGTGTGCACAGGAGTTCTTCCTCCTCTGTGGTGGTGGCCAGCGTCTTTGTACAGAAGTAAATACACACACTTCAGGGGCTGACTTCATGCTGAAAATGAGGCTTCCTGTGTTGTGCCTTGTGCCCGTTGTTGTGTGTGCACAGGAGTTCTTCCTCCTCTGTGGTGGTGGCCAGCGTCTTTGTACAGAAGTAAATACACACACTTCAGGGGCTGACTTCATGCTGAAAGTGAGGCTTCCTGTGTTGTGCCTTGTGCTCGTTGTTGTGTGTGCACAGGAGTTCTTCCTCCTCTGTGGTGGTGGCCAGCGTCTTTGTACAGAAGTAAATGCACACACTTCAGGGGCTGACTTCATGCTGAAAGTGAGGCTTCCTGTGTTGTGCCTTGTGCTCGTTGTTGTGTGTGCACAGGAGTTCTTCCTCCTCTGTGGTGGTGGCCAGCGTCTTTGTACAGAAGTAAATGCACACACTTCAGGGGATGACTTCATGCTGAAAGTGAGGCTTCCTGTGTTGTGCCTTGTGCTCGTTGTTGTGTGTGCACAGGAGTTCTTCCTCCTCTGTGGTGGTGGCCAGCGTCTTTGTACAGAAGTAACTGCACACACTTCAGGGGCTGACTTCATGCTGAAAGTGAGGCTTCCTGTGTTGTGCCTTGTGCCCGTTGTTGTGTGTGCACAGGAGTTCTTCCTCCTCTGTGGTGGTGGCCAGCGTCTTTGTACAGAAGTAAATACACACACTTCAGGGGATGACTTCATGCTGAAAGTGAGGCTTCCTGTGTTCTGCCTTGTGCTCGTTGTTGTGTGTGCACAGGAGTTCTTCCTCCTCTGTGGTGGTGGCCAGCGTCTTTGTACAGAAGTAAATACACACACTTCAGGGGCTGACTTCATGCTGAAAGTGAGGCTTCCTGTGTTCTGCCTTGTGCCCGTTGTTGTGTGTGCACAGGAGTTCTTCCTCCTCTGTGGTGGTGGCCAGCGTCTTTGTACAGAAGTAACTACACACACTTCAGGGGCTGACTTCATGCTGAAAGTGAGGCTTCCTGTGTTCTGCCTTGTGCCCGTTGTTGTGTGTGCACAGGAGTTCTTCCTCCTCTGTGGTGGTGGCCAGCGTCTTTGTACAGAAGTAACTACACACACTTCAGGGGCTGACTTCATGCTGAAAGTGAGGCTTCCTGTGTTCTGCCTTGTGCCCGTTGTTGTGTGTGCACAGGAGTTCTTCCTCCTCTGTGGGGGTGGCCAGCGTCTTTGTACAGAAGTAAATGCACACACTTCAGGGGATGACTTCATGCTGAAAGTGAGGCTTCCTGTGTTCTGCCTTGTGCCCGTTGTTGTGTGTGCACAGGAGTTCTTCCTCCTCTGTGGTGGTGGCCAGCGTCTTTGTACAGAAGTAAATGCACACACTTCAGGGGATGACTTCATGCTGAAAGTGAGGCTTCCTGTGTTGTGCCTTGTGCCCGTTGTTGTGTGTGCACAGGAGTTCTTCCTCCTCTGTGGTGGTGGCCAGCGTCTTTGTACAGAAGTAAATACACACACTTCAGGGGATGACTTCATGCTGAAAGTGAGGCTTCCTGTGTTGTGCCTTGTGCCCGTTGTTGTGTGTGCACAGGAGTTCTTCCTCCTCTGTGGTGGTGGCCAGCGTCTTTGTACAGAAGTAAATGCACACACTTCAGGGGCTGACTTCATGCTGAAAGTGAGGCTTCCTGTGTTGTGCCTTGTGCCCGTTGTTGTGTGTGCACAGGAGTTCTTCCTCCTCTGTGGTGGTGGCCAGCGTCTTTGTACAGAAGTAACTGCACACACTTCAGGGGCTGACTTCATGCTGAAAGTGAGGCTTCCTGTGTTGTGCCTTGTGCCCGTTGTTGTGTGTGCACAGGAGTTCTTCCTCCTCTGTGGTGGTGGCCAGCGTCTTTGTACAGAAGTAAATGCACACACTTCAGGGGCTGACTTCATGCTGAAAGTGAGGCTTCCTGTGTTCTGCCTTGTGCTCGTTGTTGTGTGTGCACAGGAGTTCTTCCTCCTCTGTGGTGGTGGCCAGCTTCTTTGTATAGAAGTAAATACACACACTTCAGGGGCTGACTTCATGCTGAAAGTGAGGCTTCCTGTGTTCTGCCTTGTGCCCGTTGTTGTGTGTGCACAGGAGTTCTTCCTCCTCTGTGGTGGTGGCCAGCTTCTTTTTACAGAAGTAAATGCACACACTTCAGGGGCTGACTTCATGCTGAAAGTGAGGCTTCCTGTGTTCTGCCTTGTGCTCGTTGTTGTGTGTGCACAGGAGTTCTTCCTCCTCTGTGGTGGTGGCCAGCGTCTTTGTACAGAAGTAAATACACACACTTCAGGGGCTGACTTCATGCTGAAAGTGAGGCTTCCTGTGTTCTGCCTTGTGCCCGTTGTTGTGTGTGCACAGGAGTTCTTCCTCCTCTGTGGTGGTGGCCAGCGTCTTTGTATAGAAGTAAATACACACACTTCAGGGGCTGACTTCATGCTGAAAGTGAGGCTTCCTGTGTTCTGCCTTGTGCCCGTTGTTGTGTGTGCACAGGAGTTCTTCCTCCTCTGTGGTGGTGGCCAGCGTCTTTGTACAGAAGTAAATACACACACTTCAGGGGCTGACTTCATGCTGAAAGTGAGGCTTCCTGTGTTCTGCCTTGTGCTCGTTGTTGTGTGTGCACAGGAGTTCTTCCTCCTCTGTGGTGGTGGCCAGCGTCTTTGTACAGAAGTAAATACACACACTTCAGGGGCTGACTTCATGCTGAAAGTGAGGCTTCCTGTGTTCTGCCTTGTGCTCGTTGTTGTGTGTGCACAGGAGTTCTTCCTCCTCTGTGGTGGTGGCCAGCGTCTTTGTACAGAAGTAAATACACACACTTCAGGGGATGACTTCATGCTGAAAGTGAGGCTTCCTGTGTTGTGCCTTGTGCTCGTTGTTGTGTGTGCACAGGAGTTCTTCCTCCTCTGTGGTGGTGGCCAGCTTCTTTGTATAGAAGTAAATACACACACTTCAGGGGCTGACTTCATGCTGAAAGTGAGGCTTCCTGTGTTGTGCCTTGTGCCCGTTGTTGTGTGTGCACAGGAGTTCTTCCTCCTCTGTGGTGGTGGCCAGCGTCTTTGTACAGAAGTAAATACACACACTTCAGGGGCTGACTTCATGCTGAAAGTGAGGCTTCCTGTGTTCTGCCTTGTGCTCGTTGTTGTGTGTGCACAGGAGTTCTTCCTCCTCTGTGGTGGTGGCCAGCGTCTTTGTACAGAAGTAAATACACACACTTCAGGGGCTGACTTCATGCTGAAAGTGAGGCTTCCTGTGTTCTGCCTTGTGCTCGTTGTTGTGTGTGCACAGGAGTTCTTCCTCCTCTGTGGTGGTGGCCAGCGTCTTTGTACAGAAGTAAATACACACACTTCAGGGGATGACTTCATGCTGAAAGTGAGGCTTCCTGTGTTGTGCCTTGTGCTCGTTGTTGTGTGTGCACAGGAGTTCTTCCTCCTCTGTGGTGGTGGCCAGCTTCTTTGTATAGAAGTAAATACACACACTTCAGGGGCTGACTTCATGCTGAAAGTGAGGCTTCCTGTGTTGTGCCTTGTGCCCGTTGTTGTGTGTGCACAGGAGTTCTTCCTCCTCTGTGGTGGTGGCCAGCGTCTTTGTACAGAAGTAAATACACACACTTCAGGGGATGACTTCATGCTGAAAGTGAGGCTTCCTGTGTTCTGCCTTGTGCTCGTTGTTGTGTGTGCACAGGAGTTCTTCCTCCTCTGTGGTGGTGGCCAGCGTCTTTGTACAGAAGTAAATACACACACTTCAGGGGATGACTTCATGCTGAAAGTGAGGCTTCCTGTGTTCTGCCTTGTGCTCGTTGTTGTGTGTGCACAGGAGTTCTTCCTCCTCTGTGGTGGTGGCCAGCTTCTTTGTATAGAAGTAAATACACACACTTCAGGGGCTGACTTCATGCTGAAAGTGAGGCTTCCTGTGTTCTGCCTTGTGCTCGTTGTTGTGTGTGCACAGGAGTTCTTCCTCCTGTGTGGTGGTGGCCAGCGTCTTTGTACAGAAGTAAATACACACACTTCAGGGGCTGACTTCATGCTGAAAGTGAGGCTTCCTGTGTTCTGCCTTGTGCCCGTTGTTGTGTGTGCACAGGAGTTCTTCCTCCTGTGTGGTGGTGGCCAGCGTCTTTGTACAGAAGTAAATACACACACTTCAGGGGCTGACTTCATGCTGAAAGTGAGGCTTCCTGTGTTCTGCCTTGTGCTCGTTGTTGTGTGTGCACAGGAGTTCTTCCTCCTCTGTGGTGGTGGCCAGCGTCTTTGTACAGAAGTAAATACACACACTTCAGGGGCTGACTTCATGCTGAAAGTGAGGCTTCCTGTGTTCTGCCTTGTGCTCGTTGTTGTGTGTGCACAGGAGTTCTTCCTCCTCTTCCTCTCTGTGGTGGTGGCCAGCGTCTTTGTACAGAAGTAAATACACACACTTCAGGGGATGACTTCATGCTGAAAGTGAGGCTTCCTGTGTTGTGCCTTGTGCTCGTTGTTGTGTGTGCACAGGAGTTCTTCCTCCTCTGTGGTGGTGGCCAGCTTCTTTGTATAGAAGTAAATACACACACTTCAGGGGCTGACTTCATGCTGAAAGTGAGGCTTCCTGTGTTGTGCCTTGTGCCCGTTGTTGTGTGTGCACAGGAGTTCTTCCTCCTCTGTGGTGGTGGCCAGCGTCTTTGTACAGAAGTAAATACACACACTTCAGGGGATGACTTCATGCTGAAAGTGAGGCTTCCTGTGTTCTGCCTTGTGCTCGTTGTTGTGTGTGCACAGGAGTTCTTCCTCCTCTGTGGTGGTGGCCAGCGTCTTTGTACAGAAGTAAATACACACACTTCAGGGGATGACTTCATGCTGAAAGTGAGGCTTCCTGTGTTGTGCCTTGTGCTCGTTGTTGTGTGTGCACAGGAGTTCTTCCTCCTCTGTGGTGGTGGCCAGCTTCTTTGTATAGAAGTAAATACACACACTTCAGGGGCTGACTTCATGCTGAAAGTGAGGCTTCCTGTGTTCTGCCTTGTGCTCGTTGTTGTGTGTGCACAGGAGTTCTTCCTCCTGTGTGGTGGTGGCCAGCGTCTTTGTACAGAAGTAAATACACACACTTCAGGGGATGACTTCATGCTGAAAGTGAGGCTTCCTGTGTTCTGCCTTGTGCCCGTTGTTGTGTGTGCACAGGAGTTCTTCCTCCTGTGTGGTGGTGGCCAGCGTCTTTGTACAGAAGTAAATACACACACTTCAGGGGCTGACTTCATGCTGAAAGTGAGGCTTCCTGTGTTGTGCCTTGTGCCCGTTGTTGTGTGTGCACAGGAGTTCTTCCTCCTGTGTGGTGGTGGCCAGCGTCTTTGTACAGAAGTAAATACACACACTTCAGGGGCTGACTTCATGCTGAAAGTGAGGCTTCCTGTGTTCTGCCTTGTGCTCGTTGTTGTGTGTGCACAGGAGTTCTTCCTCCTGTGTGGTGGTGGCCAGCGTCTTTGTACAGAAGTAAATGCACACACTTCAGGGGCTGACTTCATGCTGAAAGTGAGGCTTCCTGTGTTGTGCCTTGTGCCCGTTGTTGTGTGTGCACAGGAGTTCTTCCTCCTGTGTGGTGGTGGCCAGCGTCTTTGTACAGAAGTAAATACACACACTTCAGGGGCTGACTTCATGCTGAAAGTGAGGCTTCCTGTGTTCTGCCTTGTGCTCGTTGTTGTGTGTGCACAGGAGTTCTTCCTCCTGTGTGGTGGTGGCCAGCGTCTTTGTACAGAAGTAACTGCACACACTTCAGGGGCTGACTTCATGCTGAAAGTGAGGCTTCCTGTGTTCTGCCTTGTGCTCGTTGTTGTGTGTGCACAGGAGTTCTTCCTCCTCTGTGGTGGTGGCCAGCGTCTTTGTACAGAAGTAAATACACACACTTCAGGGGCTGACTTCATGCTGAAAGTGAGGCTTCCTGTGTTGTGCCTTGTGCCCGTTGTTGTGTGTGCACAGGAGTTCTTCCTCCTCTGTGGTGGTGGCCAGCGTCTTTGTACAGAAGTAACTGCACACACTTCAGGGGCTGACTTCATGCTGAAAGTGAGGCTTCCTGTGTTGTGCCTTGTGCCCGTTGTTGTGTGTGCACAGGAGTTCTTCCTCCTCTGTGGTGGTGGCCAGCGTCTTTGTACAGAAGTAACTGCACACACTTCAGGGGCTGACTTCATGCTGAAAGTGAGGCTTCCTGTGTTCTGCCTTGTGCTCGTTGTTGTGTGTGCACAGGAGTTCTTCCTCCTCTGTGGTGGTGGCCAGCTTCTTTTCACAGAAGTAAATGCACACACTTCAGGGGCTGACTTCATGCTGAAAGTGAGGCTTCCTGTGTTCTGCCTTGTGCTCGTTGTTGTGTGTGCACAGGAGTTCTTCCTCCTCTGTGGTGGTGGCCAGCGTCTTTGTACAGAAGTAAATGCACACACTTCAGGGGCTGACTTCATGCTGAAAGTGAGGCTTCCTGTGTTCTGCCTTGTGCCCGTTGTTGTGTGTGCACAGGAGTTCTTCCTCCTCTGTGGTGGTGGCCAGCGTCTTTGTACAGAAGTAAATACACACACTTCAGGGGATGACCAAAGGAAAAGATGCAGAAGAGAGAAAAAAACAAGAAAAACAACAGCAAAAACAAAATTCCGCTATCACACATAGTCTACTTGAATTTACTTGGGTCCAGTAATAATAATGATAATAATACTGAACATTTATATAGCGCTTTACTCCCTTTGCAGGGAGCTCAAAGCGCTTTACATAGACAGTAAAACACAAATAAGTCATTATACACATAAGACTCACTACAATCAAATCAAATATACATTAAATAATATTTTAACAAAGCCCTGTTCATAACCACAAAATTTGAAGCAATATTACAATATTATAAGAAAAGAAACAAAATTGCAAGGGAAATCAAAGTTCAGCAGTCAGTAGAAAAATATCGGATGCAGCAAACAAAATAAAAATTCCTAATTCTGGACTGGGATGGGGATATTTACAGGGAGCTGCCGGCAGCTACTAATTTTCACATTCGCCCCCAGGAAGCTGGGAACTAGCCGACCCTAGACACTCAATAAGGCAGTGCCCAGGCCCCAACCAAAAGGACAAACAAAGACAAACAAACAAATCCCTAACTACTGGGGTAAAGTTAGTGTACCTTGTCCATGGAGAATTCCGCCTGAAATATCTGACAAAATCTACCTAATGTGCATGATTTGTTTAGTGTGTGTTGTGTTTGATAGCTTGATTTTGTTTTTTTCTTTTGAATTCTTTCATTTCAGTTCTACCATCGTCAATTTTATTGTTTGTCGTTGTCTGTTTACTGTTATCTTCATCATCATCATCATCATCATCATCATCATCATCATAACTTTCATGGTTGTCATCATCATAAGTGCACTGTCATTTATTATTGATAGTGTAATCTCGTCTCCCCGTGGGGATATCGGGGAGGTCTTTCGTAAAAATAGTTCCCCCACCTTCTGGAAGTTCTGTGCTTGTAACTTCCTCTAATCTGCCACTCTCTTTGACTCTTCCTTTTCCCTTTGCTTTCTATCATCTACTATCTTTCAGACTTATTGGCCCAATCTCCTGCCTTTAAAAATAAAAAAAATCTTCCAAATAATTTTTCTCATTAGTTTGAGGTCCTCCAAAGTTGGAATGTGTCGGCTATATGCAGCGGGGAGACCAGTGAAAACTGAAAACCGGACACATACGTACCTTACCCATTATGGCCATATGGCTGGGAACGCAGAAGAAAAAGAAGAAGTAATCTAGTAGGAAACAAACCTTGCAGTATATTGACCTTCATTTTTATGGTCTAATTTTCATAACCTTTTTTGTCGTCATGGTATATTCCAGTCTGAAAACCTCTCCCCCCAACATTTAGCAGTGGATCGACCGTCGTTGAAATTCTCGTCGTTCCTGGCCAAACACTACCGGCTGCAGACGGAGATCCCTCAAGTCAACAACTTCGTCATCTTTGAGGGTTTCTTCACCAAACATCCAGGTGAGTCTGTGTGTCTTTTTTTAGCCCCGCGCCTCCTTGTAAAGAGGTGGAATATTGCGTTCGTTTATTCATATCTGGTTTAAACATTTTTATTGTCCCAAAACAAAAGATCGCACAATACAATACAAAATAACTGAAGCAGCAACAAGCAGAGCTTATGCTGTGCTCAGTTCGAAGAAATATTACAGCAGACAAAGTTGGCAGACATAATATGCAATTGAATGAATGAAAAAAAAAAAAAAAAAAATTGTACTACATACATATGATGAAAAACGATTGGCTGAAAATAGAGGAAGACTAAAGCATAACGTAACAAGGAAAATTGCGTTGAAATAGTTGACACATTTCCCACAAAATGCTGACATATACACACATGCACGGATGCACACACAAATACAAATATCTGTTGCTTTCTTTCTATCTATTTCTTTCTGTATTTTGTGTCAGTCTGCGCGATACCGTGTGGACCACTGCACAGAACCACTTCAAATGTTGTAGGGTTGCTGTCTTACTGTCGCCTTAAGCGAATGTGTCAAGTGAAGTGACGGGCTTGTTAATGCCGTACTGGGGGTGACACACCCTTGTTCCGTCTGTCTGTCTGTTTTTGTCTGTCTGTCAGTCTGTCTGGATCTTTCCATTAACCATGTTTGTAATCTTCAATGGATTCTCTTACCAAACACTCAGGTCTGTCTGTCTGTTTTTGTCTGTCTGTCTGTTTTTGTCTGTCTGCCAGCTGTCTCGATCTTTCAATTAACAATTTTTGTTATCTTCAATGGATTCTCTTACAAAACACTCAGGTCTGTCTGTCTGTTTTTGTCTGTCTGCCAGTCTGTCTCGATCTTTCAATTAACCATGTTTGTAATCTTCAATGGATTCTCTTACCAAGCACTCAGGTCTGTCTGTTTTTATTTTTAAAAAGGTTGCTATCCTAAGATTTAACCTTGGTATATATCAACTTGATTCCGTTTCAGTGTTTAGAACTACCGGTGTGTTGTTGTGCAGAAGAGGATTTCATTCAGAGTCGACGCAACTCAAATCTGCCCCGGCCAGCCGACTACCCCAGTAAAGGTTTGTACAAGTGTATAAGGTGTAGAGTGGCACAGTGGTAGTGCGTTCGCCTCGTGTCATGTAAACCCCGAGTTCGAACCTGGGTACAGGGCATTTTTCCTCTCACTTTGCACTAGGCCTTACCGGTCTGAACGTGGAGTCTTTCGGATGAGACGATCAACCGAGGTCCCGTGTGCCCATGCACTTAGCATACATTAAACCCAGTGGCAACGAAAAAGTTATCATTTGGTCAAAATTTGCCCACCCACCCCCTTTCCTTCCTCATCAAGTCACACAACAAAATCGCATGCAAAAATTTAAAAAAAAAAAATTGGGTGGCGCGCCTCTGGCTGCGATGCGCTCTCCAGGTGGGAGCAACCCGAATTTCACAGAGACACCTCTGTGACTATAAAGTATAAAGTAAGTACAATGACCTGTGTCTGGCTTGTCTCTGTCTGTCTGTCTGTCTTCAGAGTTTGCTCGTAAATGTGTTGACTTATCATTTCCACCAAGGAAAGTGTGCATGTTTTTGACAGTGTGTTTTGTTGCTTTGACATGGTTTTTGTTGTTGAATACATTTTTAACTGTTTCAAACATGAATGTTTGAGGGTGAACTTGGGTCTGTATTGCTGTGGCAGCTGCTTTCACTTTGCTAGGCGAATAGGTGCCATAAATAACTTTGGTAAAAGGGAGTTAATTATGAGAGAGTTCCTTCACTGTTTGAAACATATTTTTGTTGTCTTTGAATACAAAATTTTACAGTAAAAGTTTCAAACGTATTGTCATTAAAATGCTTTAGCTATTTTAGCACCACGGGCGATTACATTCACCCAATACATCACTGTACACTCCC
>CM065705.1:3754749-3781419 GCA_017654935.2 Phymorhynchus buccinoides | reverse complement strand
ACAAAATAAACATTACATGAAAAAATACCCGGTGGGTGTTGCTAAAATATCACATATAACGTGTTTCACTAAAATGTGTAAAGAATAGCTTTGATTGCTTCGATTTGTTGTACATATAAAAGGAATGCTGTATCTGGAATCTTGTCATGGATAATAAGAATAATAATTAATATGCTTATATAGCGATAATCTTGCAAAGCAACTCAATGCGCTTTCCTCCCATTTCGTACAAACATTCTAACAAACTGGCCCACGCATCGATGCTCACCATTCATCTCTATCAAAATGAATACATATTAGAGAATGCATGCATTATAATCATAACACAACACACCACCACCCACCTCCCCTTCACACCACCCCCCACGCATCCCCCCCCCAATCCATCCCCACCCCCTTTCAATATGGTTGTGACAAGATCCAGATAATTACGTTGCACAACTCAACATTTTAAGCAAATGCCTTTGATAGTTTTTCTAATATCTTTTCCCAAATGGCAAAAATGCTCAATTTTCGCAAACCTTTTGACACAATAAAGATTGAATATGGTGTACAGTTTCCAGCCTCCCATTGCGAATGGACACACAGTTCGTGATACAAGAACAACATTTAAAGTGAAATTATAATCTTTTAGTACACAAAATGTCAATTTACGTGTCTGAAAAAGAACAAGAGGTGATTGGTGCGTGTGGTTTCTAATGGTGATCGGTGAACCCCGTTAACCCCTTCTTCACCACTACCCCCCCTGTGTTTCTGGCGTCACCGTTGGCATTTTGTGTAGCGTAGTTAATAGAGAATTGGTCGGAAAATAATTAAAGGGGAAGTATGTGAATTTCATGGTGTTGTTGCTGGGTGGGAGTGAATCTTGCCTAGTTTCAATCGGTCAAGTCAAAACAGGGAGAAGTTATATGTTACCATCAGGCAGAGCCCCAGCTTTCCGCCGCTTCGTGTGTTTGTTGAGTAGACATTACATCCACTTTAGAACAAACCGTGCGTCATTCCTAATCTTAATTGCCCATCTTATATTTTTTACGTCGCATTTTCTGCTTTTGCAAGTTCTATCGGGTTTAATGGGTACTGCTGGGCCCGTCCCCTCGTGTTTCTAACAAACAAAAAATGTTTTGCAAGTCGCTGACTCGCATCCTGCGGTTTCAAGCTTCGACGCCTTGCCGCTATTGTTGCTATGGTTTTTGACCGAGTGGAGTGGAGGTAATCAAACATCTAATTTTCACGAAGTGCTCGGTCCCCTAGTATTGTGTCTCCCTCCTACAAAAAATCGTCTATTATAGTAGTTAGACAACGTGGTGTGTCGTCCGCGCTCTCTCTCTCCTCTCTCTCTCTCTCTCCTTTTTCTCTCTCTCTCTCTCTCTCTCTCTCTCTTCTGCTGTGCCTGCCACCCTTACACTCGTAATGTTATGTATCACGTCAGCACAGCAAACAGACTGAGGCACTACCTTCACATAACGCCTAAAACCCTCCTTAATCCGCCAAACCAGTTTGAATTCCAACCAATAAGCTTTCGGGTCAGAGCACACGTGATCACTCACCTCGGTGAGTTTATTTTCTTGAAGGGTTAGTGTGTGGGCCCTGTCTCGGGGTGCGTGTTCGTGGGTGGTCGGGGTTGGGATGGGGTTTGGGGTTGGGGGGTCTTGTGGGTGGTGCTGGGGTGGGAGGGTGTTAGGTTCTTTTGTGTGTGTGTGTGGGTGTGGGTGTTGTGTTGTGTGTGTGTGTGTTTGGTTGTGTGTGTGTGTGTGTGTGTCTATGGGCTGGGCTCCTCATTTCATTTCCTGTGCTCTCTCGGGTGCAAGCAAAGCTAACATTTCGATAATATAAGGTTAGGAGGGTGGCCCAAATCGCTGCCATTTATAATAACAAGGCGTTTGCGCGTGTATAAGTTGCTGACGACGGAAATAGTGTTTTACGTCCTCTTTGTCCGAATCAGGACCACATATGGGACATTTGTAAATACCTAAAAAATTGTCTCCTGGGAAGGGAACAGGGAACAAATACTGGAGGCAAATGCCCGGAGGCCAGTAAAGTAAGAGTAAGTACAAGTTAGTACGAAGAGTAGACGAAAACCAGTAAAATCCCGGATTTTTGTAGTATAATCCTTTCACCGCCAGCCAACATTTTAGCCAAACATGTCCATTAAATCTTACCTATTTTATTAAGAATAAAATCCATCTGCAGTATTTGGGGATTCTTCCCTGTGGCCATATATATAAAATAAGGTATATTCTTGCTTCCCAAAACTAAGACAATAGGGACTTTGGATAATAGACCACAATTTGATGCCCTTTTAGGACATAGGTGTTAGGTATGACTGTGGTGCTAAAAAATGCGACTTTCGCGGTCAGTGAAAGGGTTAAACACAGGTAGGTGTAGCGGTAACCACGCCGCGGGTAAACCTCATCGGCTATGGCACCGTGGAAAAGTAATTGCAAGAACTAAACTGATGCGTATGTAGTTCTGTCGCTCTGTAGGTCTTTCATTTTTTCACGCAAGGAGGATTTTTTTTTTTTTTTTTTTTTTTTTCGTTGGTTTTTTTTTTTTTTTTTTTTTTGTTTAAGAAGGAAAGGAGTTTTTTTTTGAAGAGATTGTCTAACAGGGTAAACCACCGCCTCGGTGATAGTTGAAATTAGAATTTGATGGACCTCATTTTCGCATGGATTTTCTATATTATGTGCAACGCTTACAAGCCCTCCCGATCTCCAGCTATTTTTTCGTTGAACGTTCTGTCAGACCTTGCTGTCCTGCGTATGTTTTTCCTGTTCTCCGCCTGTAGATCGGTTCTTTTCAAATGGGCACCCGCAAGGACCAGACAGGCTAACCAACCATGTCTTTTCCTCTCACTCGTCATACACAACAGTGATCCGCTCGAGTTGGCTAGGTCAATACCCCCTCTCCAGTGGTGGCCTCCCACCCAGTCTCGCTCTCAGAGTCATAGAGAGAGAGAGAGAGAGTCTACCCAGAAGATGTTTTACGTTAGAGAGCAGCTCCTCTCTCTGAGATGTCTCTCTTACCCCCTCTATGCGTAGGATCTCTTCGAGCTCTTCTTTCAACAGTCGCTCATGGGCAGATAATCTTAAATCTTGCTCGTAATTAATTTTTGGGGGTTTTTTTTTTCCCCATCGTCTGCAGTCTACAACACAAGATCCTCGATCTCGCCTCGATAGCAGATAGAGCTACTTCTAGCGCTAGATGTATAGCTCTCCGCTCTATATCCTATCACTAGAGACTCTATCGCACAGCTCGCTTCTCTTCGCTGCTCTCTCTCTATCCGCTCCCATCACTCTACTACTCTCTCTCTCCCTCTCTCTCTCTCTCTTTCTTTCTCTATATCTGTCTATCTGTCTCCTAATGTCTTTCTATCCCTCTCTCTTCTCTCCCCTCTCTCTTCTTCTCTTCCCCTATCTCCCCCCCCCCTTCCTCCCTCCTGTCCAAACACTCTCTCTCTCTCTACTTCTCCTCTCTCTCTCCCGTCTCTCTCCTCTCTCTGACTTTTTGTTTTCATGTTTGCCGTTGCTAAAAATAAAGGTTTCAATTCAATTCATTATTGATATTGGTTTAAACATTTTGTATTGTTCCAAAAACAAAAGATCACTCCGCATACAAACTAAACACTAAAGCAGAAAACAAGCAGGGCTTATGAGTGTGCGCAGTTCGAAGAAAAATATTACAGCGGACAACGTTCGTGCAGACCTAATAATGTATACATTGAGATAGATTCATTCTCTCTCTCTCTCGCTCTTCTCTCGCTCTCTCTCTCTCTCTCCTTTCTCTCTCTCTATCTCTCTCTATAAATATATCTCTCTCTCTCTCTATCTCTCGCTCTCGCTCTCTCGCTCTCTCTCTTCGCTCTCTCACTCTCTCTCTCTCTGATTTTTTCTTCTTCATATATCCCGACACGCTATATTGCTAACTATGATGTCATGTATTCACATAATCTTATTTGTTTACTGTTCTCCAACAATGTGCCTCATATAATATGCTAAAACCAATGTTTGAATTTGTCCGCATTTTATTGCTGATTGTTACCGGTTTCATACCATAGGCTGCATTTGCTTGCCCTGTTCTATAATGTATAGTTCTTTTATACGTTCTTGAACATATCTCTGTGCGTATGTGCATGTATTCTTGCGTGTGCCGCGTGGGCGCACCGTGCAGGCCGTCTCCCGTGTGCGTGTATGGTTAATGTATGCCCGCACGAGTATTAACAATAATACAAGTGCGTATGTAATTTTATAAATCCATATTTCCACCTATCTTTCTCATAATATCACCTGCTTTGGCTACCTTTATGCTCAAATTCTGTATGTGTATATTATGCCTTGCCATGTTTTGATTATATGTTCGATATGTCAGTGCTACCTTTATGTTCAATTTGTATGTGTAATATATGCCCTTGCCATGTTTTGTCTTCTAAGGACAATATTGCAAGACTAGGCGTTGCCTAAAATCTTATCCTTGAAATAAAGTTAAAGTTTCAAGTTCTCTCTCTCTCTCTCTCGATCGTCTCTCTCTCTCTCTCTCTCTCTCTCTCTCTCTCCTCTATCTCTCTCTCTCCGTCTCTCTCATCTCTCCTCTCTCTCTCTCTCTCTCTCTCTCCTCACTCTGTGTGATGTGTGTGTGTGTGTTTGTGTGTGTGTGTGTGTGTGTGGGTGGGTGGGTGGGTGGTGGGTGGGTGGGTGGGTGTGGGGTGTCTGTCTGTCTGTCTGTCTGTCTTGATAAAAAAAATCTATTCTGTCCTGTCCTGTTCCTGGCTATGGGCGAGTTGGGGTTGAAGCCTTTATGTGGACCGAGTGACCGTGCGATCAAGTAATCTCATACAGGGAAGCAAAATGAAATGGGAAGCGCGAGTTTTCGAGGGGCGAAAATCCAAGGGCACTCTTCGAGAGCAATTACCAAGGAGCAAAATGCTCGGGGAGGATTACACCTAGGAGCACTTGTCAAGGGGACCACGTTGTTTGGAGCAAATGTCGAGGGCAATTATCAAGAGGGGGGAAATGTTCTGAAACTTTGGGGAGAGATGGACGGAAACGATCTAAATGAGACATTACGACAAATGGAAGAAGAGGTTTGCAGAGTCAGACAAGATGCACACACACACACACACACATGGTAGTGCCTCCTATTGTCTGTGAGACAGAGAATGTGTGTCTGTCTGTCTGTCTGTCTATCTTTGATATAAAATGAAACAATTATTATCTAGCATTATTCATAATCACGTGTTTGTTTTGTTGTTGTTTTTCCAGTTCCACGCCAGTATAGAGGGCAAGCTGCCCCAGTACAACACTCGCATCAAGCTACCCACCACACAGAGAGATTTCGACTATGGCGATGGTGAGTGAGACAGAGAGAGATGAAATGAACCTTTATATTTGTTTCGTTAGAACATGCGTCACTAAGTGCAATCTTCCGTGTTAGCGTTAGCGCTCGTCAGGAGAATGGAAGAGAAGCGAAAGTAAGTTCCTAAAAGAAGAAACAAGGGAACCAACTCCAATGAGAAACCTCTCCTTGTGAGTGATCTCCCTTTGCAACATCCTGCCACGTGGCAACCCCTTGAGCAATCCTCAGTTCACTTCCGTTCTTGGAGTTGAACACTTCGATTTTTTGACAGCTCCTGCATTGTTTTACCTTCAGTCAACCTTCATCATGTTTTCTACTTCGCAAGACGCTACCACAGGGACTCTTCCTTCGCTCAGCATTTCTTCTTCTGCCTCGTCTTCTCTGCCTTTCACTCTAGCCTCTTCTTCTTCTTCTGCCTCGTCTTCTCTGCCTTTCACTCTAGCCTCTTCTTCTTCTGCCTCGTCTTCTCTGCCTTTCACTCTAGCCTCTTCTTCTTCTTCTGCCTCGTCTTCTTCTGCCTCGTCTTCTCTGCCTTTCACTCTAGCCTCTTCTTCTTCTGCTTCGTCTTCTCTACCTTTCACTCTAGCCTCTTGTTCTGCCTCGTCTTCTCTGCCTTTCACTCTAGCCTCTTCTTCTGCCTCGTCTTCTCTGCCTTTCACTCTAGCCTCTTCTTCTTCTGCTTCGTCTTCTCTACCTTTCACTCTAGCCTCTTCTTCTGCCTCGTCTTCTCTGCCTTTCACTCTAGCCTCTTCTTCTGCCTCGTCTTCTCTGCCTTTCACTCTAGCCTCTTCTTCTTCTTCTGCTTCGTCTTCTCTGCCTTTCACTCTAGCCTCTTCTTCTTCTGCCTCATCTTCTCTGCCTTTCACTCTAGCCTCTTCTTCTGCCTCGTCTTCTCTGCCTTTCACTCTAGCCTCTTCTTCTGCCTCGTCTTCTCTGCCTTTCACTCTAGCCTCTTCTTCTGCTTCGTCTTCTCTGCCTTTCACTCTAGCCTCTTCTTCTTCTGCCTCGTCTTCTCTGCCTTTCACTCTAGCCTTCTTCTTCTTCTGCCTCGTCTTCTCTATCTTTCATTCTAGCCTCTTCTTCTTTCGCCTCGTCTGCAAGCTCACAGCTTTTCTCTCGCCTCACCTTTCTGCTAACCCTATCAGTTCTGCCCCTCTATATTTCTTGGTCTCTGACCCTTGGGTTGTTCCTTCGCCTAGTGTTGTAGGACCATCTTCTCTGACTGTGGATCCTAGTTCTCAGTTTGTGTCGCAGGGTGTGAACCAGGTATGTTCTGACTTTCGGTTAGACTCCGGTTTTTTTGCCTCTTTCTCACAACAGGGTGTGTTGGGTTCGGTCGAGGTTGATGAGGATAAGTTCTTTTCGGACGAGAAGAGCAGTGAGGCAGCTTTTCAGTCAGCCTTTTTAAGATTTCAGGCAGGTTTTTTTAGGTGGCTAGCAGTCGTATCCCTCGTTTGTTTCAGGTAGAGTCTACTAGGTTAGCGTCTTCTGATTGGGAAGCAGATATCAAAGATACTCCATCCCCAAATACGGTTGGTGTCTGTCCTCAAGCAGATGCGTGAGATTCAGTTTGAGGTTTTTTGCTCCAGCGTGGTTAAAGAAGTTTTCTCCCACTCCGGTAGTGCCTCCTGTTGTGGACCTTTCTCACGCTCAGTCGTCAACTCAGCAGTCTTTGTCCTTTCATCCAGTGAGTTTCAGAACCTAGAAGGGGTGTCTGGTTGAAGCACGCCAAATGCCCTGAGACAAGGCATGAAAATCCTGAAACTCCGCCTCATCCCGTTCCTCATCAGGTATGGATGAAAGAACCAACAAACTTTGCTGCCAAAGATAGACAATATTACAGACAGATTTTTTTCCCCTCTACGCAGATAAGTTTATTGGGATTTTTTTTCTGAGAAATGGCTGGCGGCAAAAGGGTTAACACTTTTTTACGTTTTTTCCCCAGATGACGAAGACAGCGGCGAAGACGATGCTGACGTTCCGAATCGCAACACCATCAAGAAGAACTCGCAGAACATCATCGACGCCAAGACCAAGAGACGGGTGGCCAAGAAAAAGAAGAAGACCAAGTAAAACCACCAGAAATAAAAGAGAAACAACGCCATCCGGAAGAAAGATATCGACTCTAAAAACAATTAAGATGCACAATGGCGGATAATACCAGCTTTGCTTGTTCCATCATTCAGTACCAAGCCCGTCCAAAAATCCATCATTCTTTAAGAAATAAAATATTCAGTACAAATTAAATCAAAGTTCAAATTGAAACCCAAAACTAAACATTTACGTCTGTTTTTAGCACTGGACAACAGGTTGAGACCGAAACGTCGTGACTTGTTTTGTTTGTGTGAGTAAATCTTTTGTGTTGGGTTTCAATTTCGACTTTGTTTTAATTCGTTGTGAATTGTACTGAACCCAGCAGCCATCTTCGCTTCTTGAAATATTCAGTGTTTTGAAATACTAAAAAAAAGAGATTAAACTTTTCATCATCTTTTTTTATAATTCCAAATAGTTTCCCAAGCTGTTGCAGTGAAACGTCAAAAGAGCAGACATGGTTTATTGTTAAAATAGCTGATTACAAGTGGAGAGAGTGCAAGTGTTTTGGGTTTTTTGTGTAACAAAAATAAGTCGGAATCCTACAAAAAATTGATAAGCTCATGATTTTTCAGGTATGAAGCTCTGTTTTTTTAATATTCGTTATAAATGCTGTGATATTTTATGTAAACTTAAAAACTGTTACATTGAACATTTTCTTTAAAAGGGCGAGAACACTTTTAAAATAGTATTATTGTTCTATTTGAGTGAGTTTTCACATTTTTATAGATTTTTTCTTGATAGGTCTTTAGAAACAAAAAACGTTTTGATGAAAAAAAGGAGACACATACATCAAGTGTTGTGGAATATTAAATTGATACAGCTCTTGATATCAAATATTTCTACAGTCTACAAAACAACAATTCACTTCAGTACAGAGACACATGTTTAAAAAAATGAACATAATGATGTATGAAGTAAAGCTTTGACAAGTTTTTGCATTTTTCTAAACTAAACGTGAGTTTATTAATATACATCATACTGCTGTTACATTTGGTGAAATGGTTCTTTTCTATTGTTTCTGTTAATATGAAGAGAAAGACAGATGAATAGATTTTTTTTAGTTGTTAAATGGATGAATTTTGATGACAATTCCAAATTATCTGTGATAAAATATATGTTTTTAAGGTTGATGTCATCTTATTTGCTGGCAGGATTGTTGCTTTTTTCACTCTTTAAAATTACACTCTCTCCAATCATGCTTCTTGGTGACAACTTGAAAGTGTTTCAACTACAGAATAAAAGTTTTGAAGCTAAAAAAAAGAACTGATGGTTATGCCTAATTATCATCGTTTACAAATTGTACAATTTAGTGACGTATGCTATAGTATTCTTAATTGCTTTATTTTCAAACTTATGCATAGATGTGATTTTGTTCTCCATTTTTAAATGGCATTATTTTCTTTGGTTTATTTGTGATCGAGAATATGCAAAAAGGAACATTGCACCAAAACGTACTGCTGCCAGAAGGGAGAAACATTCTGAATTTTATTAGTATAATAATGATTGTGTATGATTTTTTTACATGTCAATTTTAAATCAAATATGCAATTTTTGGACAGCGCTTTTTCTGTTTGTTTTTCTATATGTTTACATGCATTCGTTTAACAGAAATATGCAAAGTTTGCCATGAAAACCGACATAGAACGACACCAGAAACTTTTGGATGCTATTTGGATTTAATTTACATCGTCTTGCTAAATATTTTGTTGGTCGTTGCATTATAAAAAAACACCTTTGTATTATGCATCAGAAAGGTTAGGAATAATGCTTTCGAATAATGAATAATGCTTACTCATTCAGTTACCGGTATGCTGGAAGGCGTAGATGACTGTTGTGCAAAACAAATCCATGCTTTTATCTTTTATAACAACACAGTAACAAGTGTATAGATATAGTGTATTGTAAATGTCAAGGAATGAGAAAATGTACATAATAATGTGTGTGATGCTTTGAGAGTTATGGTAACACTGTTAGGTCAACAGGTGGCACATTCAAATTTTTATCTGAAGCCTGTTTTTTGTGAGAACAGTTCTCTTTGGTATAATAAATATATCTGAATAAAATATGATTGTAAGGTCACGTGATATCTGAGTTTATTTTTTTGTATTATTTTGAACTAATGTAGTTTATGCCTCTCTAATTCACACACACACACACACACACACACACACACACACACACATTCTGTCTATCTTTCTGCATCTCCACATATGTTTGTGTTTGTGTGTGTTGTATGTGATGTGCCTGTGTGTGTGTGTGTTGTGCTTACAAACTCGCATATTCTACTTAGCAAATAAATACACACATACACACACACAAGCCTAGCAACACACCCACAGCCATAACACAGATTATCTCACTCTCTCTCTCTCTGTCATGCACACACACACACACACACACACACACACACACCACATTTCAAGATTTTGATATCCTTTCATCACTATTAAAAAATGTTAGCCACTAACAACAAATACAAGAATTTTATTACAGTGGAACTTCCGTTTTAAGACCTTGAAAAATATTCCAAAATAAGGTCTTAAGTAGGAGGGAGTTGTACAAGGAAGGTAATTTTATTACTTACAAAGAAGGGCAATGTCTACAGATAAGTAGGTCTTAGTTGGTCTTATAAGGGAGGTTCCGCTGTAATAGAGATAAATCAGTAAGATACGAAAATACAATGTTATGCTACATGTCATGCATTCTATTTGATTTTTAGTAAACATCTTTTCGTTTTTTAAAGCAGAAAATAAATTAATGTATTTTTCGCACTGTAAGGCGAACCCCCCAAATGTTACACTTAATTCACAGATTCTGTTATTATATTTTCTTACTATTTTAGTAGTCATATTATAAGGCACAAGGGTCTCCGTCTGGGAAATGGTGTCGCCTTATAGTCTGAAAGATACAGTACAAACTATAAAAAACAGGATGTGGGATCAAATATCACACATACACATGCGCGCGTGCACACACGCATGCATGCACACACACATACACACACAAGAGAGAGGGGGGGACAGATAGACGAGGAAGTCATCTCTGTATGAAGTCTAATTACTACTTGAACGAAGTCCCCAGTTATTATACACAACAGAACCATCAAAGGGATGATGCTGGTTGTCACCTGCAAGAAGAAGAAGAGCTGCGTTGTTGGAGCTGAGTTTCTACGGAAGCTATAGCAGCCATGTTGAATCGCTCGTAATATAAATAAATGTATAACAAAGTTTATTTCAGCCTTTAAATATACGCGAGCCTTTCATTATATTTCACTTGTTTTCATAAAAAGCATTCACAGAGTACAGCATTGAACATAGGTAGAGATAAATATTTTAATTTTATGTTGTTAGTGTTTTAGGCGACATTTTTGTCGCCTACAACCTAAATAAAAATGTTTGGAAATTCGAAACAAATGTGTATTTTCCTTATTCCACTTTTAACCTGCATTATTAGTTATTAAAATTGTTGTCTTTAAATTATACAGGCACAACCTGTCTTTGAAAACATGCACATTTATTTCAAAGGATTTAAGCGGCCAAATACTGTCTAATTATACGAACCGTAAGGAAACGCACTAATCGCAAGAAATCGCGAGCTTTGCTCCTTCTTCTTCTGCCAATGATGTCCACCTGCCGTAACCAGCAATAACTGGCATATATTGGGGTTCATGCCAGTTATGCACGGGGGAAAAAACCCCAAAAGCCTAGACAGATAAGATAGCATGATGTCAGGTCATTAGGCATGCAGCCCAGTTCAAAGAGTATGCCTGCTGTGTGTGTGTGTGTGTATGTGTGTGTGTGTGTGTGTGTGTGCGTGCGTGCGTGTGCGTGCGTGCGTGCGTGCGTGTGTGTGTGTGTGTGTGTGTGTGTGTGTTACTTCCCTCATCCTATCTCATATTGACTACTGTAATGCTCTCCTTTCTGGCCTATCAGTCTCTTCTCTATCTTGTCTCCAGCGTATTCAAAACACAGCTGCTCGTCTTGTCCTTAGGAAGAAAAAGTTCGATCATGTTAGCCCTCTTCTGCGTTCTTTGCACTGGCTTCCTGTCGCAGACAGAATTGAGTATAAATTAAACACACTTTGCTATAAATCTATTCATAAAGCTGCTCCATCTTACCTCTGCGACAATATTTCCATCTATACGCCAGCTCGCACTTTGCGTTCAGTTTCTGACCCTCTTTCTCTCCAGATCCCTAGGTATAAGCTTTCAACTGTTGGTCGGCGCTCTTTTGCTGTCTCAGGACCGACCTCCTGGAACAAACTTCCGCTCTCCCTCCGTCAGCGACCGACTCTCTCTGCTTTCAAAGCTAACCTCAAAACCCACCTGTTCCCCCGTCATTAAAGCTCCTCTCTCTTTATCTTCTCTCTCTTGCCATTAGGTCTGTTTCTGCTATATTCCATTTATGTTATCTGTGTGTGTTCGCGTTGTATTGCGTTTGTGTTTGAATGCGCTTTGAATGCTAACGTGTGTGTGCGCTTTGATTTGATTTCTATCAAGATTCAGCGCCGTATAAATACTGTATGTTGTTGTTGTTGTTGTTGTTTGTTGTTGTTGTTGTTGTGTGTGTGTGTGTGTGTGTGTGTGTGTGTGTGTGTGTGTGTGTGTGTGTGTGTGTGTGTGTGTGTGTGTGTGTGTGCTACACGGCCAAGAACACCTGAAAGAAGAAAACAAAAAAAAAAAAAAGAGAGAGGAGAAGCGGTGGGAGGAGTGGGGGAGAGGGAGGAGAGGGAGGGGGAGGAAAGGAGGAGGGGCAGGAGAGGGGCAGGAGAGGGGAGGAGAGGGGGAGGGGAGGAGAGGGGGGGGGGAGGGGGGGGTTCGGTGTGCGTTTATGCAGACAGCTTCAGCACCCTCGAGATGAAGGAGCTGAGCGTGAGGGACGTACTGGATGATTTCTGGGGTCGGGGAGTTCCAGTCTCGGATGGTTTTGGGGAAGAAGGAATTGTTTCTGTAGTCAGTTCTTGAGGGGATTCTTTGGAATTGTAGGTTGTGGTTGTGTCTTCTGCTGCTGGGGGGTAGAGGTTGGAGGGAGCTGCACCTGACGCAAGCTAGTCCATTCGTAATTTTTAGAACATGCCAAGCCTGTTTGCACGGCGGCGTTCGGCCAGGGTAGACCACTGCAGATGGTGGAGCATTGCGTTGAAGCTAGATGCAATCCTGTGTCTATTCAGGACATATCTTGCCACCTTGCGCTGCACTTTTTCACTCAGTGATCAGCCAGTCCGAGTGTGAGGGTCCCAAAGTGAGCTCGCATATTCAATATGTCTAGCCATGCAGGCTCGATCTTCGTAGCAGTGGAGAACACCTTCAGGTTTCTTCTCAAAAAGCAGAGGGCTCTGTTGGCTTTGGCGCAGGAGACTGCGATGTGGGCTCCCTAGGAGAGATCAGTTTGCAGAGTGACCCCCAGATACTTCGCAGAGGACACTCTTTCAAGGGCGTGATCATGGAGACTGTAGCTGGTGGAGGCGTTCAGCGGCTTTCTGCTTCTCATCAAAGGCAGCTGACTGCATTTGGCGGGATGGAACGCCATGTCTCATTCTATTTCCCAGTCCTCCAGCTTCCTGAGGTCCTCTTGGAGTTTGGCCGGGTCGTCGCTGCAGGTGATGAATCGGTACACAGCTGTGTCGTCAGCAAATAATCGAGATGGGGATGAGATCTTGGAGGGTAAGTCGTTAATATAGTGCCCGCATAAACACAGAAAGAGAAAGTTTCTTTTTCATATAAAAAAGAAGATGAAGGAGAGAAGAAGAAGAAGATGAGAAGAAAGAAGAAATGATCATTGCGACTCTAAAATACCCCCCCATCCACCCACCCCCATCAAATCCTGTTCACATGTTTTACTGTCTTCCTTTCCTTTCCCTCTTTCTTTATTTCCTTTCTTAATTTTTCTGTGTTTCTGTTTTGTTCTTTTTTTTCCTTTCCATCTTTTCCTCTTTCTTCTGCATTTTCCCCTCTTCCCTTCCTTCCTTCTTGTCTTTTGTACTTTCATTCTTTCTTTTTCTTATTTCTCTCTCTCTCATGTTTTCCTCCCTTTTCTTTTTTATATTGTAAACGATTATCTTTTTTCACGGTAAGTGTGTGATGTGCGCATGTATGCACGATGTATATCCAGCGATATACTCAATGTGCTGTGTTTTCATTGCTAGCAAGGAGATTAGAATACTGCCAAAGATATTCTAAAAGGGTAAGATGGATTACTTAAAAGCTCGGCGAACCGGGCTGATAGAGTTATCGTTAGTGCGGACGTGTACACTATTCACAGTGGAGGCTATCCAAAAACTCGGACTGGAACTTGAACGGAGAATTCAACTGGCCTATCGATGTGTAAAATGTGTCACGTTTCAAAGGGACATAACCAGTGTTTCTGTCCTCACTACTCATATGAGGGAAAAGAGACCGGATGTTTATCTTCCCCTGTACAGTCTTTGATATCATACTGCTTAGAGACAAGAAAACGAAAGTAGAAATTATGTCCGTTTTTTTCACAAAAAAGGTAACTTATCAAATTAATAAATAATAGTGGCCCTTTATCGTTATCCAATTAGCCTTTGTACTACACACAAAAAAAAAAAAACATTTTAACTTTTTATTTGTATTAATTTTTTTTAATCTCGCGAGAAACTTTTATATTCACTGCGAAGCTTGTATGTTTGACTTAGAGGTAAACATGGCGACCGACCTAACAAGATCCTGACTTTTTCGATTATCCAAAAGAACACCTAACTAAAGAACCAAAACCTTTCCCCAAACATTCGCCAGTATGGAGTTTGATAAAAACATCAATTCTGTCTTAAGGGACGTGATAAGCAAGGTCGACAGTCGGCTGCAAGTTTGCAGAAATGCCGGATTGAGGTAAGTCTCAGTCTGAACTGAAGTCGCATTCTCAGATCTGTAGCGACGATGGTATTTGTGCCAGTCTGACACAGAGTTACGTCCCTTTGTTTAAATTTAAGCTAATCAAAAAATAATAAACTTTTCGAGTTTGCAAGCGGGCCAATATGGAAAAAGAAGAATTTCTTCTTGTTGCTGCATTATTTCTACCATAAAAGAAGTCGTGACGGGTGTACAGAGGATTCAGTTTCCTCGCTTTCATTGAAAGCTTCAAACTGAAAATTTCATCTTTCAGACAGATCACTGATCGGCGGTGCGGAGTTTACCAAGTTGAAAAGCGTTGACAGAATCAGTTGTCCGCTCGCTATCTAAGTCCACCTCGCGCTAATGAACAGTGGCGGACACAAGATGAAGCATTATAGTGATGTTCTCAAAGGTTTTAAAAAACATCTACCGTGCCATTTTTGTCCTACATCCACCCCGGTAAGCCTACCGTTGTACCGATTTGGCGACATTTTGCCTCGTTTTCTTACAAAAGGAGTGGCTTCCCTTACGAAGTGGAAACGATCGTCAAACGCTGAATCTAATAATGCTTTGCTCCACACTACTAACTTTATCAGGAAATCACTAATGTTTGCTTCGACGCCATAAATTTAAGCTTACGATGTTGCACACAATAATTTTTTGTGGTTTTAAACTTTTTGAAAATCGTTGGGGAACAAAAATGTCTGCTACTGCGCGAGCCTGTCTCGCGAGATGACGTCATGGGAAGACGCCATTACTGAAGCGAAAATAGTTTCTGTTCGATTCAAATACCAGTATTATGAAAACCCAAATATTTGAGTGTTTTTTCTTATAAAAACATATGCATAGTTTCTACAGGCAGTACTCGACTTTTGAATGCTTATTTTTCTGTAAATTAATCGAGTTTTGTGGAACTTTCAATCATCTTGATTCTTGGAAGGAATTTGCAACAAAAATGTCTCTTCAGCCTTGTATCGGCATTGTATGAAGAAATAGACCAATGTTTCGATAAATCACGCCAGTTATTGACAGAAAACGCATTTTTACAGCAAGTTAACTATTTTGATCTCATTTCATAGCAATTACTCTGAGAATTGCTTACATTTTTTTTTTAATTCACGTCACTACATTCTGTAGCGATGACCGTATTTGTGCTGTCTGACACAGAGTTACGTCCCTTTGTTTAAATTTAAGCGAATAAAAAAAAAACCGAAACTTTTCGAGTTTGCAAACTGGCCAATACTAAAAAGAAGATTTTTTTCTTGTCGCTGCATATTTTTTACCTTAAAAGAAGTCGTGACGGGTGTACAGAGGATTCATCTTCCTCGCTTTCAAGGTGAAATGTACATCTTTCAGACAGATCACTGATCGGCGGTGCGGAGATTTACAGAGTTGAAAAGCGTTGACAGAATCAGTTGTCTGCTCGCTAATTAAGGCCACCTCATGCTAATTAAGAGTGCCGGATACTAGATGAAGCCTTCTAGTGATGTTCTCAAAGGTTTAAAAACAGTTCTACCATGCCAAATTTTTCCTAAATGCCCCGTATTAAACGTGCTGATTTCTGATTTTGCCTCTTTTTGCGAAGTCCTGCGCATCATTTTCGATTCACCGGAAGTGATTGCTTTGTTTCGGTTTATTTACATAGCTGTTGATTAGAGAGAACAAGAAGCCTCACTCAGCGCATCGATCGTTGAAAAGCTGTGCCCGAGGCGCGCTAACAAAGATAAGCTGCAGTAAGATTAATCACCTGTGTGAAGGCTGAAGCTTGATCAAATTTTTTTAAAGATTTGGGTTAGATCTACTCCAGTCATAGAAATAGTTAAGTCAAAAATCGAGGCGTATTCGCCGTTTTATTTCCACATAGGAAATGACGTGTGTGAAAGGTCAAGGTCAAGGTCGATGACAACGCATGCGCACTTCTGTTTACAAACTGAATGACGGACTCAAAGACAACAATGCGATTCTTGCTTGTAGGCCTAAGCTTGTAAGCTTACAATATTTTACTTCATTCGACCAGCGGCATCAGAAAATGACATTCATTTGTTTCGATACTTAAAATGTAAGTGTTTAATGTTGCACATGTGTGGTTTTGAAACTTCCTAAAAAATCTAGAGCGATGAAAGTTTGATTGTTTTTTGTTCGATCTATGCACGGACGACTGACGTAATGATGATCAATACGTCAGTTTGATGACGATTACACTAATAAATACGTCAATGCACGAGACGAGCGCATGGTAAGGTGGCGCCGGAAAGCCGAAATAAGAAGTTTTCTTCGACTGAAATATTTTTTTATGCAAAAACAAATATTGAAGAGCTTCTTTTCTAAAAAAAAAGCTACATTATAGTTTCTTCAGACAATACACTATCTGTGAATACTGTTTTTCTAAAAAAAATAGTGGAGTTTTGTTCAGCTTTCAATCATCTTGATTGTTGGAAGAAATATGTCACACATTTCTGTATTTGAGTCATGATTGAAAAATAGACCAATGTTTCAACAAAATCGTACCTATTTTTAAAAACTATTGACAAAAAACGCATGTCTACTCCAATTTAGGTATTTTTCTTTCATTTTATTAGTACAACTCTGAGAATTACGTAAGTTTTTCTTTTTCTTGTCGTACCTACATTCTGTAGCGACGATCGTATTTGTGCCAGTCTCACACAGAGTTACGTCCCTTTCTTTAAATTTAAGCGAATCAAAAAATAATAAACTTTTCGAGTTTGCAAATGGGCCAAAATGGAAAAAGAATAATTTATTCTAGTCGCTGCATTATTTTTACCATAAAAGAAGTCGTAACGGGTTTACAGAGGATTCAGCTTCCTCGCTTTTAAGCTGAAATTTTCATTTTTCAGACAGATCACTGATCGGCGGTGCGGAGATTTACCGAGTTGAAAAGCGTCGACAGAATCAGTTGTCTGCTCGCTATCTAAGCCGACCGACCGCTAATAAGCAGTGGCGGGTGTAAGATGAAGCCTTCTAGTGATGTTCTCAAAAGTTTAAAAAAAATTCTACCTGGCCAATTTTTTCCTACATGCCCCACATTAAGCTTACCGAATTGGCGACATTTTGCCTGTTCACTAACAAAAGGAGTGGCTTCCCTTGCGAAGTGGAAACGATCGTCAAACGCTGAATCTAACAATACTTTGCTCCACACCACCAACTTTATTAGGAAATCACTAATGTTTGCTTCGATGCCATAAATTTAAGCTTACGATGTTGCACACAATAATTGTTTGTGGATTTAAAACTTTTTAAAAAAATCGTTGGGAACAAAAATGTCTGCTACTGCGCGAGCCTGTCTCGCGAGATGACGTCATGGGAAGACGCCATTACTGAAGCGAAAATAGTTTCTGTTCGATTCAAAAACCAGTACATGTATCGTGAAAACCAAAATATTTGAGTGTTTTTTCTTATAAAAACATATGCATAGTTTCTACAGGCAGTACTCGACCTTTGAATGCTTATTTTTCTGCAAATGAATCGAGTTTTGTGGAACTTTCAATCATATTGATTCTTGGAAGGAATTTGCAACAAAAATGTCTCTTCAGCCTTGTATCGGCATTGTATGAAGAAATAGACCAATGTTTCGATAAATCACGCCAGTTATTGACAGAAAACACATTTTTACAGCAAGTTAACTATATTTAACTATGTTTATCTCATTTCATAGAAATTACTCTGAGAATTGCTTACATTTTTTTTTTATTAACGTGGCTACATTCTGATCTCTCTGGGTGAGTTGATCCTAAACGCTATCAGTTTGGCTCTTCTTCTTCTTTGCTCCAACATCCTCCGTCATCATGTTGACGTTTGAGATGTATGCATAAGGGTTTCCGGTATAAACTGAAATAACACTGGTGTGAAGAAGTAGCTGCCCAGATGATCAGCTCAAAGGAGGAAGGGAGTTGTGTGGGAGGGTCAGGAGGAAGGGGCTGTGGAGGGAGCTGGAAAAAACCAAGAGGGACAGCGGAGGCAAAATCCATAAAATCCTTTGGCTAGTCGAGGAAAAGAATTTAATGAGCTTCACTATTTACAGATTATATTTCTGGAAGAAAATATGAATGTCATAAATGAAGAATGCTCTCACACCTCTCTCTCTCTCTCTCTCTCTCTCTCTCTCTCTCTCTCTCTCTCTCTCTCTCTCTCTCTCTCTCTCTCTCTCTCTCCCTCTCTCTCTCTCTTTCTTTCTCACTCTCTTTCTCTCTCTCTCTCCTTCATACACACACTAACAAACTCATACACAGACACACACACAGACAGACATACACACAACACTTTTTCTTCTTCTATTCAGGGCCCAAGGTCAGTGTGTTGACCATTCTCGCTCCTTTGGGGGGAAAACAGACTGAAAAATGGGGGTGGGGTGGTCAGTTCCTTACCGAGAACATACTTGCTTGACTAACATTGAAAGGACAATGACTCATTGAATGAGGCTGGGTGAAGGGAAACGCACAGACATGTGTGTGTGTGATACACGCGCGCACGCACACACACACACACACACACACACTGTGGCCTATTTTTGAAACTCCAATCAATATGTAGAATGTTCTGTGTTGTAAGCAAACTTTTTTTTCTTTCAGTTACCCTGAAGCCTGTATGCTGCTTTTTGAAATCATCAATAAAATGGGAGAGGCATCTGCAAAGGTAATTGTGTGTTGTGTGTGTGTGTGTGCATGTACAGATGTGTGCGGGGGGGGGGGGGGGGGGGCTTTTGCTTGTAAATGTGTGTGTGTGCGTACAGGTGTGTGCGTGTATGCATGGGTGGTGGGGGGCGTGCTTTTGTTGTAAATATGTGTGTGTGTGTGTTGTTGTTGTTGTTCAGTTTAACATCCTTCCACTAAACGTGATTCAGACAAGTGTGTGTGTGTGTGCATACACATGGGTTTTTTTTGCATCCAAATCAGTTACGTGTTCCCCTATGGTGTTTATTAACAGCACTAAGACATCAATTCATTATAAAAACCAAGCTAATTTAATCCGGAAGATGAAGGTTAAATCCCAGAAAGTGCTACCACTCAGCTCCATGAAACGCCAAAAGGAATTATTGCAAAAGGAAGGAAGAAGTCTGATAGAATATTTTGGCTTTTCACGGACGTGATTGGTGCTAATCCTTGGACATTTAAGTTAGCGTATTTTTCAGACCATTAGGCGCTTGTGTGTATAACTATAAGGCCAATAGGCCCATTTTCAAGAAAAATCTGAAAAAATTAAAGCAAAAGGCGCCCTCGTTTATAAGGCCTCGCAAAAGAAAGTCAAACTTCAAAGCCCATACGCGTTCGGTAAAGGTTTGCCGACTGCCATTATGCTGTCATAAACGAGAGTTGACTCCCCTTTCAAATCATCGAACTTCCGTTTGTGCCACTTCCTGTTGTGTTTCTGGATCTGGATACGTAGTCTAAAAACCCTACAGATTACAAAAACTAAGTGACCTGGCCAGCCAGCACCCATTCTGCAAGTCGAGGGTTTGTACTTTTTTGTGCGAAAACTGGTAGAATTATGGCATTTTAAGCTCTGCAACAATGCTTTTTACATCCAATGAAGGGTTATGGCATCTGTTGGACGGTATACCGGATGATAATAGGGATTTTGAAGCATTTTAACGTGAGTATTTGTCATATCAGCGACTCATGACCACTTTCGATGTCTAGACTGTACTGAGCACAGCAGTCGTTGCCTCTCCTCATGATTTTGTTCACTAATAGGGTGCCCTAGTTTATTAGGCGCATAGGCCTGAAATTGGAGATTAAAATATCGCCTTATAGTCCGAAAATTATGGTAGCCCTCAAAAAGATAAAGGCATTTTCCTCCACAAAACCCAAAAAGGAATTATTGCAAAAGGAAGGAAGAAATCCAGTAAAATCCTTTGGCTTTTCACAGAAATGATTGATATTTTCTGACGTTTAGTACCTTGAAAATATAAAGATATTTTCCTCCACAAAATGCGAAAAGGAATTATTATTACAAAAGGAAAGAAGAAGTCTGATAACAATATCGTTTGGCTTTTCGCAGGGGTGATGGATAATGTCTTCTGACAATTAACCGTACAAAATACGATGTTTTTTGCCGTACAGGCACAGGGGCTGCCAGGGTCCATAACCACAGGGAGACGTCTGGAAACCTCCGATCATCACCTGTACGTCATGAAGGATTCGGAGGGCAGCATGTGAGATAGGTTTTTAGAAATAATTATTTCTGTCTGTGTGTGCGTGTGTGTGTGTGTATGTGTGTGTGTGTGTGTGTATGTGTGTGCCTATTTGTCTGTCTCTGTCTGTTTCTGTAGACTCTCTCTCTCTCTCTCTCTCTCTCTCTCTCTCTCTCTCTCTCTCTCTCTCTCTCTCTCTCTCTCTCTCTCTCGGTCTCTCTCTCTCTCTCTCTCATCTCTCTCTCTCTTCTCTCTCTCTTCTCTCTCTCTCTCTCTCTCTCTCTCTCTCTCTCTCTCTCTCTCTCTCTCTCTCTCTCTCTCTCTCTCTCTCTCACACACACACACACACACACACACACATACACACACACACACACACACACACACACACACACACACACACACACACACACACACACACACACACACACTCACTCACACACTCAGAGTACCAAGCGTTCTTTACTTGAACCATTTTCCCCTTCATAGATCCTCTTGCGTAGATCTACAAGGGCGACATTGTTATGCTCGCCATCTTGTTATACTTGCAGGGGTCAAGGGGCAGTAATTGGTATTCTGAAGATGGGTTGTTTGTGCACAATCGTCATAATCAACAAGGAAAGATAACCCCTTGAATCTTTTGTATACATGTATACAGAGACCATGTTTATATGTGCACCTTCTGGTCATTCTTGGTATTGTTATTGGTGCTACCTTTGTTGTCACAGAGGTTCGTCCCTGTGAAATTCAGGTTGCTCCCACCCGGAGAGTGTGTCGCAGCCTTTTTTGTTGTTGCATGCAGGCTGGGAGGAGGAGTACATTTTAACCAAATGACAACTTTTCGTGCACAAAGTGCATGGGCACACGGGACCTCAGGTTTTGTTGTCTCATCCTGCAGGGGTATAGGGTCAGTGATTAGGATTCTAAAGAAAGCGGCTGTTTGTGCACGATCGCCACGGGCAACAGTGGGAGATAATCCACTGTAATGAAGAAGATTTTAAAACACTTTCTCTCAACTTTCTCTCCACTGTGTCTGTATTGTTGTTGACGTACCCTGGCTAAAAGACTCCAGGGATCATCCCAACACCCGAAGCACTTGAACACTATGGTACAAATGCACCAGCTAGGGATGATAACTATGTGTGTGACCGTTTTTGATTACCCCGCCCGTGGTCAGCCACACTCTGACTTCGGGGGATCTACGTTGAATAATTTGACATGGTCTTCATCCGGTTATTCTTGCAGGGGTCAGGGGGCAGTGATTGACATTTTAAAGATGGGTTGAAAGCGGCTGTGTGTGTACGATCGCCACGGGCAACATTGGGCGATAATCCATTGTGTCTTTTTGTTGTTTTTTCAGGGGTCAGGGGGCAGTGATTGGCATTCTAAAGATGGGTCGAAAGCGGCTGTTTGTGCACGATCGCCACGGGCAACATTGGGCGATAATCCATTGTGTCTTTTTGTTGTTTTTTCAGGGGTCAGGGGGCAGTGATTGGCATTCTAAAGATGGGTTGAAAGCGGCTGTTTGTGTACGATCGCCACGGGCAACATTGGGCGATAAACCAATGTGTCTTGTTGTTTTTTCAGGGGGCAGTGATTGGCATTCTGAAGATGGGTCGAAAGCGGCTGTGTGTGTACGATCGCCACGGGCAACAGTGGGAGATAATCCATTGTCTTGTGGTTGTTTTTTTCAGGGGTCAGGGGGCAGTGATTAGCATTCTGAAGATGGGTCGAAAGCGGCAGTTTATGTACGATCACCACTGCACAGGCAACATTGGGTGATAATCCAGTGTGTCTTTTTGTTGTTTTTTTCAGGGGTCAGGGGGCAGTGATTGGCATTCTGAAGATGGGTCGAAAGCGGCTGTTTGTGTACGATCGCCACGGGCAGCAGTGGGAGATGAGGCCGCCGTGTGTCCTGGACTTTTACGTACACGAGTCGCGACAGAGGATGGGGTGCGGCCGCCGCCTCTTTGACTTCATGCTGAAAGTGAGGCTTCCTGTGTTCTGCCTTGTGCTCGTTGTTGTGTGTGCACAGGAGTTCTTCTTCTTCTGTGGTGGTGGCCAGCGTCTTTGTATAGAAGTAAATACACACACTTTAGGGGGTGACCAAAGAAAAAGATGCAGAAGAGAAAAAACAACAGCAAAAACAAAAATCCGCTATCACACATAGTCTACTTGAATTTACTTGGGTCCAGTAATAATAATAATAATACTGAACACTTATATAGTGCTTTACTCCCTTTGCAGGGAGCTCAAAGTGCTTTACATAGACAATAAAACACAAATAAGTCATTATACACATAAGACTCACTACAATCAAATCAAATATACATAAAATAATATTTAAACAAAGCCCTGTTCATAACCACAAAATTTGAAGCAATATTACAATATTATAAGAAAAGAAACAAAATTGCAAGGGAAATCAAAGTTCAGCAGTCAGTAGAAAAATATCGGATGCAGCAAACAAAATAAAAATTCCTAATTCTGGACTGGGATGGGGATATTTACAGGGAGCTGCCGGCAGCTACTAATTTTCACGTTCGCCCCCAGGAAGCTGGGAACTAGCCGACCCTAGACACTCAATAAGGCAGTGCCCAGGCCCCAACCAAACGGACAAACAAAGACAAACCAACAAATCCCTAACTACTGGGGTAAAGTTAGTGTACCTTGTCCATGGAGAATTCCGCCTGAAATATCTGACAAAATCTACCTAATGTGCATGATTTGTTTAGTGTGTGTTGTGTTTGATAGCTCGATTTTGTTTTTTTCTTTTGAATTCTTTCATTTCAGTTCTACCATCGTCAATGTTATTGTTATTGTCGTTGTCTATTTACTGTTATCTTCATCATCATCATCATCATCATCATCATCATCATCATCATAACTTTCATGGTTGTCATCATCATAAGTGCACTGTCATTTATTATTGATAGTGTAATCTCGTCTCCCCGTGGGGATATCGGGGAGGTCTTTCGTAAAAATAGTTCCCCCACCTTCTGGAAGTTCTGTGCTTGTAACTTCCTCTAATCTGCCACTCTCTTTGACTCTTCCTTTTCCCTTTGCTTTCTATCATCTACTATCTTTCTGACTTATTGGCCCAATCTCCTGCCTTTAAAAATAAAAAAAATCTTCCAAATAATTTTTCTCATTAGTTTGAGGTCCTCCAAAGTTGGAATGTGTCGGCTGTATGCAGCGGGGAGACCAGTGAAAACTGAAAACCGGACACATACGTACCTTACCCATTATGGCCATATGGCTGGGAACGCAGAAGAAAAAGAAGAAGTAATCTAGTAGGAAACAAACCTTGCAGTATATTGACCTTCATTTTTATGGTCTAATTTTCATAACCTTTTTTGTCGTCATGGTATATTCCAGTCTGAAAACCTCTCCCCCCAACATTTAGCAGTGGATCGACCGTCGTTGAAATTCTCGTCGTTCCTGGCCAAACACTACCGGCTGCAGACGGAGATCCCTCAAGTCAACAACTTCGTCATCTTTGAGGGTTTCTTCACCAAACATCCAGGTGAGTCTGTGTGTCTTTTTTTAGCCCCGCGCCTCCTTGTAAAGAGGTGGAATATTGCGTTCGTTTATTCATATCTGGTTTAAACATTTTTATTGTCCCAAAACAAAAGATCGCACAATACAATACAAAATAACTGAAGCAGCAACAAGCAGAGCTTATGCTGTGCTCAGTTCGAAGAAATATTACAGCGGACAAAGTTGGCAGACATAATATGCAATTGAATGAATGAAAAAAAAATATAAAAAAATTGTACTACATACATATGATGAAAAACGATTGGCTGAAAATAGAGGAAGACTAAAGCATAACGTAACAAGGAAAATTGCGTTGAAATAGTTGACACATTTCCCACAAAATGCTGACATATACACACATGCACGGATGCACACACAAATACAAATATCTGTTGCTTTCTTTCTATCTATTTCTTTCTGTATTTTGTGTCAGTCTGCGCGATACCGTGTGGACCACTGCACAGAACCACTTCAAATGTTGTAGGGTTGCTGTCTTACTGTCGCCTTAAGCGAATGTGTCAAGTGAAGTGACGGGCTTGTTAATGCCGTACTGGGGGTGACACACCCTTGTTCCGTCTGTCTGTCTGTTTTTGTCTGTCTGTCAGTCTGTCTGGATCTTTCCATTAACCATGTTTGTAATCTTCAATGGATTCTCTTACCAAACACTCAGGTCTGTCTGTCTGTTTTTGTCTGTCTGTCTGTTTTTGTCTGTCTGCCAGTCTGTCTCGATCTTTCAATTAACAATTTTTGTTATCTTCAATGGATTCTCTTACAAAACACTCAGGTCTGTCTGTCTGTTTTTGTCTGTCTGCCAGTCTGTCTCGATCTTTCAATTAACCATGTTTGTAATCTTCAATGGATTCTCTTACCAAGCACTCAGGTCTGTCTGTTTTTATTTTTAAAAAGGTTGCTATCCTAAGATTTAACCTTGGTATATATCAACTTGATTCCGTTTCAGTGTTTAGAACTACCGGTGTGTTGTTGTGCAGAAGAGGATTTCATTCAGAGTCGACGCAACTCAAATCTGCCCCGGCCAGCCGACTACCCCAGTAAAGGTTTGTACAAGTGTATAAGGTGTAGAGTGGCACAGTGGTAGTGCGTTCGCCTCGTGTCATGTAAACCCCGAGTTCGAACCTGGGTACAGGGCATTTTTCCTCTCACTTTGCACTAGGCCTTACGGTCTGAACGTGGAGTCTTTCGGATGAGACGATCAACCGAGGTCCCGTGTGCCCATGCACTTAGCATACATTAAACCCAGTGGCAACGAAAAAGTTATCATTTGGTCAAAATTTGCCCACCCACCCCCTTTCCTTCCTCATCAAGTCGCACACAAATCGCATGCAAAATTTAAAAAAAAAAAATTGGGTGGTGCGCCTCTGGCTGCGATGCGCTCTCCAGGTGGGAGCAACCCGAATTTCACAGAGACACCTCTGTGAATATAAAGTATAAAGTAAGTACAATGACCTGTGTTGGCTTGTCTCTGTCTGTCTGTCTGTCTTCAGAGTTTGCTCGTAAATGTGTTGACTTATCATTTCCACCAAGGAAAGTGTGCATGTTTTTGACAGTGTGTTTTGTTGCTTTGACATGGTTTTTGTTGTTGAATACATTTTTAACTGTTTGAAACATGAATGTTTGAGGGTGAACTTGGGTCTGTATTGCTGTGGCAGCTGCTTTCACTTTGCTAGGCGAATAGGTGCCATAAATAACTGTGGTAAAAGGGAGTTAATTATGAGAGAGTTCCTTCACTGTTTGAAACATATTTTTGTTGTCTTTGAATACAAAATTTTACAGTAAAAGTTTCAAACGTATTGTCATTAAAATGCTTTAGCTATTTTAGCACCACGGGCGATTACATTCACCCAATACATCACTGTACACTCCCACCAAATGCAAAGACATTCACTGCCAAGTACCCTGCCATGGGGTTTGTCTAATTTTAGACCTTATGTCAGTGATTTTGCTGTCTCAGGACCAACCTCCTGGAACAAACTTCCTCTTTCCCTCCGTCAGCGACCGACCCTCTCTGCTTTCAAAGCTAACCTCAAAACCCACCTGTTCCCCCGTCATTGAAGCTCCGCTCTCTTTCTCTTCCCTCCCTTGCCTTTAGGTCTGTTTCTGCTGTATTCCATTTATGTCATCCGTGTGTGCTTGCTTCGTATTGCGTTTTTGTTTGAATGCGTTATGAATGCTAACGTGTGTGTGCGCTTTGATTTTATTTCTATCAAGCATCAGCGCCGTATAAATACTGTATGTTGTTGTTGTTGATTTTTCCGTTGAAGCAACGCATATGCACTAAAAAATAAAAAAAGTGACTCCTCTCTTGTCGGTTGAGATGCATCGGCTAACCAAGGACATAAAAAAGATACATGGCAATAGAAGAGTTAACCTCTTCGCTGCCCACGACATATATATACGTCCTCTATAGCGCTTCAGTACTTGCCACCAACGTATATATACGTCCTCTATAGCGCTTCAGTACTTGTCACCGACGTATATATACGTCCTCTATAGCGCTTCAGTACTTGTCACCGACGTATATACGTCGTATATATATACGTCCTCTATAGCGCTTCAGTACTTGCCACTGACGTATATATACGTCCTCTATAGCGCTTCAGTACTTGTCACTGACGTATATATACGTCCTCTATAGTGCTTCAGTACTTGCCACTGACGTATATATACG
>CM065705.1:3734749-3749749 GCA_017654935.2 Phymorhynchus buccinoides | reverse complement strand
CGTTTTTGACTACCCCGCCACGTGGGCAGCCACACTCCATCTTCGGGGGATTTTGGAGACTGATGATGTTATGCTAGGAGCTTGTCATGGCTAAAGACAATTCCTGCATAGCAACATTTTGATGTAGCCTTGGTGTTCTAGCCTTTGTCAATTGGTCTGACGTAGGGTAGATTTTTTTTTTATATCTGCAATATTGGGAATTCCTCTGTGACATGCATAAAAATCAGGTACCTCCCAAAATTTCAGAAAGTACGTTCTTCGGATAACAGGCCCTGAAATGATGCCTGTTAGTGGCATGTGTGTTAAAACCATTGTGGTGCATAAATGCGACATTGGTGGAGAAAGCCAAAGGGTGTATAACTAAGTATTCAAATCCCAATGCTATGTTTCGACAGAGAGTTCGCCCCCTTTGCTGCAGCGCGAGGGCGCCCCGCAGGACTACCTCCACTCCCTCAACCTCCATCAGAACTACCAAGGTCGTGACGGCCATTTGCTGGTGACCTCTGACCCCAGGCAGGTCGCCTCGGAATCTTCTGTCGCCCTTGGCAACGGTGCCATGGAATCGTCTGGCAGTGTGCAAAATGGAAAAAGGTTGGTAGCAAATGTGGTTCTTCTTCTTCTTCTTCTGCGGTCCCAGGCCGTATGGCCATGTAATGGGTGAAGTGCGTACGTGTCCGGTTTTCAGTTTTGACTGGTCTCCCCGCTGCATTCAGCCGACACATTATTCCGATTTCGGAGGAGCTCAAAGGAGAACATTATTTGGAAGAGTTTTTGGGTGAGAAAAAAAGACAGGAGAATGGGCCAATAAGTAAAAAAGATAATAGATAATAATATTATTACACACACACACACGTACGTACACACACACACACGCTCACACACATACACACACACTACTGTACAGATTTACCAAATATACCTCAAGGTCTAAGCTAATATATAATTCCTCATTATTTGGTCTTAGCAGAGATCTTGTTCAGAAGTTCGACTGACTTAGGGACAAAACTAGCTGAATTTGTAATTCTACAACGAATAGTGCGGAACCGTCTATCAGATGGCAATAGTTCATAGCAATGCGATAGAACGTGACTTTGATCATTAGCGAAGTGTTTGTGTGTGTAGTGCACGCACGCGTGTGTGCGCAATGTTTGTATTTGTGTGTGTGTACTTGTCTGTGTACATGCGTGTTGTGTACACATGCATGCCTACCTGCATGCATGCATGCTTTCAAGCGTGTGCAACTTTCACTGCACACCCTCCCTTCTATTATTTAAAAAATCATTATAACCACCACCCTGCCGCCCCTTTCTCTCTTTGAAGTGGACCGGTCCTGCCCACCCCCAGCCAGGCCTCTCAGGCGGAAGGCAGGGCGGTCCACAGCTACAGAGGGGGGTACTACACCAACCCCGCCCTGCACCCCAACGCGGACGCCTCGTGGACCGTGACGGGCGCTCTGCGAAAACAGAACTACCTCAGCGCCAGGCACTACGGCCGAACTCGCCTGTGGTGATTCAACAACAACAGCAACAACAACAACAACAACAACAACAACAACAACAACAACAAAAAAGCATGGGTGCAACCTGGCCTCGGATATATGAGGCGGCGCCTGTTTTTCAACATTTTGACGACCAAGACAAAATTGATTCAAAGTTCAAGGGGAAAAAAGTGTTGAATTCTCACTTTACCAGCCTGGAATAAGCTTCAAATTGAGTATGATTTTGCTTTTTCTTCAGCTTCAGGGGGGCAATGCCAGCTCACTGACCCCGCCCCTGTACCCTGCCCGGGGCCTGGACCCCTGCCTTGCCTGTTTTTGCATTTTCTCCAGTTGCATCCATGAAAAAGAAAAGAAAAGAAAAAAGGATTAAAAAAAAATGCCAAGTGGGGGGAGGGGGTGGTTGGGTTGGAGGTGGGGGGATAGGGAAGAGGAGGGAGAGTGGAGAAAGAGAGAGCGGGTTGGTATGAAAAATAAGTGTTGGCAGGGGGGAGTGGGGGGGGGGGGGAGAGTTTAGAGATCACACGGTTTATATCATGCCAAAAGGATAGTTGCCTTTTCAAGACTGTAATTAACTCACTCAGGACGAATGAGCCGGAGCCGGCTACTGGCCTGCACAACCGTTTAGGACGATTGAGCCGGATCCGGCTCATGAGAGTTTTCAAGAGGTTTTGATTTCTGGCGTGTAACCAGCTTTCAAGAGCCACGTCGTAATCCATGTTTAGTTTGCTTTGACCTTTCTGTGGTGGTGGTGGTGGGGGGAGGGTGTCAGAGAACGGAATGTGAAGTTTTCCTTCTGTCTATTATGTGTAAGCTGTTTTCGCCAACAGGAGACAAGCGACGAAGGTACGGAATCTGATATTTTACCATCGTTTAGTGTATGGTGTTTGGTAATCGTCTCTGAAAAAATCGGTCCCTAACTTTACATAACTTATTTGTGGTGATGCGTTTTCGAACGTAACCGTATAAATGGAATGTCCCGAACGGTTGTAAGGGGAAGCAACCAGCCATTGCCGAGTGAGTTTTGAGCAATTTTGTAAATGATGATAATATTTTAAAAAAAGGATAAAAAAAACAACAAGAATGGGTGTTCACCTCCAACTGTCAAAAACTTGGAGACTTCTTTTCCTTCTGCGTTCCCAGGCCATATGGCCATAATGAGTAAGGTATGCATGTGTCCGTTTTTCAGTTTTCACTGGTCTCCCCGCTGCATACGGGTGACACATTCTGATTTCGGAGGAGTTCAAAGGAAAAATATTATTTGGAATATTGTTTTTTTTAAGGCAGGAGAATGGGCCAATAAGTCAGAAAGATAGTAGATGATAGAAAGCAAAGGGAAAAGGCAGAGTCAAAGAGAGTGAGGAAGTTACAAGCACAGAACTTCCAGAAGGTGGGGGAACTATTTTTATTAAAAAAAAAACAATATCCCCACGTTGAGAGACTCGTGGAGGGGGCAGGGTCGTCCAGCTCCCCGTATGGAGGCATGAGGCATCCACCCACTGCCCTGGGAGACAACAAAAATTAGGATCTGAAATGGTTGCTGACGTCATTTTCCATAAAACCGCTCGCCAAGTCTTGGTGCGCATTCAACAATGTTTGTTTGTTGTATGTTTTTTCCTCTCTTTTTTTCTTTCTTTCTTGAAACCGAAAAATAAGTGAGGTAGGCAATTCTCCTGTAGGATGCAGGGCCGCATGAAATGATTCATGAAGGGGTGGGGGTTCCACCGGGGGGGGGGGGGGGGGGGCGTCCAGAGGTCATGGGGCAGAGCCCCCTGTGGGGTTCCAGTAAGCTCCCGGAAAATTTTGCGATGGAGCGATTTTTAAGGCAAATTCTGACACGATAGATCCGCAATGTTGCTATTTTTCTACCTTGTATAAGGTACATGCTTGGGACTGAGGTGTGGGGGGGGGGGGGTTCCGGAACACAGGAACCCCCACACACACCTAAATCCGGCCCTGGTATTAAGCATGACAACTTACACAGAAGGCAAGAACAGGGGAAGTAAATGGGGTGGTGGGGGTAGGGAATACATGATGCAGTTAGCATAAGTAACATCATTTGCACAATTTGTCGGGGGTGGGAGGATCATACTCTAAAAACTTGCCGTCCAACTCTCTCCAAATTTTTTATTGTTTCTGTATAGTGATTGTTTATTTTATACTACAACTGCAAGCATTCTTTCACTCTGAAATGTTTACATATATAGTGGAATCTCCCTTATAAGACCTTCAAAAATCATCCAAAATGAGGTCTCGTAAATTTGAGTTTTACGTCCTCTCAACCTGGGAAGGCACATATGGGACATCCAAAATGAGGTCGTATAAGGGAGGGGTCTTATAAGGGAGGTCATTTTAATACTTATAAAGAAGGGCAATGTCTCGGAGAAGTAGGTCTTATGTGGGAGGGAGTCTTATAATAGGAGGCCTTATAAGGGAGGTTCCAGTGTATCAGAGCTTCTACTTATCTGCATGAAGCACGTTATAATGCTTCTATAACGAAATTGTTTTACTAACTCTTGAAAACAATATTTAATAATATATAATAATTTTTTGATATTTAAAATAATATTTTCATTTGGCGATATGAATAGTTGTTATCATTATTATTTTGTTTATATATAATTGAATGGATTTGTGTTTCTTTGCATATGCATAGTCATGCTTTGCTTTATAAGCAGTTGTTATGGTTCATACGCGAGAATTCTGATCGCTTCTCAGCCTTTTGGCTAAGACAGTGATTCAGGAACATAAATTTTTGTTTACACCATGGTTGGTTTGTTCAGCCCGTCGTACATGGCGAAAGCCGATACGCAACGTTAAACTGAACTTCCATCATGCGCGTATGTTTCATGTGCAGAATAGTACTATAAGCTGTATGTATAAATAGTGTTATGTGCCGTTATTTCTTGTAAAATATTTCCATTGCTAACACGTTTGTTTGTTTGTTTGTTTGTAAGTAGAAATGAATTCACTGAACTCCAGTCATCTGACATGATTTTTATATCCTAGATGTGCCAACAGTTTGAACCGAACAGTCCAACACTTAGGGAGTCGATTTGTACTTTTTATCTTTTGAACATTTTATGTCTAGGAGTGATTTTCTAGTATATCCGAGATCGTTATAAATACTTTATGCATTTATTCAGTGTTGATGGTCTTGAGCTTCCCATGATGATATTGCTACGTATTACCGGTATATTCCCTGAGACTGCGCACATATTAGACACAGGAATCTCATACCCTTATCCGTAAAAGAAAGAAAGAAAAGTAAGCGGACGTGTTTCTGCATGCGTTTATCCCCTCCATTTATTTTATTTTATTTTAATTTGCGGATGAGCGCAGGAGGTTTTCGCGGCTAATGTATGCACGGCCTAAGCGTTCTATAAATGGTGAGCTTTGCTTAAAACTAGATTTATTATGCACATTTTCTAACTTTTTTTTTTAATGTTAAGATTTGTATGTCTTTATTATAAACATTACTCGGAGAGAGATACAGCGTTCGAGCATTCCAGTTACACACTTGTGGGTTGAGTGGGTCCCCTCCGTGGGGATGCCGGGGGGTCTTTTGTATAAATAGTTCCCCCACTTTCTGGAAGTTTGTGCTTGTAACTTCCTCTCATCTGTCATTCTCTTTGACTCTGCCTTTTCCCTTTGCTTGCTGTCATCCACTATGTTTCTGCCTTTCCGGTCCATTCTCCTGCCTTTTTTCTAGAAACACTTTCAATAAGATTTCCTCCAAGTCGGACATGCTGGTCCTAATTATTTCTTAGGTGCATAGCGGCAGCATGACGCATCTGCGCTCATAATTGACAGGAAGCTGTCTGAGCGATCGAAGAAGAAGTTGAGTGGGTGTTTAGGGCAAAGTATATGTCGAGAGATTCAGTTGTGTGTTGATAGAAAGTTACAAAAAGGCAGATCTTTTCCCCCTCCTCCTCTCCATTTCTTACTTTCTTTTTGTCCTCAAATCCCTTTGGCCGCGAGAGTGGGGATATACCCTGGGCAAGGCATCTCCACTATAAACAAAATTTAGCCCATCCCGCGGGAATTCAGACTACCCTTGCTTGGAGAGTGTGTCACTGCTAGTGCAGCACCTTCTACTTTTGCCAGTCCATTGTAGCGATTTGTGTGTGTGTGGGTATCTTTTCTTATCTTGTTTGTTGTTGTTGGCGTGCCCTGGCTAAACGACTCCAGGGATCATCCGAAGCACTTGAACACTATGGTTCGAACCCGGGTCACTCAGTCACACTGCAGTCACGCTTTGAAATTGGCAGGCGAACGTCTTAACCACTGTGCCACCTTCCTTCCCTAGTGTCTGTGCAGGTCTGTCACAGACAAGAAGAGGCTTGCTAACTTGTTTGGAACTCACAGCATTAGCATTAACAATCTGCCAAAACAGACACCCAAATAAGAAACTTTTAAATGATTAAAAATCGGTGTCGCCACCCAAAATGGTCCCCATTTTCTGACATTTGACAACTTCAGTTTGAAATGACAAGTCTAGATGTATGCGTTTTGTGTTATCTGAAAGTAATATGATCATCTAAACTTTATGTGTATCAGTGTGTTGTCTTTTCCCAATTAGGTTACAACAGTATGTGTCAGGCATGGTAGATCTCCGCCAATCATGGAAAACCTGCGAAAGTCAAAATTTTACCCCACCCCCCACCCCCCCAAAAAAAAAAAAGCCGGGGTCAAAATTTGCTCGGGTGCCTAAAAATGATGTGCGTTGCAATCGCTTGGCGGAACCGGATGTGATGACTGAACAAGCAACTTCCCGCCGAAGTTAGCAGTCGTGTGCGGCCTAGCTCACACCACACGTTTCCAGATTTGTGATCCTAGTGCTGCTTTTTCTTCTTCTTCATTTTGACGCCCAACTTCATCATTTTAGTTTTGAGTCGGCATCTTTCAAATGAAATGCAGAATCGGTTGGATATTCTTCCGCGAAACTCACTTTGCCCCCACTACCATGCCTGGTGTATGCTTTTTTGTTTGTTTTGAGTTGAGAACAATAATGGTCATCATAAAGCTGGGGGGTTTTGAGTGTATCTTTTTGCATTTTTTGTTTTTAGTGTAGTACCGTATTGTTTGGACTATAAGGCGCACCTGGTTATAAAGCACCCCCCAAAATGTAACACCAATTTCAGATTTTGTTACACATTCTTACTGTATTATCAGTCACATTATAAGGCGCAGGAGTCTCAGTCTGGGGAAAAGTATCGCCTTAAGGGCTTCGCACACTAGCGTCAAGATCTCGAGATCGCGGCGAGGCGCAGTTTGATGCGCCGCTTGTGTGCGAGATTCGCGGCGCAGCAGGATTTTTGATGCGTAGCTGCGCGATTTTGTGTTGTTCGAGAATAGATGCGGCTCTAATTTTGATGCTCAAGATCGCAGAGATCGTGAAACTAGCCAATCACAACGGACGGAAGGACCATAACTCAGATTGAAGAAAAAAAATGCTGTTGTTTCTAAGAGGAGGTTTGACGCTAGAGTAATCTTTCCTTGCTTTCCAAATAAGGAAGTTCGAGCGACAAGAGGCGAAGCGACAAGAGTCGTGTGTAAGAACACCACTGCCTCGCTACAATGTGTGCTGTGATGCAGGCGTCAACGCGTCAAGGCGTTGCTCTGAGAAACAATTGACGCCTGATGCTAGTGTGCGAAGCCCTTTATAGTCCGTAAAATATGGTAGCAACAGTATTTAGGGAGCGGTATTTATGTTAGGTTTTAAAAACAAATTTGTCACTAATTTTAATGATAATAAAGATTTTTTGTTTGTGTACAGAAAAGCAGATCTGTGAAACTGAAAGTGATGATGTCGAGAAATGTTTTTATTTTGTATATATTTTTTTTCTTTTCTTGTAAATACAGGCACCCGTCTACACAGTTTGAATGTGATTTGTTGGTTGACTGTTTTCTTCTTCCTCTATCGTTATGTATTAAACACAATATCCCCCTCCCCCCGTGGGGGTACCGGGGGGTCTTCCGTACAAATAGTTCCCCCACCTTCTGGAAGATCTGTGCTTGTAACTTCCTCTAATCTGTTTCTCTCTTTGACTCTGCCTTTTCCTTTGCTTTGTGTCATCTACTATCTTTCTGACTTTTGGCCCATTCTCCTGCCTTTTTTCCAAAAAAATCTTCTATATAGTTTTCTCCTTTGAGCTCCTCCGAAATCGGAATGTGTCGCCTGAATGCAGTGAGGACACCAGTGAAAGCTGGAAAATGGACACATACGTATCCATTGTGGCCTTATGGCCTGGGAACACAGAAGAAGAAGAAGAAGAAGACAATATGATGCATTAAGTCCTGTCCAGCCATAAAGTGCATTGACCCTTTCACCGCCAAAGTCGCATTTTAGCACCACAGTGATTTAACACCTATGTCACTAAAAGGCATCAAAGTTGGGTCTGTAATCCAAAGACCCTGTTGTCTTAGTTTTGGGAAGTAAGGATAGACCTATTTTATATATGTCACAGAAGAATCCCCAATACTGCAGATGGATTTTGTTCTCTACCCAGGTAAACCAAATGAAATGTTTTGGCTAAAATATGGCTGCCGGTGAAAGGGTTAATCACACACACACACACACACACACACACACACACACACACACAAGCATGCAAGCATCTATACACACGCACAACACCAGGATGCGACAGCATATGCATTTATATTTATTTCAATCAGTATAATTATGATCATCATAAATATTTCTCTTAATTCTGGCAAGCCGGAAAGCACAAACATCATCCGTACATTTGGAATGAAGCCTAGTAGAAGCTAGATGGATTCAAACCATCACAACTAACCAGGCACAATTTGGAATGAAGCCTAGTAGAAGCTAGATGGATTCAAACCATCACAATTAACCAGGCACAATTTGGAATGAAGCCTAGTAGAAGCTAGATGGATTCAAACCATCACAACTAACCAGGCACAATTTGGAATGAAGCCTAGTAGAAGCTAGATGGATTCAAACCATCACAATTAACCAGGCACAATTTGGAATGAAGCCTAGTAGCAGCTAGATGGATTCAAACCATCACAACTAACCAGGCACAATTTGGAATGAAGCCTAGTAGCAGCTAGATGGATTCAAACCATCACAACTAACCAGGCACAATTTGGAATGAAGCCTAGTAGAAGCTAGATGGATTCAAACCATCACAACTAACCAGGCACAATTTGGAATGAAGCCTAGTAGAAGCTAGATGGATTCAAACCATCACAACTAACCAGGCACAATTTGGAATGAAGCCTAGTAGAAGCTAGATGGATTCAAACCATCACAACTAACCAGGCACAATTTGGAATGAAGCCTAGTAGAAGCTAGATGGATTCAAACCATCACAATTAACCAGGCACAATTTGGAATGAAGCCTAGTAGCAGCTAGATGGATTCAAACCATCACAACTAACCAGGCACAATTTGGAATGAAGCCTAGTAGCAGCTAGATGGATTCAAACCATCACAACTAACCAGGCACAATTTGGAATGAAGCCTAGTAGAAGCTAGATGGATTCAAACCATCACAACTAACCAGGCACAATTTGGAATGAAGCCTAGTAGAAGCTAGATGGATTCAAACCATCACAACTAACCAGGCACAATTTGGAATGAAGCCTAGTAGAAGCTAGATGGATTCAAACCATCACAATTAACCAGGCACAATTTCACACGCAGCGGATGCTGTGAATAGAACCACAAAACGCACATCATTATATCAATATTGACATCAATCATTCTTTCTCCAATTTTCATATATCAAAGCTGCCCAATCGCAAACAGGCTCCGGCTACAGATCTGGAATTTTGGTGAATGTTTCAAGAGCTTTGATTGTTAAAAAGTATTGTTCATTTCCTTGCCTACAACACTCAAAGAATTCTTTGACATATTGCTCTCTCTCTCTCTCTCTCTCTCTCTCTCTCTCTCTCTCTCTCGCGCACTAAATTGTCTTTAATATTTGGGAGAAAAGACTGCCAAGATGTTTTTTTAAATGGTTGTAAAGAAAAGAACTTGATTTCATTCCAAAATTATAGCTGGTAGTGGTAGACATAGTTCACAGAAAAATGTTCAAACTTTGGATCACACCTCCAAGCATATAATATATGTAACAAATTCTATTTATTCATTATTTTAAATATTGGTGTTTCACCCACCCCCTGTCCCCCATAACACACACAAACGTGAAGGAAATCATGTATGTACATACAGGGTTGGTCATTTTCCGGTATATGCCTGATTTCCGGTTTTGAGATGACTAAAAAATGTAATCTCCGGTTTTTTTTAGTTAGTTTTGAACTAATTGACCCCATCCCCCGCTCAACAAAAACTTGTTATGTTAGCTGCCTGAAAAAAAAATTTGGAACACTAGTGCCCCCCCCCCCCCCCCAATAAAACTGCTGACGTTAGCTGAAAATCCGGGTGGAAGGATTTCTCGGCTGAAAAATCTCCTCTTTTTTTTTTAACAGTGGTTTTCATGCCTGAGTATTGTTCATTTTCAGGTTAACAAGAAATTGGAACTTGCCGTTTAGATTGGTTTCAGGTTTTTCAGGTTTGGGGACCCTTTGGCGCTAGCACCCCTGTATATACATACATTCAAATTTACTCTCTCTCTCTCTCTCACACACATACACACACTGGGAACTGAGAGACAAATATTCCACAAGACCGATTGATCCAAAACACACAGAGATGGACAGATGAAAATGGGATCCAGAGAAAGGCAGTTGACCATTTTGGCAGTAAAGCGATCATTTCTAACCACATTTTCCGAATATTTGAATCCTGAGTATATATATGACCATTTCTGTGTGTGCGCCACAATTTCCCAATATTTGAACAAGAGAATCCTGAGTATCTCACCGAAAGATAAGGTTTGGCAACACTGGGGAAGAGAAAGGAGGGAGGGGGGTATGAGGATCATACTTTCCAAGTGGATCCGTATGGATTATTTATGAACATTTGAGCTTGTAACAGTGTTAACAATAATATCGCATCCACAAACAGATTTGTAGTACAGTGGAACCTCCCTTATAAGACCTTCAAAAATCATCCGAAATGAGGTCTTATAAGGGAGGTAATTTTATTACTTACAAAGAAGGGCAATGTCTCAGAGAAGTAGGTCTTTAATGGGAGGGAGTCTTATAATGGGAGGTCTTAATAGGGAGGTTCCACTGTACTGGTACTAGGTCTTTGATTGGCTGTAGCGCCGCATTTTACAGACCTCAAGGCGGATCAGTTAAGGCGCATTTTAAAAATGTTGCACAAAAAGTCTTATTTTGCTTTAACACCTTTTGATTACTGTAGTATTAGTGATATTATAAGGCAAGACACATATAAGGCATATTTTCAAAATTATACACAAAAGTCTTGTTTTAAAACTTTGGTACAATAGCATTCATATTATACGGCAAGGCACATCATATAAAGCATATAATTCTTCACTTCTTCTTCATCCATCACTGTTTCCTGTCAATTACGAGCGCAGATGCGTCATGCTGTCGTTATGTGCCTAAGAAATAGGCCCAGCATGTCCGTCTTCGGCTGGAGAAAAGCTTTGTAACAAAGACAGGAGAATGGACCAGTGAGCCAGAAAGATGGTAGATATATTAGGTATGGTATTAGGTACTTTATAGTCACAGAGGCGTCTGTGAAATTCGGGTTGCTCCCACCTGGCGAGCGTGTCGCAGCCAGAAGCGCAGCCCCCCCCCAATTTTTTTTTTTTGCATGCAATTTTTTGTGACTAATGAGGAAGGAAAACGGGGTGTGTGTGTGTAAATTATGACCAAATGACAACTTTTTTGTTGCAACTGGGTTTAACGTGTGCTAAGTGCATGGGCACATGGGACCTCTGTTTATCGTCTCATCCGAAAGACGACAGTAAGCAAAAGGAAAAGGCCGAGTAAAAGAGAGTGACAGTTTAGAGGAAGTTACAAGCACAGAACTTCCAGAAGGTGGAGGAACTATTTGTACGAAAGGCTCCCCCAGTATCTCCACCAGGGGGAAATTCTACACAAAAGTCTTATGTTGTTTTAACCATTTCTTTTCACTATAGCATTAGTCGTTGCAAGGCAAGGCTGCAGCACTGAGAGTGAAGATTAAAATCTCTGTTACGGTTGCTATGGCGATTCTTCCTTCTGTCGGCGCTGCCCCGCTGAAGGGGGAGCAGGGGGCTGAGACGAGCAGGGGGGACCACTAGCCACTAACGCTGAAGTAGGGTAGTGGGTGTGGGTGTGGTATTGGCGGGGGGAGGGGGAGGTGGTAGGCCGATGATTCGAAGCAGAATACTGACTCCCCACCACACGCATGCGACTGGTATCATTGTGGAAAACCAGCAGAGGGGGGTTGGGGACAGGGGCGGCGCTTTTTCTGGCCGAGCCTTGTCGGGGGGAGTAGAGCGGGGCCTGGAAGGAAGAGCCGTCGATTCTCAACATGTCCATCACATGACCCGTCTCCGTCCTCTGCCTCTGCAGAGCTTTGCTGAGCGCCGTGACCCGTCGGCCCGAGCGTTTAGCGCCGGAAACCTTGTTCCCGCCGCCGGTCAGATTAGCACAATCGTCGTCATTGACATCCGAGCTGTTCTTTTTCCCTCCCTCTTGTAAACTGCCCTGCTGGAGGGGGGTGGTGGCGGTGGTATCAGAGGGTGGTAAGGGGTGGTTTTTAAACCCGCTGCCTTTCAAGTAGTAGGGAACGTCCCGGGCGAGTTGTTTCTGCCTTGGGGCACTCGGCTGCCGATGATGGTCAACTTGTGTTGCTGTGAAAGCACTGCGCACCGTTGTTCTCGATTCCTGGTGACATACTGTAGACTCCAACAAGTTTTCTTCAAACACTGTGTTTTCATTTCCGGTGTCGAGCCTGGTAGCGCTGGTAGTGTGTTGTTGTTGCTGGTGTTGGTGGGGACATTTTTCTGTCTGGTGTAGTTGTGCGGCGTTGTTTTGGCGTGGATAATTTTGTCCTTCGTCGCATTTACGGCATGGAAAAGACCCCGGATTTTGCATAGTTTCCGAGCGACCTGGCTCTTCTTGCAAACTGAGACATTGCGACTCCCCGTCCCTAGCAGCACTTCCGCGGATGTGAGAATCAGTTCTTACTCTGAGATTGAAGCCGGTGTTTTCCGGACGTACAGAAGCTGGCTGGCCTAAAAAACCCGTCTCTGCATTCGCCCCAACACATGTATTTTGTCCAGCAAGGATCTCTTTTCCACCTAACTCCAACCTAGGAACGTTGCAAGGTTGGCCTACAGTAAATATATCAAAATTCTGCACACTGTTGTTTCCGATGTCAGCCGAAACGTCTAATTGTCCGTCCTTCTTTTCCGGATGGGAATTTTGGGGATCCACTGGTTGTACACCCAGTGTGTTGTCGTTGTTGGACTTTGGTTGGATTGGTGTATTGAAGTCCAAAGACTGTTGGTTTAGCTTTAAGGAGTCTTCACAGTCTGGTTCATGTTGTGGATGTGTCTCGTTCGGATCATCGTCATCCAATCTGAAGTGCTCCTCGCTTGTGTCTAGATCTTCGTCATCATCACCATCATCATCACTCGGCACTTTGGCGTTTAGAATGTCGTCAGAATCAACTTCTCCATCATCATCATCATCATCGTTTGTCACTTCGTTATCAACATTCTTTTCTCCGTCATCATTCACCACTCCATCATCATCACCATACTTGTCAACATCTTCATCCTCCTCCTCCTCCTCATCATTTTCCTCGCCATCATCATCACCATCATCGCTAAAGGGATTCCTGTCCTCCACACTGGACGACACAGACACCTCCAGACTGCTGTGCGCGCTGTCAGGGGGAGAGAACCCGTCCACAACCGCCTCCCAGTCATCTCCCCTGTCTCCTCCCCCACGCGCTCCTTCCCTCCCCCGACTGTCCAATCTGCCGCGGTGAACGCCCTTCGTTCTGGAAGCGGGAGCTAAGCGCACCAAGCCTCTCCTTCCTTCAAGAAACGACTGCCCCGCTCCGCTCTCTCTTCTCTCTACAACACCATGCCGCTCTTCCCTTCCACTCTCCTCGCTTGTTCTTTTCGAGTTCAGCGCCGATAAAGAGACAGGTCGTGGAATGTCCTTCACATCTTCCCCCCTGTGAAAACCTCCTACTGCAGCTCGCTCACGTATTCTCCTCTTTCCCACGTTCTGCACCGACTCGGAACAGGAAGCATTTTGGCTTACATTCTTCCGCGTGTAAAGGTAAATCTCTCTGGCTGCTTCATCCTGAACATCTACCCCCGTCACGATTTTGCCCGAGGCTTGGTGGACATTCCCCATGCGCTCTCTCTCTCCATCGTCACCCCACATTTCGCTCATGAAGTAGTGTGGAAGAGAGGCTCCCTCCTCCCGCGCTTTGGCAGACACCACCTCTCTCACAAACTCCTGGTTCAGTCCTGTGTGCGGGTCAACCGCATAGCTCTCCCAGCTGGACATCCCATCCCCGCGAAACGCACGCCGGTTTGTTACGTTACCACCGCCATCACCGCTGAAAGAACGAAACGCTGACCGAGACCTCGGAAGGTAAAGGCAGCGAGGATTCCACCCTCCTTGATTTCTGGGATACTCTGCGGATCGCGAGACCTCTCTCTCTACTTGTCGAGGTGGCAGTGGTGCATGGTAGACCACAACCCGTTGAGGGTTGAGAATGACTCCGGCTGATGCCTGGTTGAGAAGAAAAGCCTGACTTTCAAGAGCGTTGCTCGAGTCATCAGGGAGTAGATTTCTTCCCTCCGGGTTGAGAAAATGTTGACCGGAAGAGGTAGCCTCAGGATTGAGAAGAAACGCCTGACCGTTGTGGCTGTACAAGTCGTCAGGGCGCGCGTTTCCTCTCTCTGGATCGAGAAGAGTTTGACCGGGTGTAGCGCCACGGTTAAGGTCGTAGTAATAAACGTGGCCGCTGTTGTGCTCATTCCAACCACGGGGGTGGAGAGAGATAGACTGACCCGGTGAGTCAGCCCTAGGATGGAGACCAGCCTGACTGTGGTGGTGGTGGGGGGGGTTGAAGGCAGGAGGGTCAGCGTCCATTCCAGGGGCGGGGGCACAGTGGGGTGGAGCGTTCCACAGCGTTTGGTTGGTGGATGTCGTCGTCGTCGTTGTGGGGCCCCAGGGGGCCGCGGCCTGCAGGGTCAACCAACTCCGCGGGTGACTCTGTACAGAAAGTGAGAATGGGATGGAGGTGAGGAGGGGAGGGGGTGAGGGGTGGTGTAGTGGTTGTGTGTGGGTGTAATGTATGTGTACTGTAGTGTAAGTCTCTCTGTGTGCATGTGTGTGTACGCGCGCACACACGTGTGTGTGTGTGTGTGTGTGTGTGTGTGTGTGTGTGTGTGTGAACACAAACAGGAAACAAACAGACAGCAAGACACATTTAAAAAATATGTGGAATAAATATGAAACATATACCAAAGTAGCCTACTGTACATCATCTATCGTTTAAAAGCCGCTTCACACTATCCAACCATTTTAGATGGAAGACAATTCAGTTGTGAACTCTGTACAACTACTTGTGGCTG
>CM065705.1:3722249-3729749 GCA_017654935.2 Phymorhynchus buccinoides | reverse complement strand
GTCACAACGACGCACAACTGCCACGGACAAACGCTAACAGCAATAATTACAGCATGGACAAACGCACACACACACACACACACAGGGAGAGAGACCCTATTACTGACAAGACAAACCACGCTGCTTTTCTTTCCCAGATAGATACGTTGCGGTTTTTTCTACTATGAAATCTTTACAACAATCACAGCTATCTTAAAATCCCCCTCCAAAATATAAACTGAGCGTGTTACATTTTAAAAAAACATGAAACAGATATATGCTCATCAGCAGCAGCATCAATCATGAACAAAACACACAGATATTGCATGACAATCAAGTCTAATTCCATGATATATAGTATAAATAACTGTATTAGTATAAGATGAAAAATGACTGCAGTACCTTTTTGAGTAACGTAATGGTGGTGGTGTATTACTATAACATATAAACAGTACTGTGGTGGTATTAGGATCACCCAAAAGGTGACTATTGCTAAGATTATTACGCTTTTGACACGCAGATTACATCATACAAAATGTACACAAATACATTGTTGTTTTTATGTTTTTGATCCCATACAATAATAATATTATTCAAAACACACACACTGTAAAAAACAACACAGTTTTCTTCAATTACATAATGCATGGTGTACAAAGTTATCTCGTTACACTTACAACACAGAAGCTACCCATCTTTAATCATTTCATAAGCACTTGAGCATGTACCCTATTTTACGGACTACAATTTTAATTTTTTTTCTCTCACATTCTTAACTTCTTTGTGAAGCGCTTAGAGCCCCGTAAGGAGAATAAGCGCTATAAAAATGGTCATTATTATTATTATTACAAGGCGATACTTTTTCCTAGACTGAGACCCCTGCGCCTTATAATGTGACTGATAATATAGTAAGAAACTATAATAACAAAATCAGAATTTTGCGTAAAATTGCCTTATAATCAGATGTGCCTTGTAGTCCGCAAATTACGGTACATTAATTAACATTCAAATTACGGTACATTAATTAACATTCAAATTACGGTACATTAATTAACATTCAAATTACGGTACATTAATTAACATTCAAATTACGGTACATTAATTAACATTCAAATTACGGTACATTAATTAACATTCAAATTACGGTACATTAATTAACATTCAAATTACAGTACATTAATTAACATGCAAATTACGGTACATTAATTAACATTCAAATTACGGTACATTAATTAACATTCAAATTACGGTACATTAATTAACATTCAAATTAATTCAAAAGCTCAGAATACAAAGCGGTAAAACAATCTGACAGCAAATAAGCTCTGTATGTCAAGATGATCACCATACACACTAGGTACATGTTTGGATTATCATTAATTTTGAAAGATCCAATTTAAAACTAAACATCTCTTGATTCATACTGATAACTGTTCACACCCATATACTATGATATTTGCACACATGTTTGTGTGTGTGAGCACATACACATACATACATAGAGAGAGAGACAGACAGACAGAGAGAGAGAGAGAGAGGGGGTGAAAAAGAGGGAGAAAGATGGTGGAAAGTGATTGACTCAGTTTGCTTCTCGCGCAAAACACTTGATCTTTATTTGTTGTAAGGCTTTCTTTAGGAATGCCCCTACACCCTTATCCTGCTTAAACAGCCTCTATAACTGTCTGTGTGTGTGTGTGGGGGGGGGGGGGGGAGAGAGAGAGAGAGAGAGAGAGAGAGAGAGAGAGAGAGAGAGATTAGCATAGTGTTGGAATTTAATTTCTCTAGGGTCAGATATGCAATGTATTCCAAATAGCCCCCTCTCCCCCTCCCTCTCCCATGCTCTCTCTCACTCCCTCGTACTCTCTCTCTCTCATCGCCATCTGTTTGAGTCTGTCTTTCTTGTCTTTCTGTTTCTGTATCTCTCTCTGTCTCTGTCATTTTGTCCTTCAGACATCAAAGCTCACAGAGTCTTCAGCTGCTGTCAATTCTCTTTTTCTCTTTGAAAGAATACACCACCCCACCCTGGCCCCATGGGGATACCGGGGGGGAGGGGGTCTTCTGTACAAATAGTTCCTCCACTTTCTGGAAGTTCTGTGCTTGTGACTTCCTCTAATCTCTCTCTCTCTCTTTGACTCTGCCTTTTTTCCTGCTTTCTGTCATCTACTATCTTTCTGACTTTTGGTCCATTCTGCTGCCTCTTTTCCCCCAAAAAAAATCTTCCATATAGTTTTCTCCTTTGAGCTCCTCCAAAATCGGAATGTGTCGGCTGAATGCAGCGAGGACACCAGTGAAAACTGGAAAACGGACACATACATACATACATATCCATTGTGGCCTTATGGCCTGGGAACGCAGAAGAAGAAGAAGAAGAAGAAGAAAAAGAAGAAGAAGAAAGAATACCATAAGAAAAAGCTTTCCAATAACTTTTTTCGCTTATAAATATGGGTTGAGTGTGAGCTCTAGTGGAAGCAGTTGGTGCATGGGTGCATGAATAAAGTGTATTTCGTTATTTTGACAGCCGCACTCACAACAGGACTAAGGAAGGCACTTTACTCCTGTTTCTCCCCTGAAGACGGAATGTGGCTGCCCACGCGGCGGGGTTATCAAAAACGGTTACACACGTAATTATTATCATCCGTAGCTGATGCACTTATACCACAGTGTTCAAGTGCTTCCGCTGTTGGGATGATCCCTGGAGTCTTTTAGCCAGGGTAAGCCAACAACAGCAACACTCCTATTTCCTCAGTCCACCCAGGTGTAAATGGTCAGTCGGGGAACAAGTCCTTCGGATGAGACTTAAAACCTCCGACTTTGGAGGATGGCTGTTGGGATGATCCCTGGAGTCTTTAAGCCAGGGTAAGACAACAACAACAACCACTTTAAGATAGCATGACTTTCAAGAGGATTTGATTCATGCTCTCAGTGAAAGCTGTAAATTCCAAACTGCTGTTGACAAACATCTAGGCACAAGTGGCTTTCCAGTGTCTTCTGTGTTCAGCCCAAACAAAAGTTCACGATAATATTAGACACGGCATTCACGTTAGCGTTCAACACAGCAATTTAATTGTCAAAAGGCAGCTCATCAAAAATCATCCTTATTCATTCTGGTATTGTAAGATAAGGTAATTGTCGGAATGAGAAGAAAAACAAAACTAATTTAGAGTATCTCTCTTACAAAAATGAACTTAGATAAAAACGTGATAATTCACAGAAGAGATTTCAGCAAACAAATCATACAAACGGTTTAGCATTTTCGTTAATTACAGCATCGTCTTGGCTTAAGGCTAGCTGTGTCAGACCGATTAACATAGGCTAGAACACCAAGGCTACATCAAAATGTTGCTATGCTCTGCATAGTTATGCGGGGATTGTCTTCAGCCATGACAAGCTCCTAGCATAACATCACCGGTCTCCAAAATCCTCCGTAGTGTGGCTGCCCACGTGGTGGGATAATCAAAAACGGTCACACACACAATGTTCTCATCCCTAGCTAGTGCATTTGTACCATAGTGTTCAAGTGCTTCAGCTGTTGGGATGATCCCTGGAGTCTTTAAGCCAGGGTAAGACAACAACAACAACAACAACCACTTTAAGGAAGCATGACTTTCGAGAGGATCTGATTCAAGCTCTAAGTCAAGATACGGTAATTGACGGAATGAGAAGAAAAAAAACTAATTTAGATTATCTCTCTTTCAAAAATGAACTTAGATAAAATGTGATAATTCACAAAAGAGATTTCAGCAAACAAACGGTTAAGTCTTTTCATTAATTACAATAATTAATTAAAATCGAACCCCGCCCAACAGACACCCAGATTTCCCCCACAACCCATCAACCAGGATAGTCTTTAAATTATTCACTTATTCCTGAAAGAGTCTCCAGCACACTAGCTCCCTGTATAGGTACTGTAACACCCATCCTGCAATGCCATTGGTTTCAATACACAATCGACTGCAACACGGTAGAACCTCCCTGTTACGACCTTCCCTGTAAAGACCACATCCCACTTAAGACCCACTTCTCTGAGACATTGCCCTTCTTTGTAAGTACAGTAGAACCTCCCTGTTACGACCTTCCCTGTAAAGACCACATCCCATTTAAGACCCACTTCTCTGAGACATTGCCCTTCTTTGTAAGTACAGTAGAACCTCCCTGTTATGACCTTCCCTGTATAAGACTCCCTCCCACTTAAGACCCACTTCTCTGAGACATTGCCCTTCTTTGTAAGTACAGTAGAACCTCCCTGTTATGACCTTCCCTGTAAAGACCACATCCCATTTAAGACCCACTTCTCTGAGACATTGCCCTTCTTTGTAAGTACAGTAGAACCTCCCTGTTACGACCTTCCCTGTAAAGACCACCTCCCACTTAAGACCCACTTCTCTGAGACATTGCCCTTCTTTGTAAGTACAGTAGAACCTCCCTGTTATGACCTTCCCTGTAAAGACCACATCCCATTTAAGACCCACTTCTCTGAGACATTGCCCTTCTTTGTAAGTACAGTAGAACCTCCCTGTTACGACCTTCCCTGTAAAGACCACCTCCCACTTAAGACCCACTTCTCTGAGACATTGCCCTTCTTTGTAAGTACAGTAGAACCTCTCTGTTACGACCTTCCCTGTAAAGACCACATCCCACTTAAGACCCACTTCTCTGAGACATTGCCCTTCTTTGTAAGTACAGTGGAACCTCCCTTATAAGACCTTAAAAAATCATCCAAAATGAGGTCTTATAAGGTAGGGGTCTTATAAGGGAGGTAATTTTAATACTTACAAGGAAGGGCAATGTCTCAGAGAAGAAGGTCTTATGTGGGAGGGAATCTTATAATATGAGGTCTTATAAGGGAGGTTCCACTGTATTAACATTACCTTCCTATTACAACTCCCTCCCACTTAAGACCTTGTTTGGGACGATTTTTCAAGGTCTTAACAGGGAGGTTTCACTGTACAACTTATCCCGGTCCGCAACATATATAATAAGACTAGCGCAACGCCTAGTACTGGCAATGCACCATACTGGTAAGGCCTGGTAACGGTAACGCCAAGTACTGGTAACGCTGAGTACAGGAAATTTGAAGCGATTCGGTTAAGAAACGGCGGAGTTATAAGGCCCCGTTTCCCGTTGGTGCTGCTGGGAGAGTGACGCGCTCTCCCGATTCTCTTCCAATTTGCTGCCAGGCTTTGCCCAGGCCATAGCAAGCCTGACAGCAAATTTGAGGCGATTCGGTTAAGAAACGGCGGAGGTATTCGTGAAAAGGTGAAGCGGCGTATATCGCGCGCGTTTCTGAACCGATTCGCTTCCGGTTTGGCACACCGATAGTCACCGTCCCCGGTCATCTACCTGCCAAATTGGAAGGCAATCGGCCCAGAAACGCCGGAGATACGGCGCCGAGAGGCCGGCGGATGCGCGTTTCGCGCATTTGCGAAACCGCGCAAATGATACGGCCGCCTCGGTTGCCGTTGCCATCGCCCCGTTAGGGCTCACAGCAAATTTGAAGCGATTCGGTCGAAAAACGGCGGAGTTATAAGGCCCGTTTCGTGTTTCAGACACACACACACACACAGACACACACGGACAGTTGGCTTTTTACTATATGATGATGAAGCAGATGTTTGGCAAAAAAGAAAGTCTCCACAGCGAAAAAGTTCAAGGCTTAAGAGTAACCTTCAGCAATAAGTCAGCACAGCAAATAATTTTTTAGATTTCCACACAACTCAGATTAACGTTCTCTCAAACGAATCAAGCGCAGCAAACGGCAATTGCACACAAAAGGCTATAATAACGTCAAGGCAGAGTATGAAAAGTGCTAACAAAACAACCGCGCCAAACGGCAATGACACACAGCAGGCTGGAACATCAAGGTAGTGCTAACAATCCACACGCCAACATCCTACGGGTGCGTTATAAACGGTGCAGCTGAAGAACAACAAACACAGCAGCTTTACCCCGGAAGCTATCGATGGCGCCTTGTTGCTGTTGTTGTTGCCGTGGTGATGATGATGATGATGATGGTGACGACGATGATGGCGCTGGTTGGCGGACGAAGAAGCCGACTGGTTGGCTCGTCGCTGAATCATCTCCTCCAGCTCCCCCTGGGGGAGCTCTTCGTTGTTCAACATCAACTCCGCGATCTTCCTCAAGTTCATCTCCCCTTCGTTCGCCGAAGCTGGTTTGGACGACGACGACGCGTGTTGTTGTTGCCCTCCCCCTCCTTCTTTCAACCTCTGCGGGATGGCACTGCTGTTCCAGAATTTGAAGTACGGCACCGGACCCTCCCCCCCGGCTGCGTCTTCCTGAGATTTTGGGGCCGCCCGCACGCTTCGCGAGGTCTGCGCGGAATTATTGTCCGTTTCGGCGGCGGCGGAAACGCTGTGGGCGCTCTGGGATTTGCGAGGGTCACCGTCGCGGTGCCGCAGCTTGCCCTTGCCTTTGCGTGCTGCAGCTCTGGAGTCGTGTTGGGTGGAGGGCCGGTTATTCCCTCCCCCTGCCCCTGTCACTGTCCTGGACACGCCCTGCAGCTCGAAGCTTGACGGCAGGTCTGGCTTCGTCCCGGATCCTCTCAACCCCCGCGGCTGCACGCTCTCGTTCCTTGGGGGCTCGTTCATCGCGTTCAGGCTCAGATTCAAGGGGCGGAGGTCGTTGATGAACTCTTTCACCATCTGCTCCTTGTCCGTGACCTTCACCTGACCTTGACCCGGACTCTGACCTTTGGAGGTGGCGTTGCCGGGGCCGGGGTCGAAGGGCAGCAGGTGGGTGCAGTAGCGGCGGTCCAGGGTGGACTTGGCGGGGTTCCACAGCACGGAGCCCGTGAAGAGGGTGGGCGTCTCGGTCAGCATCTCCTCCCCGGGGAACACGTGGTAGGTGCAGGAGGGCTCCAGGCGGGGCCGCGGCCTTATCATTGAAGCATCCGGCGGCGGCGCTGAGGCGGCCAGGCACGTGGTGCTCAAACGGTCGAAGCTCGCCGCGTCGCTGTTTTGCGAGTCGCTCCTGAACCGGGGCGTGAGCTGGGCAGGGGCCACCTGGGGCTCCAGGGATTTGGCGACGATCGTGTCGTTATCGGGAGGAGCACCGGCGCCACCTCGTGGGGTTTTGATGAGCTCTGGGAGAGGCGACCCTGGGGAGGTGATGGTGGTGGTGTTGTTGTTCTCTTCTGTCGGCTGTGTGTTAAAACCATGGGCGTGAAACTAAAACACAGCTAAGGCATGAAGCAACGGGTCTACGCTATAAAGGAATGATATCGCACAGACTAAACTTCACTGACACACCTCGTTCGGTTAACTCTTCTAGCACTGGTGTATTCGCCCGGTACATTCCACTTCACTCCCACCAAACGCAAAGACATTCGCTGCCAAGTACCCTGCCATGTGTTTGTCCACTATCAGTGATTTTTCTGTTTAAAAAGTTTCTCTTTCTTTTTATGCATTCCCAGGCCATACGGCCATAATGGGTAAGGTACATATGTGTCCGGTTTTCAGTTTTCACTGGTCTCCCCGCTGCGTACAGCCGACACATTCCGATTTC
>CM065705.1:3622249-3714749 GCA_017654935.2 Phymorhynchus buccinoides | reverse complement strand
GTTTAAAGTATTTCGGTGTACTTCTTCAGCTTCACTCGCACATACATACACATCTGTACACACTCACACACAACTGCACATGTGCATGCACACAAATACAGTCTCAGAGAGAGAGAGAGAGAGAGAGAGAGAGAGAGAGAGAGAGAGAGAGAGAGAGAGAGAGAGAGAGAGAGAGAGAGAGAGAGAGAGAGAGAGAGAGAGAGAGAGAGAGAGAGAGAGAGACATAGACAGAGAGAGAGAGAGAGAGAGAGAGAGAGAGAGAGACAAAGAGAGAGAGGAGGGAGAGAGATACAGAGAGAGAGAGAGAGACATGGACAGACACACATAGAGAGAGAGAGAGAGAGAGAGAGAGACAGACAGAGACAGAGAGGGACTTGACAGACAGACAGGAGAGTTACAGAGCAGTGACCAACAAACGGACACAAAAGAGAGAAGGAGGGAGTTAAGATATAGATACAGACATTGAGAAAGAAAGAGAGAGAAAGAGACATGGACAGACACACATAGAGAGACAGAGAGTCACAGAGAGAGAGACAGAGTCAGAGACAGAGAGGGACTTGCAAACAGACAGAAACAGATAGGCTTCATTTAGTGATTTACATGTCAGCAGTGACCAACTTCTCAATCAAACGCACACCTAAGCTATGGTTATATACCCGAGCAACTAACTACTACAGCATTAGTATTTCTTGAGGTATTAACATGGCGATTCATGAAATATTACTCCTTATCTTCTTTATTCGCCGAGAAATGAGACGAGCAGCATTATTCTGGACCCCCCCCCCTTTCCATAAGCTTCCTGAGAGAGGAAACGACGGATGGAACCCACCCATCCACTCTTTGCTGTTTATCTAAGCTCATATATGAACAGGGGAGAGTTTTAATTGTGTGGTTAGAGAGAAGAGAGCATTCAGTTGCAGTTTGGGGGGGGGGAAGATTTGATCTAAGAGCAGAAAACATTGTCATCAGAAAAGCTAGATGTAGAATAGAATGCTGGTTGATGATGGCGGAGAGAGGTTGGGTATAAAGAACAAAAAGGATAGAAAGAGAAAGAGTAACAGACAGACAGATGATTGTCCAAGTTTGTGAACATCAAGCCCTTTGCAGAAAAGTTCAACCAAAGATCACACACCTATGCTTTACCTCAGATGAGCCCAAAGCGCTTTACAATCATTATGCAACAGATAACACACACACACAGACACAGATGCACACACACACACACAGCACACACACACACACACACACACACACACACACACACACACACACACACACACACACACACACACACACACACACACACACACACACACACACACACACACACACACACACACACACACACACACACACACACACACACACACACTCACACCGTGTATCAGAACTATAGAGTAAAGATCTCTGTTACACGTGGACATTGTTCACTTTTCCCCCCATGGCAACACAATGATATAATATCCAAGTAATCTAATGAGTGGCTATCACTGTGTGTTACTATTGCTATGGGGAAAGAGAGAGAACAATGTCCACCTGCACAGAGACCTTAACCCTTTCATGGCCACTGTCGCCTCTTGGCACCACAATGATTGAACACCCATGTCACTGAAAGGCATCAAATGAGGGTCTGCTGACCTTATGTTCTTAATTTTGGGAGGTAAGAATAGGCCCTATTTTATGGATGTCACAAAGGAGTCCCAAATATTGCAGATGAAATCTTTCCTCTACTCAAGTAAGTTTGATGAAAAGTTTTGGCTGAAAAATGGCTGGCGTTGAAAGGGTTTTAAACGCTGTGATCGGAAGTGACAGCTAAAAAGAATTAAGGAGGGCGTTTGGAGATTAGTACATTCTTCACACTAACTAAACCCCACTACACTAAAACATTAACGCCCACTAGTTAGTCACTGCTGGATTAGCTCTTGAACATCAATACCCTTCACACTATCCACTTCTCTCCTAGGACCCCCCTCTCCCTCCTGTCCTGACCCCCTACCCCCACCCCTCTCCTCCAGTTCAAACAACTGGGCATAACAAAATATAGACCTAGGTACTGTGTGGGAACCACATGACAAAGCTTGTTGACTAAGTAGTAACAAAAAGCCTAAATGTTACAAAGAGTGATAACTTCGCAGCCTACAAACCTTGCAAAGATTTTATGAAGCCAACTTTCTTATTTCCCACCTGGAAGGTGAAAAGGTGGAAGGTGGGAAGTGTTAGTTTTGTTGTTGTAGGCAGTGAGTGAGTTCACAATGATCCCCAGCTGTAGTGTAGGTGAAAGGGTTGGAGTAAAAAAACCACCTGGCTTCAGTCAGCTGCGAGGAGTGCGAGCTCTTTGTATATTCAGGCTTTTTGGTAGTAAGTAGAATAAGAACTTACAGGCCAGCCACACTATATACGATATGACCCCAATAGGATCCGATTGTGACGATGTCTGTGAGGCGAGATTCACGTGAAATACTTCCGTCTAAAAATAATGCTACTGTTTTCGCTCACTGTACTCAAGTTACACCCCTATACACGAATGAAATAAAATGTCTGATACAAAAATACACACATTTTATCAGATTCGTGTACGGCGAACTACAAATATAAGTGAACATAACTATAGTAGGATTTCATCAGATTTATTTAGACAGTAGAATTGCACATGTATCATGCCTCACAAATTAAGGTCAAAATAAAATGATACAAAAATACATACATTTTATGAGATTCGTGTACGGCGGACCTAAAAATACTATTACACAGTGAACATAACCAGTAGGATTTCATCATATTTATTCAGACAGTAGAATTGCACATGTATCATGCCTCACAAATTAAGGTCAAAATCGGGTCGCAGTGAATCGAATCGTATGTAGTGTAGTGTGGTTAGGCCTTTAGGAAGAGAAGGCAGGGGGGAGGGGAGGGGGGCAGTTGTAGGAGCTAAGAGGGGGGAGAGGAGAAAGGGGCAGGGAGGAGGGGGGGAGAGGGTTAGAACAGAGGGGGGTGGAGGGGGGGCTGACTGAGTATATAAAAAAGGGTGACTTTAAAAGGTGTTGGAAGGGGAAGGGGGGGGGGGAGGTAGAGGAGCAGAGCGAGATGACTTGTAGAGTGAGGGTGGGGAACTGGAAGATTATAGGACACAGTATGGCAGAATGGTAGGGGAGGGGAGGGGGGGGGGGAGTTAAGCTCTAAGATCCCTACAACAAAGATCAAGGGTCATGCAACTTGTAATCCAGGTATTTGACAAACGAGGCGTTGGCTTCGCTCCAACACAAAAGGCAGGAACTGTAGATAGACACTGCGACAAGCGTTTTTAGCAATGGTTAAAGTAGGACGTCAGCCAGGGGCTGCAATTGTAATTGGCCTCATTGACTAATTGCGTTCGTAACATTCTGCCTTTTTTGCTGCAGTGTTTGAAAAAAAAAATCAAAGAATATTGGCATTAGGAGATTTGACAGGCATTAACAAAGAGTGAGTGTCGCTCAAAATATTTGCTGAATAAATTCTTTATCTTCTTCTTCTGAGTTTCCAGGCCATATGGCCATAATGAGTAAGGTACGTATGTGTCCGGTTTTCAGTTTTCACTGGTCTCCCCGCTGCATGCAGCCGACACATTCCGATTTCGGAGGAGATCAAAGCAGAACATTATTTGAGATTTTTTGGAGAGAAAAAAGTCAGGAGAATGGGCCAATAAGTCAGAAAAAATAGTCGATGATAGTAAGAAAAGGGAAAAGGCAGAGTTAAAGAGAGTGATAGATTAGAGGAAGTTGCTAGCACAGAACTTCCAGAAGGTGGGGGAACTTACTTGTACTGAAAGACCCACCCCCCAGTATCCCCACGGGGAGGCTGAATAAATAATTGCCAGTTATTCCCAGGTGTTGTGTTTCTTCTTTTTTGAACGTTATCGAGAATAACAGTTTATGAAAATGACTCAGTCGGGAAAATAACAAATCATTTTTCTTACTGAAATACATCCATGAGAATGATGTGCGAAACTGAAATCAACACAGATTTTTTCTTACACAGTGGAACCTCCCTTATAAGACCTCCCATTATAAGTCTCCCTCCCACATAAGACCTACTTCTCTGAGACATTGCCCTTCTTTGTAAGTATTAGAGGTTCACTGTATTAACATTACCTCCCTTATAAGACCCCTCCCTCATAAGACCTCAGTTTGAATGATTTGTGAAGGTCTTATAAGGGAGGTTCCACTGTAGTATATTCAGTAAGAGTGCTGCACTGAGTTAGTGAATAGAATTACAGTGGAACCTCCCTTATAACACTCCCTCCAACTTGAGACCTCCATCTCTGAAACATTGCCCTTATTTGTAAGTATTGAAATTACCTCCCTTATAACACTCCCTCCAACTTGAGACCTCCATCTCTGAAACATTGCCCTTATTTGTAAGTATTGAAATTACCTCCCTTATAACTCCCTATTGAGAAATCTGAAACATTCCCTTATTGAAATTACCTCCCTTATACAACTCCCTCCAACTTGAGACCTCCATCTCTGAAACATTGCCCTTATTTGTAAGTATTGAAATTACCTCCCTTATAAAACTCCCTCCCTCCATCTCTGAAACACCTATTGAAATTACCTCTTATGAAGACATCTCTGAAACTTGCCCTTATTTGTAAGTATTGAAATTACCTCCCTTATACAACTCCCTCCCTAAGACCCCACTTAAGACCTTATTTTGGATGATTTTTCAAGGTCTAAAGACCCCAACATGTCACGTGTCACATTCCCTCTTATGCTGGGAAGATTTCTTAAAGATTTCTTACCAGCTATACATTGCCCTTATTTGTAAGGGACAAACACTTAAGACGTGATTTTTCAAGGTCTAAAAACATGTCACGTGATTTTGAAACACGTGACGGTGGTGGGTCTTTAAAAGGGAGGTTCCACTGTTCCACTACATTCTCTAGTTCAAGTACAGTGGAACCTCCCTTATAAGACCTTTAAAAATCATCCCAAATGCGGTCTTATAAGGGAGGGGTCTTACAAGGGAGGTAATTTTAATACTTACAAAGAAGGGCAATGTCTCACAGAAGTAGGTCTTATGTGGGAGGGAGTCATAATGGGAGGTCTTATAAGGGAGGTTCCACTGTATTCTCTTTGCAGATTTCTTTTAAGTTAAAGCCTTCAAAGCTCACATATACCGGTATATAAAAATACATTACAACTAATAATTTCTCAGCCCCCGACCCCCCCCCCCCCCCCCCCCCCCCCCCCTTCATGTTTTGTTCCTGTACTCTGAGTCTATCACAGTCAGTTTTCAGAATGATGGCCTGTGCATACATGCCTGCAAACCTCTCTCTTTCTCTCACACACACACACTCTCTCTCACTCTCTCACACATACACACACTCTCTCTCTCTCACACACACACACACACACTCTCTCTCACACACACACACACACACACTCACTCTCTCTCTCACACACACACTCTCTCTCTCTCCCTCTCTTTCACACACACACACACTCTCTCTCCCTCACACACACACACACACACTCTCTCTCTCACACACACACTCTCTCTCTCTCCCTCTCTTTCACACACACACACACACACACACACAATCTCTCACACACACACACACACAGCCCAACCATCCCTTTTCTTAATATTTTACTCCAAGACGGAAGTGCCAGTGAAAAGACGGTACCAACACCAACTGAATTCATCGAAATCCATAACAACAATGACACAAACATGAAATCATACCACATAAATAAACGAAAAGCAAGAAAAACACTGCACTTCTAGATTTTAATAAAACCCGACGGATGAAAGAAGACAACTAAGGAAAGAAGGAGGACTGCACTTCTAGTTCAAAATAAAGCGATCTCATCAAGTTCTCAAACTTAAATTGTACATACATAAAAACGTGTCAAAACAACACACATTCTGTGAGTCAGCTGGCTAATATTGTAGTTGAAGTTACAAACATTTAGTGACATTGATGACCTAGAACACTGACGAGAGAAAAAAGGGGGTGTGGGTGTGGAGGAGGGATAATAGAATATGGATACAAATTGTGATACACACACTTTATCATAATTAATAAAATAAATAAAAAGAAACTTTTGCGTCATCTCACCGACACATTTCCACCCCAGCACAAAGGACCTGCAGAGAGAACAACTTAGAACACCACGACAAAGAAAATAACAACTTTTTTTTTTCTCTTACAAAAATTGCGCCCACACATAGACAATAAATTCTAAGAGGCATTTATTAAAGGATTTCTTACTAAAAGAGACTATAAAGCTGTTACACTTCCAAACAAAGTATTTATGTTGCATAAGCTTTTACCGCGGAAAAAAAAAATGTTTTAATACAGTACTACAATTGATTCCAAGGTTAAGTCAAAACGCAGACTAAAGACTATTTGCTTTAACTAGGGAGCTGAAAATGTCAAGACACAGAAACCTCACATCTATAATTAGCTTGCTTAAAGCGAAAGAAATCTGATGTTAAAAAAAAAGCACTATGCCCAATTCCACTATCTCTGCTGAAGTTTCAATATGTCTGTCCTCTCCCCCTATTCACCAAAGGTTACCAGTGTCATCGCCAGCCCACCACCAAAAACATCAAGTACTACAGTGTGAGGACACTTCACATTTGTGCTATTTTGCTTTCTACAATTGTAAGCAAACTTCTTAAGATTAAAACTAAAACAAACAACCACCATCAAAAACAACCAGAATTTTTATTTTTGTTAAATTAAAAGAAGAGGGGATTGAAGGGGAAAGTGCATGACTGGGCGAAAAACAATTAGGAAAAAAATAACAAAAAAATCAAAGGGTAACAAATTTTAAAAAAGTAGAGGGAGGGGAAGGCTTAGAACAAAACAACCAGAAGAGACACGTGTGTCAACATCAGTAGCCCAAATCGTTAAAATAAAATAAAATATAAATTAAAATAAATCAGATTTTTTTTTTTTTAAAGAACTGGCTTTTGTTACAAAACAACCTTTTTTTTCCTATGGGTAAACAAATTTTGGGAGCAAAAACTGCAAAACAAAACACTTTCTGTTTTACCGTCAGCTCTTTCACTTTAGCCAAGCAAATCATCAAATACTCCTTTCCACTGCAGGATGAAGGTGGGGTTAGAATAACAGGAACTACGGAAGTCATTTCTCAAACTATAGTCCAAAACCAGCAACTGGACTGAAACATAAACGCTTACTTTTGAAATTTTGCACACAAAAACTTGAGCGCCTGATGCTGGGTTGTTAAGATGGCCTGCTTTTGGGGATAACAAAAAAAAAGTCCTCAAGAAACAAACCCACAGCCTCAGACGGTGACAGAGACAGACTAACAGTTTCAGGCATGGGAATTGGAAAAGTACAAAAAAGCTGAAAAGCGGGGGTCTAGGGGCCGCAAAAGGCCCCTAGTAGGGGTCCAGGGGGTAATGCTGAAGATTATTTTTGGTAATTGAACCCTAAAACAGCATTAGAATGGCTAAATAAATGTAGTTGTTGTGGGGGTTTTCGGCGGACAGACTTTTTTTTGGCGGAAAAGCAATGTGATTTGGGAAGAAATTTGCTGTTTGGCGGACAATTCCCATCGCCGAGTTTCTCGTCTGAGCCTGTTTTATTGTAATAATCTTGGTGTCCTACCTTGTCCCCAGGCCGGGCCACGCAGGCCAGGGTATCCAGCGTCCTCATGGTGCTCACGCCGTTCTCCCACGCCGCCACGGCCGCCATCTTCGGAGATCTGCACAGATTGCCAATGGCTCCACTTTTTTCAACAGTCACCCCTACTGCCATATCTTTGGACTATAAGACTATTACATGGGTGCTCCTAGGAAATTAAAAAAATCCCCCAAGGCTTCAAATCCCCCCAAGGCAGGGATCCAAGGGCTGCCCAGGCCCCGGTGAAGTGCAGGAACAGCGCCCCTCCGGGGGCTTCCGGGGGGCAATGCCCCCTGGAAGCAGAAGGGAAACAACAGTGTCCAATGTAATTGACAGGCTCTTGCTGCACTTTCACTTCTGGTTAAACTTCATGACCTCCATTACCAGCAAAATGCATCTTCTCAAATTATCATAATCCGGCGACGCCAGCTCCAGGCAATAAAAAAAATCCTGAACTTCAGAACATCCTGGACATCATGTTATTATATAAGGCACCCCGCCCCTAATTTGACACAAAATTCAGATTTTGTTATATTCTCTTACTATATTGTTAGTCACATTATAAGGCCGTCAGACCGTCTCAGTCTCAGAAAAAAGTATCGCCTTATAGTGCGTACAATATGGTAATTTGAATCATGTGTTCTGCCATATTCCATAATGAATATGAAGTACCGTATACGGACTATAAGACGATACTTTTCCCCTGGACTGAGACACCTGCCCCTGTGACTGATAATAAAGCTAGAAACTATCATTTAAAAAATCTGAATTTTGTGTAAAATTTGGGGGGTGCGCCTTATAATCAGGTGCGCCTTGTAGTCCGTAAAATACGGTGTATGAAACAATTTTTATTGGATTTTGAGAAAAGGGTCTGCCAATGAGCAATCAGCTTTCAATTAGTAGCAAGGCTTATACAGTGTAGCTCGATCTTTTATCATTTTAGATTAGGCTAGGCCTAGCGACTCCAGCTTGTGGCAGTAGCATTAAGATTAAAATTATAGCCCCGTTGACAACTAAGGCTATGTCAGGGCTGTCACCACGCTAAATCTTACCACGTATTAAAAAGGGATAAAAACACAAGGTAAAAACAAAATCAAAGTTTTTTTGTTAAAATACTTTTGTTAAAAAACCCATTAATAAATCAAAAACTTAGCATAGATGGGTCTAGAAGACCATTGGAATTAAATAGGCTACAAGCAACATTGTTAGCTTATTAAAAAGTAACAACTGTGTTACCGCACGAATCATCACTAGTTTAATGCGTCATCTCAACCCCTATTTGAGATCTTAAAGGATAAGGCTGGATTCACATTAGACGCGTACATTCCGTACGGAAAACCCTAAATAAGTGGAAGAAAGAAGGATAAAAGTTTACACATATAACTAGGGGAAATTCGGACACGTGCGCAAATCTTTTCCCTTCTTTGTTTCATTTATTTATGGATTGCACACTGGTTTCCGCATGGAATATCTGCTTATGTATGTACACAGCCTTAATCTCACGCATGGTTTGAGATTCGATAGGGTGTGACTTGAGAGGTCTAACGCGTAAATATGCACAATCCCCACATTTTCAGAAACCCTGCTGAGACCACCTTACTGAGGGGCCAATTACAAGATGCTGATAAGTTAGTCTGGTACATGCTGTTAACGAGGTCACACCTATTCATCATCCTTCTTATATGGCCATAATGGGTGTGGTATACATATATATATATATATGACAATATGTCCAGTTTTCAGTTTTTACTGGTCTCCCTGCTGCATTCAGCCGACACAGCAGAATGAGGTTCGGAAGAGTTTCATGATCCAGATGGAAAAAAAATAAAAAAATTCTCTGAGTTTCTAACGCATTGATCTCTCTCTCTCTCTCTCTCTTATTTACGCAGGTAACAAGTGTGTGTGTGTGTGTGTGTGTGTGTGTGTGTGTGTGACATTTGAGCTCTGATTACTTTACTATACTTTGATTATGATTGTTGGAGGTCATGATGATGATGTTTTTCATGTTTATTCTGAAAATTCATGTAGCAAGTGATTAAGTGTGTATGTGTGTGTGTGTGTGTGTGTGTGTGTGTGTGTGTGTGTGTGTGTGTGTGTGTGTGTGTGTGTGTGTGTATGTGTGTACACGCGAAATGTGTCTGTGTGCCACATTATAAAATGCATAACCATAATACAGTTTGGTATTTTTGTTTATTTTCTATTTTATTTCTTCTTTGCCGCATTTCACTTCACTTCAATTTATGTAAGTTAGCATTGTAACCCCCCTTGCCACAAGGGCTTTGTAAGCTAATGGCAATAAAATTGTTGAATTGAATTCTCTCTCTCTGTATGTGCCTATGTTGTGCTTTTAGCTTTAGATTTTGCCTCAGGCATAGTCTGTCTGACTTAACTGACACTGCCTCAGTCTTTGTCTGTCACTCAGTGTGCATAATAAAAAGTTACCTTCTTCACATAGACACACACACACACACACACACACACACACACACACACACACACACACATGTTCATGCTCACACTCTCACATACATGTATACACAGTCAAACTTGGGCGTTTTGGGGTGGGTTTTTCCTTCAAATACATACAGTCAGTCAGTCATGCATGCACAAGGCAATGTTAACCTCAGTCTTTCTCCCTGTCCGTCCATCTCTCTCTCTCTCTCTAGTCTCTTTTTCTTCTTCTTCTTTTGTTTTGAGGGGGGGGGGGGGGGGGGAGGGAGAGAAAGATGGAAGATGGTGGAAGAGGGTAATTGCTTGTGTTTTGATGTTGTTTTTATTATACTCATAAAGCATTTGGCTTAGATTGATGTTTTTTTCTATTTACCACAAGTGGCACAAAAGCTTAAAAGACATCAATAAACTTCATGCAAAATCCCCATTCACTCTGTCATAGCAAGATCGATGTAATGTCTCCCAACAGAGAGCTTTCAGTCCCTCCTGCATGCCTCAATACTGCCCATCAAAGGAAGCATTGTGCACTATTTGTAATGCACTGAGTGAGAGAGATAAGGTTTGCAGGTTTGCTTTTCAACACAATGTCTAAATTCTAATCCCACTCTTTGGTTTGGTGGAGTACTGCTTTTTACTATAAATAAACTATGGTGGTGTGTGTGTGTGTGTGTGTGTGGTGTGTGTGTGTGTGTGTGTGTGTGTGTGTGTGTGTGTGTGTGTGTGTGTGTGTGTGTGTGTGTGTGTGTGTGTGTGTGTGTGTGTGTGTGTGTGTGTGTGTGTGTGTGTGTGTGTGTGTGTGTGTGTGTGTGTGTGTGTGTGTGTGTGTGTGCTCTGTCACTGTGTGTGTGTGCACTGTCACTGTGTATGTATGTCTGTGTGTGTGTGTGTACTGTCACTCTGTGTGTGCCAATCTATGGGTACAGCAGGTCACTGTTTGTTTTTTAAAAATGACTGTCACTGTGTGTGCAGTGTGTGTGTGCATGTGTGTGCATGCATACATGTGTGCACTGTCACTGTGTCTGCCAATCTATGGGTGCAGCAGGTCACTGTTTAAAAAAATAATGACTGTCACTGTCACTCAGTGTCAGTGTGACTGTGAGTGCAGGCTGTAGTATGCACAGAATGACAGTGCTGTATGACATGCCCGTACAAGTGTGCAAAGCCATCTGAAGCTGCTCTTGCGTGCAAGCAATTATGCATATGTCTTCTTGGTACCCAACACTGTTACACCCAATTTCCTCTCACAAACAGTTGTTCGCCTTGGCTTAAGTTAAGGCTGTGTCAGACCAATTGACATAGGCTAGAACACCAAGGCTACATCAAAATGTTCTTACGCTCTGCATAGTTATGCAGGGATCGTCTTTAGCCACGACAAGCTCCTAGCATAACAATTAACATCATCAGTCTCCCAAATCCTCTGAAGTTGGAGTGTGGCTGCCCATGCGGTGGGGTAATCAAAAACGGTCACACACGTAATGTTCTCATCCCTAGCTGGTGCATTTGCACCATAGCGTTCAAGTGCTTCCGCTGTTGGGATGATCCCTGGAGTCTTTTAGCCAGGGTACGACAACAACAACAACCAGTCGCTTGCTTCTTTGATGTTTGCCATTTGATATAGCCAGTCATGTTCCAGTGATGTGTTAAAGGCATAACAACCGATCCCAGGGATGAGGTCTCGCTAGTCAGAAACGTGCTGCCTCGCAGTGACTCGCACAACAAGGACAAAAGAAGGGGTTGAACAGCGAGGCAAATGAGGCCATGCTGCTCGTGAGAAGGCTTATATACGCTGGCTGTGGCTTTAAAAAAAAGACAGGTCTACTTCTAAATCCATTACAACAGGAACTATGGGAGGGCATGTCCATTAAGACATTGGGAGAGTATTTATAATATATCAATTTTAAGACATCGGGAGTGTATAATTTATTAATTCAGACAGCGGGCATTTAAGACAATGGGAGGGCATATCCACTACGACAATCGGAGGGCATTTCCATTAAAAAATAAGACACTGAGGGAGGGCATTTCCATTAACTTATTAAGACAGACTGGGAGAGCATTTCGATTAAAAACAAAAAAAGATTAAGACATGGGGGAGGAGGGGGGCATTTCTATTAAGACCGTGGGAGGGTAGGAGGGAGGGGGAGGGGGGGCAGTTCCATTAAAAAATGAATAAGACACTAGAGGGGGCATTTCCATTAAGATTATAAGAACATTTCCATCAAAAAATGACAGACACTGGGGGGGGCAGCGGGGCATTCCCATTAAGACAGTGGGAGGGTATCACTACAACACAGGAGGGCATCATTATATTAAAAGGCAACTGTCCGTGAGTCCGTCCGTCCGTGTGTGTGTGTGAAACACAGAACGGGCCTTATAACTCCGCCGTTTTTCGACCGAATCGCTTCAAATTTGCTATTAGCCCTGGCGATGGCAACCAAGGCAGCTGTGTCATTTGCGCGGTTTGGCAAATGCACGAAACGCGTATCCACCGGCCTCTCGGCACCCGTATCTCTGGTATTTCTGGACGGATTGCCTTCAAATTTGGATGGGTAGATGACCGGGGACAGTGACTATCTGTGTGCCAAACTGAAAGCGAATTGATTTATAAACGCGCGCGATATGCGCCGCTTGACATTTTCACAAACCGCAGCGAAACGAGACCCGACATTGACTCGAAATTTGGAACGTGCATGACCAGGGATAGTGACTATCTTGGTGCAAAATTTCAACAGCATCCATTCATAAACGCGCGCGGTGGGGGGTGGAACGAGATGAGAGAAGAAGATGGAAGGAGGGAGAGAAACAAAAGTAATAATATATTATTTCTCGGACCCGGCCAAACCGGCGTTACCGGTACTTGGCGTTACCGGTACTAGGCGTTACCGGAACTCGGCGTCGCGCTAGTATCTATTAAGACAGTATGAGGGCATCCATTATCGCACTGGGAGGGCATGTCCATGGATTATAACACTGAAGGGCATGCCCATTATAATACTGGGAACGCATGTCCACTGGGTCCATTGTCAGGTCAGGAGGGAGGGCATAACTAGTAGCCTAGGGGAAGACCTTTTGCGCTACAGCGACAACCTCAGCTACCGGTACCAATATATGCCAACTACCTAAATCTGGCTCAGTGCCACAGATTATAATGGCCTGACATGGAATGCTGCACTAAAAGAAGCTTGTAGGTAATCCCAACTGACATGCCTCTCTCCTGTCATTACTTGCCACATTTATGTGGATATAACTTCTCCAAATGGATAAAACTGGTCTTAGCTTTTATCGACATAAAGAATCTGTGTTATCTACTAACTGAAAATTAAAATTTGTTTTACAATAAATTATGCTTTCAAATTCAATTAAACTAAAAGCATGCAAATGCGCAAACCAGCTTACAAAAATAGACAATGCACATGCGTGTTAAAGTATATATAACAAAATGTTAAGTTTTGAAAACACATGTATGGCAACCTTTCACTTGGAGTTGAACACAAATAAACACTAAAACAGTGCATAAAGTTCCTTGTAATTTACAACCATTACGTGAAAGAATATGGTTCTACTCACATTTTCACTGGCAAGGGAGATAATTTAGTGACAGAAAAGAGCGGAACAGGTTGCTCTTCCCATCAACAAATTATCTTCTCCTACAGGTGAATTAGCACTAGCAGGTGGATTTTGCCTGAAATATATATCATTCACAGTGGCTATGGTTACGGGGTTGTTGCAACACTGGGACCATGTTCAGGAATAGTAACTCTTCCTAGTCAAATTTTGTGTCAACAAATGCATTTTCTTTTTTTGTATATTAATATTTATCTAGCTTTCATTAAAATAAGGAATAGAGTTAGGGACATGTTAGGATCAATGTAAGTATTTTTTTCCAAGACATTTGCGTACAATTTTTGCATCCCATGATTGAGCCCCGTAACCGTAGCCTGAAGAAAGCGGGTTACGGACCCGTAACTCCAGCCTCTGCCTTTATCATTACCCGGTTTTCCTGCCGGCTCTGAGAGCTTTGTTGAGACCATGGGAAATCATGGACTGGTTGGCCGGCACCGTCACCTTGGCCGGCTGCACCTTGGGAATGGGCGTCTTGCTGATGGCGTGAATCGCCATCTTACTGGAAGAGCCCGTGTTAGCACCGACTTGCAGAGGCCCCGGCTCTGGCTGATCAGTCTCTTTCGGTAGCTCCTGTTCACTTCGCACGTTGATGCTGGGGGAGAGTTTGTACCGCGAGGCTGATCTGAGAATCGGCTCCGAGTTTCTGTGCTGAAGTTGTTCTCTCCTAACTGCTGAGTGTGTCTGTGTCTGTGATTGCGGCATATATCCCACGGTGGTGGGGTGTGTGTACAACGATCCCGACTGAGTTCTGTAGGCGTAGAATCGCTGAAGCTCCAGAAACTCGTTGCGCATGGTTGCAGAGTTGGTAGAGTCTGAGCATGTGTGCTCGCGTCTGTACTGTTCGATGTATCGATGAGATTCTGGGTAATGGTAGAAAGCGTAATCTGAACCATCCCTCTTACTCCGTTCTCTTGTGAGAAGACCCTCCCTCGTTCCCACGCTTGTCCTTGGTTTTGACAAAACATGGTCATTTTCCGCTTTCCTCAGGGGCACTTTCTCATCCGGATACCAACCGGTCACTTCACAACTTTTGAAAAATTCTCTAAGGTTGCTAGGTCGCGGAACACTGACAACACTTGTTGACGATGTCAGCTGCGACTGATCAAAATTGTCGTCTGCTGCGAGAAGTTTGTTTTGCAACTGTCGTTCTCGGGCGAAGCTGTAGTCATGTTTTCTATCCATGTAATCTGGAATCATTACTGCGTCCGCAGAGAAAGCTACAATAATACGGGCTTACAGTACCACAACATGATAGCGTTGTACAAGTTTGAAACGTTACTATGCAGAGCTGCGGTCAGCCGTACGAACTGCACGTTTTGCAAACAGTCAGTGTGTGTTGTTGGTAGGTGCCGCGCTAATCTTTTGGCTGTTCTGTCAAGCACATTTCCGCCCGCGTTATAAAGCATAAAAGACAATGAAATTACGTATTTTCTAGCATTTTAAGAAGAATGATCTCAATGCTATAAATACAAAACATATTAGAAACAAATTTCATTGATGTTAATATCGATAAAAGAACCAAACATAGCTAAAAACAAATATGTTTAAAAGAAATGTGTATGGATGTATAAAGAGGATGGAAGTCGTTAAAAACCTTTAACAAATATTTACTCAGTATTTGTCACATTAAACAAGGGATGTATTTTATGCTCTCTTTTGATGTGCATGATTATCTACATTATGTTCTCTCAACTTTATTATTGACTACGACAGGAATTGAACATGTTTATGTCTTGTTTGCGCATGCGCTCTAGTGTAGGCATTCCGATTAGTTTACCTCAACGACTGAGCCACACAGTGTATCACGCAAAATAAACAGACAAGTTGAGCCGTGTTTTGACGTTGTATTTTCCCATTTAGGCTGTTCAGCACTATGTAGCTTTCTTGAGCGTCGTTTTACAATGTGTTGGTAAGTGCAAGTCTTCTGTATGTCGTGTTTTTGCCCTTTTTTCTTCAATTTTCTGCATGATATTCAAGATATTGAACCAACCATGAAAGAAAAACACTTGTTCTGCAGCCTCCCCCACCCCCTTCTCCCCAGTATCTTTGGGGCCTAGTTTTCTATTTTCACAATACTGTGTCGTGACGTTTTTTTCTGGGCCCTAAAGAGAAGTAGAAGAAGAAGAAGAAATATACAGATCTATATTTATTTATGTTATTGGACAGAAAAGAAACTTAAGGGGCGGGGGGGGGGGGGGGGGGGGGGGGGGGGGGGGGGGGGGGGGTTTGTCACTGACTTTGCTTTATTTAGTAGCACAGGTAAAAAAGAAACCACCATGAACTATTGCTTCTTATGTCATAATAATAATAATAGTGTGTGTTTGCTTATAATATGCAGACAACTCAAGATGGGGTCCAGTCAACACCTTGACAACACAAGCCTCAGACAGCTGTGTGTTGTATTGTAATCAACAAAACCTGAATCAACAGGATCACCCAGAATCCAGTCTGAATCCAGTCATGTAAAACATACAATCATTCAGATTTCGCATTGAGATTTTCTTCACCACCCGCCACTAGAGCAGGGAAGTCAGCGGAATAGAAACAGTGAAATTTCAAGCGCCCCATAATCCATCATGGCCGCAGAAAACGGCACAGACAACCCGCCGCGTGGCAAAGCCAAAAAAAAGAGCGCTTTGGCCAAACTCGCCGAGCGGAAGAAACGATCCGGGACTTCTGACGTGGACAGCGAATACGGCTCTCGGCTGTCTCTGCAGGGAGATAACTCTGTGCCGGAGCAGGGGTCAGTACAACGGTCGGTGCCGCTAGAACCCAACGTCGTCATCGACAATAAAGCCTCAGGGGGAGGACTGCGCGTGTCCAGCGCTTCCAGCAGCGGAATTTCGCGAGCGGCGGAGAATCGACCTCGACCTAGACCTCGTCAGCCGTCAAAGTCACGGACGGAAGTTGTTTCTGATGTTAAAGACAGTAGCAGTCAGGGGGACATTGTCATCGCTGACCCGCTTCCATCTTCCAGCAGGTCTGTTCCCACCGACTCCACCATATACCGATTCCGGAACATGAGGATGGCAGCTGAACAACCCGAGAACATGGACGTCAAGCTGCAAGGCCCCTTCATGCCCAAACCCCCCTCCACCCCTCGCACCACCCCCCGCACCACACCGCGTGGTGGTGGTGGTGGTGGTGGTACTGTAGTAGTGAAGGGGGAGAAGAGGAATCACGATTCTTCGGGGGACGAGCCGGAGCTGGGTCCTAAGCGACAAACAGAAGGCGGTAGTAGTGAAAGGCGCGGTAAGGATTCTAGCGAAGAAATGCGCGATGCAACAGCAATGACAACAACAACAACGCACCGTAATAATAAACATTCGCCAAAAGTGTCGGCCTCTCCGTCCAAGTCTTCCCTCGACGGGAGAGAGGTTGGGGAAAGGGTAGGAGAGGATCCGGCCAATGAAACCATCGAGCAGGTGCACAAACAGTACCAGCGGTTAATGGAGGTGGACAGCGCCAAAGGGAGCCCCGTCCCGCGCCGCCGAAGCTCTGTTTCTTCCTCCCGGCCCCCGGACTCCAACCTCTCCACGCCGCGCTCCGGGAAGCTGGCCCCCATCCAGCCGAGGAGCCACCCGCCTCCATTACACATGGACGTCACTTCTCCAGGGCTGAAGACGTCCTACAAGACGGACCTCAGCTACCAGAGGATGGAGAGTTCCGGTCGGCTGAACAAGAGGGCGTCGGAAGAAGGGGCCTTGACGATGGGGGCAGGGGGGCAGAATGGGGGTGGGGGTGGTAGCCACGGGCGACTGGGGTCGGATAACATGTCCTTGACCTCCACCAGTGTCATGCCGGTCATCACCACCAAGGAGGCCAGGTCAAGGTCAGTGGTCAACAGGCGAAACATTTGGTTCTTCATGTGTTGTGATGCTGTGAATTGTTATTATTGTCATACAGTGATGCAAATTATTATTATTAATCCTTCATTCTGGTAAAGCTGAGATCATTCCTACCTAGAAATGCATTCAGTTTTTCATCATTTGATTTTAGCGCATTCAGTTGTGCAGTTAATCAATATCACTAATCTTGTATGTTTTTCTTTTGCATGTTTGTTGGTTGCTAATCTTATATATATTTTCTAAATCTGTATGTGTGTCTGTCTGTGTGTGTGTGTGTGTGTCCCTTATACATGGCCACAGTTCTCAACCGATCGACACCAAATTTGGAAGGTCATGCCGTCCTTGCTTTTCGGAAACCTCCGCCAAGTGGTTGAAGTATTGCGAAGCGGAAGGGGGCGGAGTCAAAAGTCGCAAGGGGGCGGAGTCAAAAGTCGAAGCCCGAAGCGCAAGAAGTCGATCCACGCACGAAGCGCAAGAACTCGAAGCGCGAAGCGCTGAGTCGAAGCATCGAAGGGGAGTGTTTAGCTGTAAGGGAGCTGAGTCGGAAGCGCTGAGTAGAAGCAGCGAAGGGGAGTGTTTAGCTGTAAGGGGGCGGAGTCGACGCGCGAAGCGCTAGTATTATATAAATAAAAAGAAAATGTAGCTACATGTATTGAGAAACTATTGGTGCCAATGGTTTCTTTGTGTTTAGATCTGAGTTCTTGAATTTTGTTATGTTGCTTTGATGTTGTACCACTAGATACCTGGAGGGAAGTTTTCTTTTGTAACAGGATTTTCCTTGCAGGCTGTTATGATAAAGTGTGTGTGTGCGTGTGTGTATGTGTGTGTGTGTGTGTGTGAGAGAGAGAGAGAGAGGACTGTGTTTGCATCTGCATGGATTTGTGTGTCTGTGTGTGTGTAAGGACTGTAACTGTGTTTGCATCTGCATGGATGTGTGTGTGTGTGTGTCTGTGTGTGTGTAAGGACTGTAACTGTGTTTGCATCTGCATGGATGTGTGTGTGTGTGTGTGTGTGTGTGTGTGTGTGTGTGTGTCTGTGTGTGTGTGTAAGGACTGTAACTGTGTTTGCATCTGCATGGATGTGTGTGTGTGTGTGTGTCTGTGTGTGTGTAAGGACTGTAACTGTGTTTGCATCTGCATGGATGTGTGTGTGTGTGTGTGTCTGTGTGTGTGTAAGGACTGTAACTGTGTTTGCATCTGCATGGATGTGTGTGTGTGTGTGTGTGTGTGTGTGTGTGTGTGTGTGTGTGTGTGTGTGTGTGTGTGTGTGTGTCTGTGTCTGTGTGTGTGTAAGGACTGTAACTGTGTTTGCATAGATCTGCATGGATGTGTGGTGTGTGTGTGTGTGTGTGTGTGTGTCTGTGTGTGTGTAAGGACTGTAACTGTGTTTGCATCTGCATGGATGTGTGTGTGTGTGTCTGTGTGTGTGTAAGGACTGTAACTGTGTTTGCATCTGCATGGATGTGTGTGTGTGTCTGTGTGTGTGTAAGGACTGTAACTGTGTTTGCATCTGCATGGATGTGTGTGTGTGTGTGTGTGTTTGTCACATTTTTTGACGAGTATGTACCTGTGTGGATAATTAGTTCGTGTGGGCCTAAGTGTGCGCATGGGCTTGTGAGCATTGTGTGTCTACATGTTATATTCCTGTGACTTGTTTGCTTTGTTCCTAATTGTGATATTAACACGGTTCTTGTTTTACTTAAAGACCCACCACGTCAAGTGTCAAAATCATGGTTTTCATGTGTTTTCCCTCTTATAGCTGGTAGGAAATCTTAATAAATCTTCGAAGCATAAGAGGGAATGTGACACGTGATGTGGGGGTTCTTTAAGGCGCGCGATCCATGATCGACTGACCAACGGAGGCCTACTACTACTGTTCACTTTTTAATTTTCTTATTCTCAAAAGTAAAGTGCATTGAGCTCCTGTGAGAAAGAGCACTCTATAAATGTGCATGATTATAGCCAGGACTCCCAGGGACCCCCATTTGGGGGTCTATGAAGTCCTAAAATTCTTAAGGACCCTCTAAAAGAATGTGCAGGGGGTCCCAGGGATGCACTAGAAAAAATATTTTTAGCATTCGCAATGCCACAGGGACCCTCTATCCCACCTCTAGGACCCTCTATACCCGTAAGTGAAGGAGTCCCTGGGACCCCTTGTTTTGCGGGACGATTGGGAGCCCTGATAGCTATGCTTTATGACTTTGATGTTGTCGGCAGGAGTTACCTAGAGGGCAGTGTCAGCACGCTGTCCATCGTAGGACTGGAGGAGCTGGAACGCTATTTCCCCGACCGACAAATCCACGTCTTTGTGGGATCGTGGAACATGAATGAGCTGAAGGTACAGTAATGTCTATGGCTTCAGTTGAGGAGGGTACATGCTTTTGTCGTTGCTGTGTCTATTTAGCTTCTGTGCTTTTAAAAAATCATGAACGTATCCTGATAAAAATTTCCCTCCACAGACAGATCCACAAATTGGTGTGTATGTATTTAGCCTGTGTCCTTTAACCTTTAGCACACTGCAGGCGCACTGTGTCGCAGAGCAGATTCTCTCCCCTGTAACTGCAGGCGCACTGTACGTGTCGCCCAGAGAGGGGTACCCCCAAACCAGTGCTTCGCGCACCTTATTTCTGTTATTAATAATAGAAACTACCTCACTTTAGCTTCAGAACGAGGCTCAGCTGCTTGCTTCTCTTCCGGCAAGCCGCCATCTGCTTTTTTAGTTGTTGTATTGAATTTTTCAAAGTTTCAATCGGTCAGAAAGTAAAGTTCACTATCAAATATGGTGGACTTTCGTGTTGGCGAAGCTTCCTACTGGAAATTAGCGTTGATGTTTGTTTAAATCATGAATTCTTAGGCTTTGTTAGGTCGGATATCGACAGTGAAAGGGTGATAGAAGATCGTAATGCAGTAGAAGGGGGGGTAGCCGATGTCAGTGTGACTCGAAGACGATCCAATATCGATTCGAGCCGCGATTGTGATTCGGTACCAATTTTGACTACTAGGTTGAATTCAAAGAAAATTTTGCCTTTCATAATATTCTTAATGATATTTCCGTGAGTTATTTCGTTAAAGGGATCTTAGACGTGAGTTAATTAGTCAGTGGGTGAACTTTGAAGCAGACAGCACTCATTCCGACCGTGCTGAAACAGTAAGTCAACACTTTCGCTTTGTTGATTTCTCTTCTTTTTTGGGGGGGGAACAACAAAACATACACGGACAACAAAATACATCATATCAAAACTTTCCTCAATCATCTCTTTATTAGTATTCCAATAATCAAGTCTGCACACAACACACAGAGAAAATTAGAGCATTTTTAATCAAGTGGGTGTAAGCATTTTTCCACCGCCTCAAAAAGAATGCAGTGGCAGAGTACGGAACGTCAGCAAAAATGCAGTGTGCTAAAGGTTAAAAGAAGGTTGAATATAATAAATAGTGATGAAATTTTCCCCGACCGGCAAATCCACGTCTTTGTGGGATCATGGAAAATGAAGAGGCTGGGGGTACGGTGGCATTGTTACTTCCAGTCAGGAGGACTTTGGTTGGTTGGTTGGGGTTTTTTGGGGTTTTTTTTTTTATCGAGGGTCATGAATGACACTTTCAGGTTTCTTTACTGTTGACTTTCTGTTGTTGATGTTTCTTGACTGCATTCGCATAATATGTATATTTGTAAAATGCACGCTGGATTAAGTTTAGTGGAAAGTGCATCCGCCATTAATTTTATGATAGAGCATAGAAGTCAATGTAGTGGAGGTTTTTAGTTTTTTGTAATAAAAAAGAAAGAAAGAAATTATGGTTGTGAAAAAAACAAATATAAAAAAAAATCCCTGCTTCCTTAATGGCAGATGTGTAAATTTATGCACTATATTTTTCTAGCTATAAGGCGCACCCCCCACCCCCAATTTTCAGATTTTGTTATTTTATTGTCTTACTATATCATCAATCATATTATAAGGTGCAGGGGACTCAGTATAGGGAAAACTTATCGCCTTACGGTCCATAAAATACAGTAGGTGCATGGAACATTTGAAGAGAGGTAGATGCTGTGTCAACATTTGACACGGAAATGCATGCTGATTTTGTTGAAGAGATCAGTTTGTGTGATGCGATTGTGTGAAAATGATAATTCAACAACAAAATGTATTGCACTAAATGTTAGCAGGTGAGTGACTGTGTTTGTAGCAAAGCAACTATTAGCAGATGAGTGACTGTATTTTGTAACAATGCAACTATTAGCAGATGAGTGACTGTATTTTTGTAACAAAGCAACTATTAGCAGATGAGTGACTGTATTTTTGTAACAAAGCAACTATTAGCAGATGAGTGACTGTATTTGTAACAAAGCAACTATTAGCAGATGAGTGACTGTATTTTTGTAACAATGCAACTATTAGCAGATGAGTGACTCTTAATTTCTCTCTAAGAGATAGTAAAGTTGTTTGAGTTGAGTTAAGTATTTTTGTAACAAATAAAGCTGTGTTGTGCTGTGTTGAGCAATGACAAAGACAAAAGTTGTGAAAGAGAAATCAAGCGTGTGAAGAGTTTGGAGATAAATGTTTATACCTTTTGTGGTGACAGGCGCTGTCTTCCTCTCTTAATGACTTCATTCTTCCGGAGGCCTGCGAATATGTACAAGACGTGTATGCCGTCGGGACTCAGGAGAACGAGCTGAATCGGTAAGTTTGCTGTCCTGTGCATTTTTGTTGAATTTAAATACACCGAAAAACAGTTACTGTCCACATTTTTAAAGGTGCCTAACTTCAGTCAAAGCAGTTTCACTACTAGCCAGCTAACACGCATAAAGTCAACTTGTTCTTAGGTACATGCGCCTCCTATAGTTCCATCACGACTATCCTCAGAAGTGGTGTCTGCGACGTATCGAACCAGAACCAAAACCAGATTTCATCACATTACATCATATCACAATGCACCTAATCAGACTTCCGCCATTAACAGAGCGCCAAGAATGAAAAATCATGTGACGTCTTGGTCAACTGGCACACCAAAACTTTCCATTAATCAACACGCTTGGCAAAAGCTGCTTCAGGCATCAGAACGGTCCGCGGATTTCCGCGGTTTTGGTAGCCACTGGTCGCGGTTTTGGCACTGCCGGCCGCGGTTTGTACTTCATGAGGCAGCGCGATCTTATTCTCAAAGGGTATTCTTAAGCGGTTTGTTTTCATACTGCGCCTTCAGAAACGAAAAATCGCGGCCATGTTTGTTTTTTCTTCCGAGTTTAGAGCTCTCTAGACTCTTACTTTCACTGTTTCAGAGTTTGTTTCGATGACAGTGATTGTGATTTGGGTTTTAAATGAGTCGATTTAGAGGATATGATCGCGGGAGACTACGATGATGTGAGAACTTTGAACTTTTCCGCGAGAAATTGGGTAGCGAATGATCGCAATGATGCCGACTACGGACTACAGTTTTGTGGGGTCCGACTCGATGTGGACTCCGAGTCATGACGAGTGTTGTTCGTCCGCGGATTGGACTCTGGAGTATTCTGATGCCTGTGCTTCTTTGCAAAGCCAAACGCTTTGAGATCAGCGAAAAAAACTTTCAACGTTCCTTTTTCAGATGACTCAATGATAATTTAAAGGTTTCTTCGCACCAGAAACATAGACGTTGCGTCAAGAATGAACAGTGAGATCGCACATTTTCCAAATGTGTTTACACATTGCTTGTTCAGCAAGGTTACCTTTCAAAACATAGTCCCGCAGACAATAATTCAAGATGGCGGCGGAAGCGTGTTTAGGTGAATAGGCTATATAGGCTGTGTGCCTTTTGCCTTTGATTGGTGGTGATTTTTGTATGGGATACAGTGGAACCTCCCTTATAAGACCTTCAAAAATCATCCAAATTGAGGTCTTATAAGAGAGGGGTCTTATAAGGGAGGGGTCTTATAAGGGAGGTGATTTTAATACTTACAAAGAAGGGCAATGTCTCAGGAAAGTAGGTCTTATATGGGAGGGAGTCTTATAATGGAAGGTCTTATAAGGGAGGTTCCACTGTAGATTGTATCGTCTGTTATTTTGACCCACGGATTTAATGATGGCGTGAGTGTGTGACTCACACTTAACTTTAGAAATGCAGCAGCCTTGACCTTGCTGCGTGTTCTAGGAAGGAGTGGGAGATCCTTCTGCAGGAGACCCTGGGTCCTTCCCACGTGCTGTTCCACTCCGTGACCTTCGGCTGTCTCCACCTGGCCGTGTTTGTCAGGAGAGACCTCATCTGGTTCTGCTCTGGTAGGTCCAGTACATTATTAGTATCATCCTAATTTGTCCTTGCAGATTGCATTCTGCTGTGCGCTTTCTTTTCTGAACCATTGTCTGCTTGTCTGTACTATTTTATTTTTTTAGCCCTGTATCACAAATGGCATATTTTATTAGTTTATAGTACCATATTGTATGGACCGTATGGCGATACTTTTTTTTCTCTCACACTAAAACCCGTCTTTTGAGCTCCTCCGAAATCGGAATGTGTCGCCTGTACGCAGCGGGGAGACCAGTGAAAACTGAAAACTGGACACTTACCCATTATGGCCATATGGCCTGGGAACGTAGAAGAAGAGAAGTAAGTGTAGAGTATGTTGCTAATGTTGTTTCGCTGTTTCTGTCTCTTTTTATTTTTTTTATTTTTTTATTTTTTTTGACAGTTCCAGAAGACGATGTGGTTTCTCTGCGGGCCGTTTCCATGGTGAAGACGAAGGGCGCCATTGGCGTTTGTTTCAGCATGTTTGGTACCTCGTTCCTATTTATCAACTGCCATTTGACATGTGAGTGTTAATGGTGTGTGTGTGTATGTCAAATTAAAGTCAAAATTATCTTAAATGAGAATGTAGAAATAAGCTTTCTTAGCTTTTTTCTGTGTAGTGTGTGTAGGGGGGAGGTTGTGTGTGTGTGTGTGTGTTTGCTCGCGCGCGCTTGTGTGTGTGTGTGTGTGTGTGTGTAGATGCATGTGTGTGTGTGTGTGTGTCTGTTAGTTGTCTGTGTGTGTGTCTGTATGTGTAATGCTGATCGTAGCTCCAGGAAAAAACTACAGTTGATTGTTTGCGTATGTGTATCTGTCTGTCTGTGTGTGTGTGTGTGTGTGTGTACTGCTGACTATCCCCAATTTACCAAGGAAATTAAATTACAAGTGTATTGTATGCTTGCATGCATGCGTCTGTCTGTCCGTCTGTGTGTGTGTGTGTGTGTGTGTGTGTGTGTGCAGCTGACCGCAGCTCCAGCAAGAACCACAGTCGGCTGTTGGACTATCACCGCGTCACCAGGGAGCTGCGTCTGCCTCGACCCGTCACCGACAAACACCTGCACCCCGCCCAGAAACTGCGTGAGTCGGCAACGTACATGTACCATAAATTTCGGACTATAAGGCGATATTTTTTTTCTCCAATTTCGACCTATGCGCCTAATAAACGAGGGCGCCCTATTAGTGAACAAAATCGTGAGAAGAGAGGCAACGATTGCTGTACTCAGTACAGTCTACTGTGAGTCACAGTAGAGAGAGCTGTGTTAAAGTTTTTAATGAGACGGTGGCCACACACACACACACACACCAAATTTTCAGTACTTAGACGAGATTTTGGTCGTAGAAAAAAGAAGTGAGTCATGTTTATTGTGTGTGTGTGCATGTTTGTTCAGCGGATGTGACGGCTCGCTTCGACTGCGTGTTCTGGTGCGGGGACCTCAACTTTCGCCTGGAGAGGAGACGGACTGCCGTGGAGGGGAAGGTGTCCCAGATGACGGAGACTGACAGCATACCCCACTTTGAAGAACTACTCAGGGCAGACCAGCTGTCCAAATATATCACTGAAGGTGTGTGTATGTTGGTGTGCGTGTGTGTGTGAATTGGTTGTATAACAGTTGTCTTTTTTCTTTTCTGATGATCACATTTCCATGTAAGCCGTTAACATGTACACAAATGATTATGTTGGCCACTGTGTGCTGTGTGTGTCAAGTTAAGTGAGTGTGTGAAGCTCATTAACATAATTATACACAAATGATTATCAACCCTGTGAGTGTGTGTGCATGCATATATATGCCTTTATGTGTTGACGTCTGTGTGTGCAGGGAAGATCTTTGAAGGGTTCCAGGAGGGACGCATCAACTTTCAGCCCACGTTCAAGTTTGACATGAACTCCGACAATTACGACTCCTCCACCAAGATGAGGATACCATCCTATACGGTGAGAACACGAGAGAGAGAAACGGACAGAGAGAGAGGGAGATTACACAGAGAGAGAGAGAAAAAACAGACAGAGAGAAGGGAGGTTACAGAGAGAGAGAGGGGGGAGGTTACAGAGAGGGAGAGAGAGGGGGGAGGTTACAGAGAGAGAGAGAGAGGGGGGAGGTTACAGAGAGAGAGAGAGAGGGGGGAGGTTACAGAGAGAGAGAGAAAAACAGACAGACAGAGAGAGGGAGGTTACAGAGAGAGAGAGAGAGAGGGGGGGGGGGAGTTAGAGAGAGAGAGAGAGAGAGGGGGGAGGGTACAGAGAGAGAGAGAGAGGGAGAACAGAGAGAGAGAAGGGAGGTTACAGAGAGAGAGAGAGAGAGAGAGAGGGGAGGGGGAGAGAGAGAGAGAGAGGTTAGAGAGAGAGAGAGAGAGAGAGGAGGGAAGTTACAGAGAGAGAGAGAAAAGACAGACAGAGAGAAGGAGAGGTTACAGAGAGAGAGAGCTTTCTGTCAGGGAGGGGGGGTTACAGAGAGAGAGAGAGAGAGAGAGGGGGGAGGTTACAGACAGAGAGAGAGAGAGAGAAGGGGGGTTACACAGAGAGAGAGAGAGAGAGAGATCAGAGAGAGAGGAGGTTACAGAGAGAGAGAGAGAGAGAGAGGGGGGGGTTACCAGAGAGGGAGAGAGAGAGAGGGAAGGGAGGTTACAGAGAGAGAGAGAGAGAGGGGGTTACACAGAGAGAGAGAGAGAGAGATGGAGAGGTTACAGAGAGAGAGAGGGGGGGGTTACACAGAGAGAGAGAGAGAGAGGGGAGAGAGTTACAGAGAGAGAGAGAGGGGGGGGGTTACAGAGAGAGAGAGAGAGAGGGGGGGGAGGTTACAGAGAGGGAGAGAGAGGGGGGAGGTTACAGAGAGAGAGACAGAGAGAGAGAGGGAGAGAGAGAGAGAGAGAGAGAGAGAGAAGGGGGTTACCACAGAGAGAGAGAGAGGGGGGAGAGTTACACAGAGAGAGAGAGAGAGAGGGGGGGGGGGGTTACAGAGAGGGAGAGAGAGGGGGGAGGAGAGACAGAGAGAGACAGAGAGAGAGAGAGAGAGGGGGGGTTACAGAGAGAGAGAGAGAGAGAGAGAGATAGAGAGGTTACAGAGAGAGAGAGAGAGAGAGGGGGGGTTACACAGAGAGAGAGAGAGAGATGGGAGGTTACAGAGAGAGAGAGAGAGAGGGGGGTTACACAGAGAGAGAGAGAGAGATGGGGAGAGTTAGAGAGAGAGAGAGAAAAACAGAGAGAGAGAAGGGAGGTTACAGAGAGAGAGAGAGGGGGAGGTTACATGAGAGAGAGAGAGAGAGGGGGGAGGTTAGAGAGAGAGGAGAGAGAGGGGGGAGGTTACAGAGAGGGAGAGAGAGGGGGGAGGTTACAGAGAGAGAGAACAGACAGGAGGTTACAGAGAGAGAGAGAGAGGGGGGAGGTTACAGAGAGGAGAGAGAGAGAGGGGGGAGGTTACAGAGAGAGAGAGAGGGGGAGGTTACAGAGAGGGAGAGAGAGGGGGGAGGTTACAGAGAGAGAGAGGGGGGAGGTTACAGAGAGAGAGAGTAGGGGGAGGTTACAGAGAGAGAGAGAGAGGGGGGAGGTTACAGAGAGAGAGAGAGAGGGGGGGGGTGTTTAGAGAGAGAGAGAGAGAGAGTGGGGGATGCAGGCTACAGAGAGAGGGGGGGGGGAGTACACAGAGAGAGAGAGTGGGGGGGGTTACAGAGAGAGAGAGAGGAGGAGGTTACAGAGAGAGAGAGAGGGGGGAGGTTACAGAGAGAGAGTGGGGGGGGGTTGCACAGAGAGAGAGAGAGAGGGGGGGTTACAGAGAGAGAGAGGGGGGGGTTACACAGAGAGAGAGAGGGGAGGTTACAGAGAGAGAGAGGGGGGGTAGTTGCACAGAGAGTGAGAGTGGGAGGTTACACAGAGAGAGTGGGGGAGGTTACAGAGAGAGAGAGGGGTGTAGATGCATGTGTGTGTGTGTAGATGATGTGTGGGTGTGTAGATGCATGTGTACAGAGAGAGTAGATGGGGGGTGTACAGAGTGAGTAGATGGGTGTGTGTGTGTAGATGTGTGTAGTGAGAGACAGAGAGAGAGAGAGTGTGTGTGTAGGTGCATGTGTGTGTGTAGATGCATGTGTGTGTGTGTAGATGCAGGGTGTGTGTGTTACAGATGCAGAGTGTGTGTGTAGGTTACAGAGAGTGAGTGTGTAGGGGATGCATGTGTGTGTGTGTAGATGCAGTGTGTGTGTAGATGCATGTGTGTGTGTGTGTAGATGCATGTGTGTGTGTGTAGATGCATGTGTGTGTGTGTAGGTTGCATGTGTGTGAGGTGTAGATGCATGTGTGTGTGTGTGAGAGTGAGTGTGTGTGTGTGTGTAGATGCATGTGTGTGTGTGTAGATGTGTGTTGATGATGTGTGGGTGTACATGCATCGTGTGTGTGTGTAGATGCATGTGAGAGTGTGTGTGTAGATGCATGTGTGTGTGTGTAGATGCATGTGTGTGTGTGTGTAGATGCATGTGTGTGTGTGTAGTGCATGTGTGTGTGTGTAGATGCATGTGTGTGTGTGTAGCATGCATGTGTGTGTGTGTAGATGTGTGTGTGTGTGTGTGTAGATGCATGTGTGTGTGTGTGTAGATGCATGTGTGTGTGTGTAGATGCATGTGTGTGTGTGTAGATGCATGTGTGTGTGTGTAGATGCATGTGTGTGTGTAGATGTGTGTGTGTGTGTAGATGCATGTGTGTGTGTGTAGATGCATGTGTGTGTGTAGTGCATGATGTGTGTGTGTAGATGCATGTGTGTGTGTGTAGATGCATGTGTGTGTGTGTAGATGCATGTGTGTGTGTGTAGAGTGTGTGTAGATGCATGTGTGTGTGTGTAGATGCATGTGTGTGTGTGTAGATGCATGTGTGTGTGTGTGTGCATGTGTGTGTGTGTGTAGATGCATGTGTGTGTGTGTAGATGCATGTGTGTGTGTGTAGATGCATGTGTGTGTGTGTGAGAGATGATGTGTGTGTGTGTAGATGCATGATGTGTGTAGATGCATGTGTGTGTGTGTAGGGTGTGTGTACATGCATGTGTGAGTGTGTAGATGCATGTGTGTGTGTGTTATGCATGTGTGTGAAAAAGAGCATGTGTTGTGCACACATGTGTGTGTGTGTAGATGCATGTGTGTGATGTGCTTGTGTCAGATGCATGGGGTGTGTAGATTGTGTGGTGTGCATGCATGTGAAGTAGATGCATGTGTGTGTGTGTAGATGCCTATGTGTGATGTGTCAGATGCATGTGTGTGTGTGTCCATTTGCTTTAAATGTGTGTGTGTGTAGATGCAAATGTATTGTAGTGTGTGTGTGTAGATGCATGTGTGTGTGTGTGTCGCTGTGTGTGTGTTCTGTTAGATGCATGTGTACAGTGATGTGTGTGTGTAGATGCATGTGTGTGTGTGTAGATGCATGTGTGTGTGTGTAGATGCATGTGTGTGTGTGTCAGCATGCATGTGTGTTTGGGATGTGTAGATGCAGTGTGTGTGCATGTGTAGAATTGCATTGTGTGTGTGTAGATGCATGTGTGTGTGTGTCGAGATGCATGTGTGTGTGTGTGTAGATGCCATGTGTGCTGTGTCAGACCAATTGACATAGGCAGAACACTAAGGCTACATCAAAATGTTGTTATGCTATGCATAGTTATGCGGGAATTGTCTTTAGCCATGACAAGCTCCTAGCATAACATCATCAGTCTCCCAAATCCCCCGAAGACGGAGTGTGGCTGCCCACATGACGGGGTAATAAAAAAAACGGTCACACGCGTAATGTTCTCATCCGTAGCTGATGCGCTTGTACGATAGTGTTCAAGTGCTTCGGCTGTTGGGATGATCCCTGGAGTCCTTTAGCCAGGGTACGTCAACAACAACATATCGTAGGTGAAATTCAAAAACCTCGTATCTCAATTTTGGTAGTTTTAAGAAAAATGAAAGAAAGAAAAATCGTTTACAAAATTAACCACGTTTACCGCAGTTGATTAACTATGATGAATGTGTTGTTCAAGACATTGCGAGTTTAGTCCTGCATTTTGTTAAAATTACTTTTCTTTTTTTTAATACTTGAAAAGAATGAAGATACGAGGTTTTTGTCCTTAACTAGATCTGAATTTGGGACTTACGAGTTTTTCTTCCATTTTCACAACCTCATTTACCCCAGATAGAAAGTCGTTAGAGATACGAGCTTTTGGTGGAAGGTGGCGGGAACATTAGAGAGCTGATTATGTATCTAACTCCAAAATCATATACAGTGGAACTTCCCTTATAAGACTTCCCATTTTGAGACTCCCTCCCATATAAGACCTACTTCTCTGAGAGACATTGCCCTTCTTTGTAAGTATTGAAATTACCTCCATTGTAAGACCCCTCCCTTATAAGACCTCCAAAAATAATCCAAAATGTCTTAAAATCAGGCCTCATTTTGGATGATTTTTAGAGGTCTTGTAAGGGAGGTTCCACTGTACTTGAAAAGAATGAAGATACGAGGTGTTTTGGAATTTGGGACCTACAAGTTTTTCTTCCATTTACACAACCTCATTTACCCCAGATAGAAAGTCGTTAGAGATACGAGCTTTTGGTGGAAGGTGGGGGGAAAATTAGAGAGCTGACTATGTATCTAACTATATAAAAAAAAAAAATTGAGATACAAGGTTTTTGAATTTCACCGATGATATTCTGTGCAGGATCGTATCTTGTGGCGCACACGCAGAAAGAACCAGGTGAGCTGCCTGCATTACGACGCCGTCCTGAACATCAAGGTGTCCGATCACCGCGCCGTCTACGCCTTCTTCGAGGCTGTGCTTCGACCGGGCCTGGACAAGTCAGTGGTGCCCTTGTTTCTCTGTCTCTGGGTGTTGAAGAGGCTTGTGTATGTGCACCCAGCAGGGAGGGGTCTTGATAGGGAGGGGTCTTAACAGGGAGGGGTCTTAATAGGGAGGTGGACTCTCAGTAGTCTGGATATGAAGGGGGGAAAATCAGTGAACATTGTTTTGGGTCACACCTTAGAGGAAGTCAGTGAAGGTTATTAGGGAGGTTCCACTGTACGTACTATATAAACTTAATTGGGTTTCAAACATTGTTTGTTCTGAAGTTTTACAATTGTTTGTAAGTCCCACGCACATGCTGAATTGATTGATTGATTGATTGACTGATTGATTGACTGATAGATTGATCGATTGACTGATTGATTGATGTTTGCGCCCACAAGAACACAAAATCATGCAGAATGCCTAGGCCCTGTGCAGTAAAAACACAGTGAAGCTGAGACATTGCTCCTTTTACGTTTCAGTGCCCAGCTATGCGGGGGACACTTCGATCGTGAGGTATACCTGGAAGGTGAGAGAGCCAGCCCCACGCTTGTCCGCTCATCATACAATTACCGTAAAGATTGGACTATAATACGCACCTGTATATAAGCCGCATCCCCTAAATTGACAAAATATTAGGTATTTATCACACCTGTGTATAAGCTGCAGAGAAAATTGTATGTGCACAAACCAACACAAATATAGAAATTCTCCTGTCAGAACATAAGTATTTAATGTTCTCAGACACTTTAAACATGAGATTTGAATCTATTGATTACCAAAACCAGTTTTGAGTCTAAAGAAGCTCAAAATAGGCTGAAGCATGTGTTCGGAAACAGATTTAATCATACTGATAAATGTAGAATGGAACAAAAATCCACAAATAAGCCGCATCAGTCTATAAGCCGCATGGGCCAAAGTTGAGGGGGAAAAGTAGCGGCTTACAGTCCACATTTTACGGTAGGCGTCGATCATTCACTACTCTCATTGCTGTGTCTTCACCTCGACAAAGTCCTTTTCAAGAAGCATGAATGCTCCTGCTTTCAGGATGTCCTGAAATGCAGGATTTTTTTAATTGCCTGGAGCCGGCGTCACCGGATTATGAGAATTTGAGAAGCAATGAATTTCCTATTTATAAACATTTTGTCAGTTTCCTGCATGTGTAGAATATGAGAGAAATGAATACAGATAAATATGTACATGCCTTTACCAGGAACTTTATATTTTTAGGATTGTTTAAGTCAAGTTGCTAACTGGGCGGCCCCTGGACCCCTGCCTTGCAGGATTTTTTTTATTTGCCAGGAGCAGCCATGAAGACAGAACATTTTATTTTGTTGTTTTCCTTCGACTCATTATCATCTTTTGTGTATTTTAATGTAGTAGCGTTGTGATGTTTTTAATTCAGTTGTACATTCAGAGAGTTAACCTACATGTTTGCTAGTCAATAGATCATTTGCCACGGCCGAGTAACCTTGAAATTAAAATAACCCCTTCACTGCCAGGGAAAACGGAGAAATTATCAATTTTATTATGACAAAAATATTTTTTCGCTTCACCAGGCGATAAAATAAATCACGAGTGATTTTTGACTGAGACTTTTGAGATTGAGGGTCGTAAGCGTGAGTACTGCTTCTGCATTCCCAGGCTATGTGGCCATAATGGGTGAGGTACGTATGTGTCCGCTTTCCAGTTTTCACTGGTCTCCCCGCAGCACATGCTGATTTTGGAGGAGCTCAACCAATGATAAAAGTCGTTTTATTTGTTAATTACCATATTTTTCTGACTATAAGGCGCAACCCCCACCCCCCCACCCCACCCCCCAATGTTGCATCCAAAGTGCACACAAAATTCATAGTTTGATATGATAGTTTCTTACTATAAGTCACTCCTCCGAAATCAGAATGTGTCAGCTGAATGCGGTGGGGAGAGCAGTGAAATTAGACAACTGGACATATACATACCTTACCCATTATGGCCATATGGCCTAGGAAAGCGGAAGAAGAAGAAAAGTCATATTATAAGACAGATTGGTTATAGTCTGGAGAAAACGTATCGCCATTTTATCCATGACATTAGCTAAATCAACTGAAGGGCTTTGGTTTCCGATAATTGTCACCGACATTTGTTTCTTCTTTTTCTCCTCCCCTAGGCAACAAGCGAAGAGCGCAATCTCAGGCCGGCGGCAAGGCACACAAACACAGCAAAGTGTGCTCCGTCCAATGACAATGACTGCCGCGCGTCATGACACAGCACAACACGTTCCGTCCCGTCAGCGCGTCGCTGCACGTGCACCACCCCCTTGTCATGACATCGGCTTTTCATCTCGTCGTCATCATTACGGACCTCAATGTTATGCCAAAATGGGAGAGAGTTCCTCTCTCACCCTCCAACCTCGCTCCTCCCCTCCCCTCCCCTCCCCCCCCCTCCCCTCGCCTTCCTTCCATTCCTTTCCCTTGGGTTGTGGTGAAGGTTCAAGGTCATGGTCACGGAGAGTGTCCTTGACTTTGGCAAAGGTTCAGGGTCAGGCTCACAGAGAGTGTCCTTGACTTTGGCAAGGGTTCGAGGTCATGGTCACACAGAGTGTCCTTGACATTGGCGAGTCTTCAAGGTCATTGAAGGTCAGCGTCACAAAGACTGTCCTTGATGACAAGGATTCAAGGTCATTCAATTTCAGGGTCACTGAGAGTGTCCTTGACTTTGGTGAGGCTTCAAGGTCAGGGTCACGAAGGGTGTCCAAATGGTACAATCTTCTGGTGTTGTCTTTTTTTTTCCTGTAACATGTGTGAAGACTCATGTTACAAATTTGGGAGAATCTCTACTGTACGATTGTACAATGTGAAACCTCCATCTATAAGATCTACAAAAAAAATATGTGGTGAGGCAGGGCTCCCAGGGACCCTCATTTGGGGGTCTATGAAGTACTATGATCCTAAAGGACCCTCTAAAACAATGTGCAGGGCTCCCAGGGACCCTCATTTGGGGGTCTATGAAGTACTATGATCCTAAAGGACTCTCTAAAACAGTGTGCAGGTGGTCCCAGGGATGTACCATGACATATTCTTTTTAGCATCCGCGATGTCATTGGAACCCTCTAGGACCCTCTATCCCGCCTCTAGGACCCTCTATGCCGTACGTGAAAGAGCCCCTGGGACCCCTTGTTTTGCGGGACAATCAGGAGCCCTGGGAGGTCTGAATTAGGTGCTCTGTTTTGTGGTAAGGATTCATTGGAATCTTTTGTGATGAGGTCGGAAAGTCTCACACTCTCTCTGCTCTTATAAGTAATCTTGAGAAACCTAGCTATCAATTTGGTCATAACAGGCAGCGGGATTTCTCCCTGCTCTTACCGACCTTTAACTGCCATGGGATCTTTTAGTGCCCAAAATTGCACGGGTCAGAGTAGCTTTAAATCCCCAGGACTCGATGTTAAAGTTTGATTTTCCTGTCAAACAAGAAAGAAAGGGCTTCGAACCCGGGTCACTCACGCATTGAAATTGGCAGGCGAACGTCTTGACCCACTCTGCCACCTTCCTTCTACGACTAATTAGTATGCGTAACGTTTTACGTATGGGGAAAATCTAAACCATTTGTTTTAACACACAACTGGAAAACTTGTGGTTTAACCCTTTCACTCCAGGCACTATTTGTACTGTTAACAAGCAAGCTTCCTTACTCGGAAAAAAAAAATCACTAAATATTAAATGATACTGTAAAGACTATAATGATCTATGTTTTATTGAAGGAAAATTAATGGAGAACACAATTATTATAATGTTCAATGTTGACAGGGTGAGATGTTATTGTCAGGGGGAGATAACTAAGATTTTAAGGAAAAAAAATAAAATTAAAATTTATTATTTTTAAATAACTAAGGATGAAAATTCACATCTGAGTCACTTGTGTCGTGATTGGGTCGAATAACAACTTCTTAGACTTTATCCCCCCCGCCCTCCTGCAGATTATTCATTGTTATTGTCGGAAATGTTGTGCAGTTTCCTAGTAGTAAATCTTTTGGCAGCCATATTGATATTTTTGGTCGCTTTTTGCTTTACAAAATGAAAAACAAATGCATCAAAATTGACAAAACTTGCTTAGATACAGCTTCAGACTCTACACAAGCCATTTCAAGTGTAAGAAAGGGAAGTAATATAGTCTTTTACTGTCTAGGCTATTGAGTAGGTTATGTCCCCTGAACCGTGCGGCTTGGCGTGAAAGACAAAAGATCAAGGAAACTCTTCGGAGAGCCGGACAACAGAGGGTCTTCAAAGAAGAAGGGAGCCCCCCTCAGTCAACTGATGTAGCGCAGGTAATTGTTAAAATTGGTTCATCGCAAATCATGGAATCGAGATAATTTTATCCCCGTTTCTTTTGAATTCGGAAGAAAAAAGTTTTTTTAAACGAGGCAATGATATTTTTTTGCTGTGTACTGTTGATCTTCCAGTCTGCGCTTGCGGAGTTGAATTGCTACGTTCAATGTGAGAGAATTTTATTTGAATGAAAATGCACCAAGCAGGTTTATGTAGAAAGTGGTCAAGATCGAGAGAGAAAAAGAATGTTTTGAAGCATTTATACAGACAACGAACGACGGTGGGGGTGTAGCTGGGAGCAAGTTATTTTCTGTGATGTGGTTTTGTCTGATAAATTATTATCTGTGATTTTGTATGTGCATGTGATATTGTTTCATCTTTATCTTGGTTGCATGCTTTCTGTGATTGTGTGTGTGTGAGGGAGAGGGAGAGTGGGTGTGCATATGGTGCATGCATGTCTGTGTGTGTGCATGTGTCTGTGTGAGAGAGAGAGAGAGGGAGAGTGGGTGTGCATATGGTGCATGCATGTCTGTGTGTGTGTGCATGTGTCTGTGTAAGAGAGAGAGAGAGTGGGTGTGCATATGGTGCATGCATGTCTCTGTGTGTGTGCATGTGTCTGTGTAAGAGAGAGAGAGGGTGGGTGTGCATAATTATGGTGCATGCATGTGTGTGTGAGAGGGTGGGTGTGTGTGCGTATGTGTGTGTGTGTGTGATGCAATTGTAATGACACATTTCTTGGGATATATTAGTTACCCAGAGAAACAAAATGAACATATGTATTTATGTTAGACTCGTATAAACCTGGCCAGTGATTGAATCGTTGAAATGATAAGTAATACTATGTGTAATGCACCATTTGTACGCATTTTTTAATGAAGATGTGCGTGTGTAAAACATTTGAGACGTTCATTTATTTTTATTGTTTGATGGATTATTCATTTGATGAAGGTTCGTTAAACGTCCTTTGTTTGTTTAACGTCCTCCGGCCTGGAACAGGCACATATGGGACATTAATAACTATAAAGATAGTGGGACGATCCTGGAGGTACTGCAATACCAGGAAAGTCCCAAAGTTTGTTTTAATAATCAAGATAGTTAATAATACAAGCTTATTCATTTATTGTTGCAAGCGCTTAGGGCTTCTTTAGCTTAAAATTAAGTGCTAGAAATTATTATTATTATTAAAGTCATGGATAATGTAAATGAGTTGCTAATGTTTGGATTTACAATCATTATTTTCCGTGTTTGCAGCATTATTTGATCAGTTATTCAAGGATTATACTGAAAAGTACTGTCATGTTTTCAGTTAAAAGCCACAATGCATTATTTAGTTTTCGGTATTTGGTATATTCTAGTCACAGAGACTTATCTCTGTGAAATTCGGGCTGCTCTCCCCTAAGCGTGTCGCCGCAAGTGCAGCGCCTACCCCAATTTTTTCTTTTTTTTTTTTGGGGGGGGGGGGGTACAGGGTGAGGAGAGGGTGTGGGCACACTTGGAAAACCAAGCTATCAATTTGGCCATACCAGGCAGCGGGATTTCTCCCTGCTCTTACCGACTTTCAACTGCCGTGGGATATTTACGTGCGTAAAGCGCACGGGTCAGAGTAACTTTAAGTCCCCATCCGAAGGACTAGACATTCAGTTCGATTTTCTTGTCAAACTAGAAAGAAAGAGCGAGGCCGGGATTCGAACCCGGGTCATTCACGCTGCAGTCAAGCATTACATTTGGCAGGCGAACATCTTAACCACTCTGCCACCTTTCTCCTATCACAAAATAGAAAAAGAAGACGGATAATACCTTCTAGCTTTTACCTGAGAAGAGTAATAGTATTTTCTGGTATAGTGTGTGTGTGTGTGTGCATGAAAACAGCAGAATAGCATATTTGGCTATATCCCCATTGTCACTGGTAAAGGGAGATCATTTGATGACAGAAAAGAGCAGAACTTGTCGCTCTTTCCGTCATCAGATCATGTTCTGTTACGGGGCGAAAATGTGGATTTTGCCCAATATTTATTCACCATGAAATCCCAAAGGAATAAGGATTATAACAGTCATGTTGGTGTGTGTGTGTGCGTGTGCATGTGTGTGTGTGCGTGCATGTGTGTGTAAGTAGTCTATGTTCTACTTGAAGAAGAAAAAAGGTACCGTAATTCACTGACTACAAACCGCACCCCCTACTTTAAAAATAATAAAATTAAAATAACGCATAAGTCGCGTCGAAGCATAAGCCACGGAAAAATGGCAACGCACCATCTCAGCTTCTGTTTGAGTCTAGAGTTGATTGCGGGTGTGTTGACTGCCAAAATGAAAGTGTCGGGACCGCGAAACAGATCTTTAGTTTGTGAAAAGTATGCCGAAATCAAGGTGATTTTATGTCATCAACCTTGAACAAGGCCACAGATCAAAGGTCTGAATCAAGGATGCCACTGAGTTGAGTTTACTTTCACTTTTGGTAACATTTAGGCTGTGGCACAGTACTAGCCACAGGGGGAGGGGTTAGTCCGCGAATTACGGTAATCATTGCCAAACCGAGTAGTTTATTGAAGGCAAATTTGGGAGATTATGCTGTCAAGAGATTATTTGGGGGTTAAATTATGGAGAATGTGAATCTCTTTTTTTTGTATTCGCATGGGTGCTCCTGGGAAATTAAAAAAATCCTGCAAAGGGGCAGCCCCTGCGGAGTGCAGGGGCAGCGCACACACATTAACTGCTCTGTTGTCACCCCTCTAGACTAGTACAAGTGCTACATTCCTTTGAATATAGCAAATGCTTATATAGGCCCTTTTTATTGAACAAGTGTGTGTGGTGTAAGAAAATCGTTGCTTCTCAAATTCTCATAATCCGGCGACGCCGGCTCTAGGCAATTTAAAAATCCTGAAATTCAGGACATCCTGTAAGTTGGAGCATCCATGTATTCGCTCTCTCCTTTCCTCTCTATCTCTGTGTGTGTGTGTCCTTGTGCGTGACATTAGTTCATCATTCAAATTCCTACATAAATCATGGATGCGTGTGCATATGCTTGTGTGCATGTGCAAAGATCTGACTTCATGGCACTAGATTTGTCGATGCTTGTGCATATGCGTGTGTGTGTGTGCGTGCATGTGCAGTCATCAAGAATCTGACTTCATGGTACTGGATTTGTCGATGCTTGTGCATATGTGTGCGTGCATGTGCAGTCATCAAGGATCTGACTTCATGGTACTGGATTTGTCGATGCTTGTGTGTGTGTGTGTGTGTGCGTGCATGTGCAGTCATCAAGGATCTGACTTTATGGCACTAGATTTGTCTGGCATTTCATCTTCGTTTTTGTTACTTTTCTTTCCTTATTTCCTTATTTCTCAACATATTGTGTTTGAAGAAACAGGCCACTGCCAGAGGTCTCAGTCTGTGATATTTTAACCAGATTAAAGAAATCAAAAAATCATAAGCATTGTATTGTTTCATGTTGTTGGATAGTCGGAACAGATGAATTATGAACATATCTATACGCGATAAAACTGTGCTTCTAGCACTGTTTTTCTCTGTACGAAAAAAAACCCTACAAAAACAAGAAAGTAGAATGCCATTCTCATGATTTGACTACCTCGGTTTTTTATTTTGCTATATTTTAAATAAAGAGCCATAGTTGTGCGTGTTTTATTTTGGTATATTCTAGTCTCTGTGGAATTTGGGCTGCTCCCACCTGGAGAGTACGTCACTGCGAGCACAGCGCCACTCCCAGGATGCATGTTATGCGAGTTCTTGTCATCCATTCCACCGGCACAGCACAGCCTGCTCCTACCGAATAGTGGAATGGGCTTCAACGTGCGCACAAGATCTTGTGCATGCGTTCGCACACGGGACTTCAGCTTTAAAGCTCACCCGAAGGACTAGGAAATAGGAGTAAAGTGCCTTTCCCAAGGACACAACACCGCGGACGGAGCTGGATTCGTACATCCACTCGCACTCATTGGATGACAAGCCGGCAACTCGAACCAACTGAGTCACAGCATATGTGTGCGTTAAGGTTTATTCAGTTCTGCCTCTGTTTATCAAATGATTTAAATCTATAGTATATACTGTAGTGTCCCCCCGAAGACGGAGTGTGGCTGCCCAAGTGGCGGGGTAATCAAAAACGGTCGCACACGTAATGTTCTCGCCCGTAGCTTATGCATCTGTACCAGTGTTCAAGTGATTCCGCTGTTGGGATGATCCCTGGAGTCTTTTAGCCAGGGTAAGCCAACAACAACATACTGTAATGTGATGCAACTTGTTGAACATTTACTAAGAGATTTAACGTTGCACAATTTATCATTCACTATTCCATTATCTAATCTTAGAAGCACAGTTTCTTCAGTCAATTTAACACCACTGTTAAAATTCGCTTGGAAATATCGTAGATTGTGGTACATTTCTTTTTTTAATCATAATTTTTTTAATAATTTGAGACCAATAGATTAAGATGAATATTGAGCACTTTCAGTGGACTCGTAATTTATCTTCTGTAGAGTTTTAATGATTTGAACTACTGTGTCATAAATAATGTGTGTGAAAATGTAACCTTTTTCAGGACTTATTTAATGAATGTGATCCCTTTTGTTTCGCGAGGTGACAGCTTGGAGGAAGCCTTGTGTGCATCAGTCGGCTGGGCCACGATTTTAAAGACCCACCATGCCCATGTGTGAAAATCAGCGTTTTCACTGTTTCCCTTCTTATTGCTGGTAAGAAATCTTAAGAAATGTTCCAAGCATAAGAGAGAAAATACATGTGATGTGGAGGGTCTTTAAAAGAGAGGGGTTTTTTGGTGGTGAAATGGCAGCATTGTTTTGTTCGAGTTGTATTTCAGGGAGGTAGGAAGAAATTGGGAAATAACATTTTTTTTTATTGCATATTCTGATTGGGTTTTTTAAATGGAGAGAGAGAGAGAGAGATGAACATGAAAGAGATTTGTCAGATTAAAAAGAAAATGTCCATTTGTATTCTAATACTTTTTTTTGTTGTAAACTGAAAATAAATCTTGTGTACATGTTATTCCATAATTATTTTATGATAAAAAGCTGTTCTTTTTGTGTATATGAGAGAGTGAGTATTTGTGATAGACACCCACAAAATTCCACTTTTTGTTATTAATTTCAATAACAATACATCCAGCATTGTGTTATTCTATGTCCAATTCCATATGTGTGAAAACACGTGATAGACAAAAAAAATACATTTCTATTTAATTTTTTATGTTGTGAACTTTAATCAATTCTCGTTAATTTAATGTTTCCGTCATAAAAATTAAAAGTCATGCTCGCAGATTAGAGAAATTAACGCATGTTTTGATGTTCAGAAATGTGATCTATCTGTAGTGGTTTATTTATAGTGGGTGGTGTGTGTGTGTGTGCATGTGCATTATGTAATTCTTGTAGAGCTTGTGTTATTGAGCAGTGTAACTTAACGGTTATTTGCATTTGTGATATAAATTGTAAGACATCGCAAAAGTATTGAATATTTATTCCTAGTAATTAAATAAAGATGTTATCAAAAGAATGTGTGTGTGTATGTATGTGTGTCGGTGTGTGTGTGTGTGCGTGTGCGCGTGTGTACCATATTTTACGGACTATAACGTATAGATACTTTTCCCCCAGACTGAGACCCCTGCGCCTTATAACATGACCGATACATGGGTGCAACTACACAAAATGAAACTGGGGTCTAGGGTTAATGTCCCCCTGCAGCTGAAGAAGAAAATTATTTATGAAAGTATTCTAGTTTGCTTTTTGCACAATTTATACAAATGCTTATCTTAAAGTGTTTGAAAAATACATTTTTCACACACAGATCTTGTTTGACAAATTTTTTTTTTAAAAAGGAAATTTCTTTTCTGGGAAAATTCAAAAACAGGAAATCCTTGTATAGCAGGAAAAGTTGCACCCATGCTGATAACATAGTAAGAAAATAAACAAAATCTGTGTTAAGTTTGGGGTGAGCGCCTTATAATCAGGTGCGCCTTATAGTCCGTAAAATACGGTAGTTAGGAACTCTGTTTTCTTCTCTCTCCCTCTCTCACACACAGAAAATACAGCACACAAAACATAGCACTGTAATCCTTCCAACATAGTAGTAGTATTTCAAAACCAGAATCTCGCCAGGAAAGGACAATCAATAAGTTAACTTTGAAACTGAAATAATAACTTTGAAACAGTAACGACGACAAACCTAGCCACGAAGAATCCACCTCATTCATCAGACGCAAGCCAGAAGGACTACATCACTACAGGAATATAGAACAATGACAGCACCTTCTGCCTTTCACCCCATGTTCTGCTCCAAGGCTCTTCTTCTTCTTCCGCATTCCCAGGCCATATGGCCATAATGGGTCAGGTACGTATGTGTCCGGTTTTCAGTTTTCACTGGTCTCCCCGCTGCATACAGCTGACACATTCCGATTTCGGAGGAGCTCAAAAGGGAAAAATTATTTGGAAGCTTTTGTTGAAAAAAGGCAGGAGAATGGGCCATTAAGTCAGAAAGAAAGTAGATGATAGAAAGCAAAGGGAAAAGGCAGAGTCAAAGAGAGTGGCAGATTAGAAGTTACAAGCACATAACTTCCAGAAGGTGGGGGAATTATTTTTACGAAAGACCCCCCCGGTATCCCCACAGGGAGAGACTCGTGGAGGGGGCGGGCTCGTCCAGCTCCCTGTATGGAGGCACGAGGCATCCACCCACTGCCCCAGAGACCCTTAACGGATGAGTTTTTGCAGGAAACACATCGAGATCACCAGAAAGACAGCCTTTTCAAGGATCGGAACACTCACTTTGCTGTGGTTTCCTAGAAATTAAACCGTCAAAACGGCGATTCCTCCTTGGTGGAGATGCCGGAGAGAGTAGCCATTTTGGACAGGGTGGGTGGAGGCCACTCATTGTGGTTGAAGCGTTTTCTTTTTTTGTAGTGCAGTAAAAAAAAAATTGGAGCTATTTCCTTTGTTGTGAGCGACACTCCTTTAGCTAAACTGTATAAAAAAAAAATTTAAAAAAAAAAAAGGCTTGTATTGCGACGATTTGGCGGCCATTAGAAAAGAGACGGCACACGCCTTCTCTTTGGGTGAAATAATTAGACTTCCAGCACCTCCACCAAGGAGGAATCGCCGATTTGACGGTTTGATTTCTAGGAAACCAGAGCGAAGTGAGTGTTGCAATCTGTAAAGGGTGTTTTCCTGGTGATCTCAACGTGTTTCTTACAAAAACTCATCTGTCAGGGTCCACTTTTAAGGTTCAATTTACATTACAGAGGTGTCTTCTTCTTTCCCTGTATTTGCACTTGGATCATCCATGTTTGGAGCAAGCATTCAAATAATCCATCTAAGGAAAAAAATCTTATTTACAAACATCATCTAACATCTCACAATGTAGCCAAGTCTGTATTAATTAAGGCAGGTGTGCATGGAAGCAGGTACTCTCTCTCTCTCTCTCTCTCTCTCTCTCTCTCTCTCTCTCTCTCTCTCATGTGCACTCATAGTCATACACACACTGACCAGAACTTTTCTTGTAAAAATCTTACACATAGATACATTCACTTGCAACTGATAGTGTATGCATAATCAAAAATGTAAGCCGCCAAAAAAGTGAAGAGAAAAAACCCTAAATGGTGACAGCAAGTTATTTAAACGGACATTTATATTTCAAAGGGGCACCCTGACGGATGAGTTTTTGCAAGAAACATGTCAAGATCACCAGGAAAACACCCTTTACAGAGATCGCAACACTCACTTTGCTCTGGTTTCCTAGAAATCAAACCGTCAAGTCAGCGATTCCTCCTTGGCAGAGGTGCTGGAAGTAATTCTTTCAGTGAAAGAGAAGGCATGTGCCTTCTCTTTTCTAATGGCTACCTGTGTTTAGACCAAATCGTTTGCACGAAAGCCTTTTTATTTATTTATTATTTAAAATGTTATACAGTTTACTCAAGGAGTTTCGCTCACAACAAAGGAAATAGCTCCAATCTCTTTTTAGTGTACTACAAAAAAGAAAAAGCTTCAACCACAATGAGTGGCCTCCACCCACCCCATCCAAAATGGTTTCTCTCTCCGGCAAGGAAGAATAGCCATTTTGATGGTTTGATTTATAGGAAACCAGAGCAAATTGAGTGTTCAAATCCTTGAAAAGGCCGTCTATCTGGTGATCTCGACGCGTTTCTTGCAAAAACTCATCTGTCAGGGTCCACCTTTAACATCTTTCTCTTCCACAAAAACCTACCTCAAATAGTACAAATGTATTAGTCAGCGCACTAACTTCAAACCCTTTCGTTTCCAGGCCTGAAGTTATATACTATTATACAATGCCTTCAACACATGAAGAAAATCAACACAAGAAATTCTTGTCAAATCTTCTCATTGGAGAACTATGTATATTATGAAACTTGTTTTTAACTAAATAACGATTCAGTTACCGTATTGTACGGACTACAAGGCGATACTGTTTTCCTCAACTGAGACCCCTGCGCCTAGTGTATGATTAAAATCTGATTAAACAAAGTTGTGAATTCCCTTCATATCGCACCTATTGAGATCAATTCTGAAATCGTGAATGAAGCCACGGATGCAGACGACACATTCCAAGTCAAGGGGGGGGGGGGGGGGGGGGGGGGGGGGGGGGGGGGGGGGGGGGGGGGGGGGGGGGGGGGGGGGGGGGGGGGGGGGGGGGGGGAGTGAAGCAGGATATGACATCACAGCCTCGGTTTCGACAGTAAAAGCCATAACAATCATGGCGGAAAAGTATGTCGCTGCTCAAGGCGAGCAAAACTCATCGTAGAAATCTACTCCATGTTTTTCAATTCCGACTTTTCTGGGCTCTCTGACGCAGACGATGCGTAAAAGTGCTTCATCGTAAGGATATCTGGATAGCGGAGTGAGTGTAACTTCTGTCGTTCTGAACATTGTTTTGACAGAACTAGGCAAAATATGACGACCATTGTTTGAATCGATCTCATGTTTTCGATCTATTTTTTTGCCTATGTTCGATCATTGTGCATGCGCCTTAAAACATGTTGCGCCTTGTGTATGTTTAAATTCGCATTTTCAGTTAAATTCAGGGGGTGTGCCCTATAACTAGAAGCGCCTTGTGTATGTTTAAATTGGCATTTTCAGTTAAATTCAGGGGGTGCACCCTATAATTAGAAGCGCCTTGTGTATGTTTAAATTCGCATTTTCAGTTAAATTCAGGGTGTGCGCCCTGTAATTAGAACCGCCTTGTGGTCCGTAAAATACGGTAGTTTTTCTCTAGGTTGTTGACATTTCCAGTTTGCCATTAGCAGGCACCAAATTAAACCATGTTGAAAGTATCAGTTCTCCTGGGTTGCCAGGCCAAGACCTGATAACTATGTAAGATAATCACTGTACATATGTGACCCAGCACCACGAAAGGGACATTAAGTGTCAACATGACCATTCTGAGAAAATGGCACAGTGGGAACTTTCAGGCAATTCTCTATCTAATGATATAAAAAAAACTATTCTTGTCTCTTTTGTTGTTGCAGAGTTATGAGCATTTAAAGTTGGCAAGATGACTGTTGGCCATTTCGAGAAAGCACAGACTAAAGTCTAGCCTATCCTAAAAAAAATGCACCAACCTACTAATTTTAAAGCACTTTTTTTTAAATATTTAGAGGCCCTATTGAAGATTATCCTATATGGATATGAAAGATAAGATGTTAGAGAGCACGAAAACACCCATAACTCAAAATTGATAAATTATATTTTTGACTGGAAGCCTGTTGTGAGAAACTAGCCTAGCGACTTAATGTCCCTTTCGTGGTGCTAGGTCACATATAACAGTGAGAAACTAGCCCAGCAACTTAATGTCCCTTTCGTGGTGCTAGGTTAACAGTGAGAAACTGACTTAATGTCCCTTTCGTGGTGCTAGGTCACATATAACAGTGAGAAACTAGCCTAGCGACTTAATGTCCCTTTCGTGGTGCTAGGTCACATATAACAGTGAGAAACTAGCCTAGCGACTTAATGTCCCTTTCGTGGTGCTAGGTCACATATAACAGTGAGAAACTACTAGCCTAGCGACTTAATGTCCCTTTCGTGGTGCTAGGTCACATATGAGAAACTAGTGAGAAACTAGTCCCCGTGGTGCTAGCGACTTAATGTCCTTAATGTCCCTTTCGTGGTGCTAGGTCACATATAACAGTGAGAAACTAGCCTAGCGACTTAATGTCCCTTTCGTGGTGCTAGGTCACATATAACAGTGAGAAACTAGCCTAGCGACTTAATGTCCCTTTCGTGGTGCTAGGTCACATATAACAGTGAGAAACTAGCCTAGCGACTTAATGTCCCTTTCGTGGTGCTAGGTCACATATAACAGTGAGAAACTAGCCTAGCGACTTAATGTCCCTTTCGTGGTGCTAGGTCACATATATGTGTTCGGTTTTCAATTTTTATTCAGGTCTCCTCGCTAGTCTCAGCCAACACATTCTAGCTGATTTCGGAAGAGCTCAAAGGAGAAAATGGTTTTCAAGTTTGAAGGGCAGGAGAATGGGCCAATAAGGCAGTACAGTAGATGACAGTAAAAGGAAAAGGCAGGGTCAAAGTGTGACAGATTGGAGGAATTAGCTGGTACAGAACTTCTAGAAGACAGGGGAACTACTTGTATTGATAGAGCACCCCAGTGTCCCAGGGGGAGTGGGGGGAAGGGCGATTAATTATGAACAGTTGGAGAACATGTAAACCAAACAGAACATTTATTATTATTATTATTATTAGGTACTTTATAGTCACAGAGGCGTCTCTGTGAAATTCGGGTTGCTCCCACCTGGAGAGCGCGTCGCAGCCAGAGGCGCGCCACCCATTTTTTTTTTTTTTAAATTTCATGCGATTTTTGTCACTGATGAGGGGGGGGGGGGGGGGGGGGTAAATTTTGACCAAATGACAACTTTTTTGTTGCCACTGGGTTTAACGTATGCTAAGTGCATGGGCACATGGGACCTCGGTTTATCGTCTCATCCGAAAGACTCTACGTTCAGACTGTTAAGGCCTAGTGCAGAATGAGAGGAAAAAATCCCCTGTACCCAGGTTCGAACTCGGGTTTACTTGACACGAAGTGAACGCGATACCTCTGTGCCACTCTACACAGTGCTTTAAAGCACACAAAAAATGATAACAAAAGCGCATACCAAATGACAATGCATGTACCCACCCTTTATGTATCCCCGATATCTCTAATCTATCAAGCGCCATTCTTCTTCTTCTTCCATTGCTCAGACAGTTTCCTGTCAATTATGAGCGCAGATGCGTCATGCGCCTAACTAAGAAATAGTTAGGCCCAGCAAGTCTGACTTCAGCTGGAGGAAATCTTTTTGAAAGTGTTTCATGAAAAAAGGCAGGAAAATGGACCGGTAAGGCAGAAAGATAGTAGATGACAGTAAGCAAAGGGAAAAGGCAGAGTTAAAAAGAGTGACAGATTAGAGGAAGTTACAAGCACAGAATTTACAGTAGGTGGGGGAACTATTTATACAAAAGACCCCCCGGTATCCCCATGGGGGAAAAGCGCCAGTCAAAAGTTGTACTGGGTTGAGAGGTAGATTAAAATACCTCTCCAAAACATTTTGATCAAGATCCATTCATAACTTTGTGGAGCAACATTTCGAACATTCAAAAACAAACAAATCGCCAGACAAACAAAAGTCACTTGAAGTCATAATCTTCTTGGCAGAGGTAGACAGAACAAATGAGCAAATACTACCATACGCATATCTTTTTCTGTCTCGTACATGAGCTAAAAGTTAATCACTTTGGGTCAATTCAAAATTTCTTCTTCGCAAATCCAAACAGTCAGGCAAGATTCCCAACAGAAGTCGATCATTCCATGCCAATCATTATAAGAAATAAGTTTTTGTAAGCATTCTCATTCTTTATAAATCTCTTAACAATCACAATTTCATGTCTTACAAACAAAATAAAAATTTGCTAGAAGTATGCAAGCTTAGAATCCTAAGCTGTTAAGCGCCAGACTCGACCTTGAGAACTCTCCAAACCACCACCTACATCCTCCCACAAGCACTCCTGGTTTCGACTCCTTTTAGTTCATGCCTTTTGTTAAAGACCCACACAGCCGGCTGGATTAAGTCCCTTGGTTTTTTCTGGGTCGGTGTGGCCCACATTCAGACTTTCCTCGTATACGATCGAGGCTGCTCTTTAAAGTGATGTCTCGTTTTCGTGCAAGAGGACATTTGCATGGGAGCAACACTTGGTCAAAATAAGATTTCTTACCAGCTATAAGAGGGAAAACATGTGAAAACCGTGATTTTGACACGTGACGTGCTGGGTCTTTAACACTCATTACCAGCATAAACCAATTTAAGCGCTTTATCCATTAGGCTTACAATGCTTCATAGTGGTATACCACTTGTAAGGTCTTTTCCTATCCCTAACCACAATCAATAAAAAGAATATTTGCCTCTGTTAAAGGAAATAACTTGAAACAAGCAGCTCTCTGTGGAAAACTGGAAGGAGCCAGAATGAGGGGAATTTGTGTGCTGTTCCCCCCTCCCCATCTCACCCCGTTTCCTTGATCACCCCCCCCCCCCCCCCCCCCCTTCCTAGTCCATGCCCACTTTATCCAAACGAATCTCATTTCTCCTCTTCCTCATCTTCCTTATTCTGCTGCCTTGCATTCTGTATTACTTATTACTATTATATTTATGGTTCTGTAAATTCAAGCTTGAGCGCTACAAAATATTCCCAAACACTTTTATCTGTTTAGTTCATCATTACTGTCGTTAGCCAGTGTGTGTGTGTGTGTGTGTGTGTGTGTGTGTGCATGCATGCATGCATGCATGCATGCGTGCATGCGTGTGTGTGTGAAGCTAATTCTCTTTCCCTCCTCCCTCTTGCTCGTAGGTTTATTTCTCAAAAGTGTGTGTGTCAGTTATCTTCTTGCTGGTCTTTGTATAGCGTCTCTGAATGTGTTGTGAATGTTCAACATGTGTGTGTGTGTGTGCTTCGATTTGATTTCTATCAAGATTCTTAGCGCTGTATAAATACTGTACAATTGTATGTTGTGTATGTGAACATTTCTTCCTCAACATTTCCCGACAACAGTCTTTCTCAAAACACAAATCTTGACACTGAAACCCTTGTCTCTTCATCACTACAGTTCTGCCTTCCACCCGCTTTAAATGATTTCCTTCTTGTCTTGATCTGAACACAACGATGCGTTATGAAGAAAAAAAGCCCAAAGAAACATTATATTTCCCACAAATGTTTCTCAACTCACAAATCTCAGCACTGCAAAACACTTTGTTGTTCTTCATCACATCTGTCTTACCTTACATCCGCCTTCAATCTTTCCCATCCTGCCTTGAATAGACGATTTTCGGGAAAAAAACTAGGGGAGAGCACTTCGTGAAAATTAGAGTTGTTTACCTCCATTACTCGGTCAAACACCACAGTGACAATGGCGTCGAAGCTTGAAACCGCAGGATGTGAGTCAGCGACTTGCAAACATTTTTTTTGAAAAATCAGAGGTGGCCAGTGGCCACAAACTGATAAATCTGGCTAAAATGTGACGTAAAAATATAAATGACATAATTTTTAGAATGACGCACAGTGTTCTAAGTGCTGTATGTCTGCTCAAACACACGAGGCGATAGGCTACGAGAGCTGATGATAGAGCGACTTCCCCTGTTTGACCGATTGAATTAGGCAAGATCACTCCCACACACCATGAAATTACTCCCCTTAATTATTTCCAAACAATTCCTATTGAACACAATGCATTATTTCAAACATTCCCACAAACACTATAATTCCCTGTCCAATCATCTGGAGTGAAACGCTCCTCTTCATCACTTCTGCCTTATCTTCCGTCAGCCACATCTTTTTTCATAATCTGAACGTATTGCATTTTTTCAAAATAAAAAAGCCCAGAGAAATACCACATTTCTGACAACTCTTTCTCAGTTCATAGATCTTGAAATAGCATAAAGCTCCTCTCTTCATCACTTTAGTCGTATCTTCCAACCACCTTAAAAATCATTTCCATCTTGTTTCTGATCTGAACATAATGCATTAAAAAGCCGAGAGAAATACCACATTTCCGACAAATCTTTCTTCTTCCTCTTTTTCCTATTACTGGACTGGGACCTCACGGCGTTTACAGTCCAACTTGGTACGCGACTGACAGGCGGCGTGTGCTCTCAATGCCTAATTAATAAAAACTTGAATAATAATTTGGGATCCATCCTTAAAACTTGCTCAAAACACTTTGCTATTCTTCACTTCTGTCTTTATCTTCCAACTTCTTCACTTCTGTCTTTATCTTCCAACTTCTTCACTTCTGTCTTTATCTTCCAACTTCTTCACTTCTGTCTTTATCTTCCAACTTCTTCACTTCTGTCTTTATCTTCCAACTTCTTCACTTCTGTCTTTATCTTCCAACTTCTTCACTTCTGTCTTTATCTTCCAACTTCTTCACTTCTGTCTTTATCTTCCAACTTCTTCCAACTTCTTCACTTCTGTCTTTATCTTCCAACTTCTTCACTTCTGTCTTTATCTTCCAACTTCTTCACTTCTGTCTTTATCTTCCAACTTCTTCACTTCTGTCTTTATCTTCCAACTTCTTCACTTCTGTCTTTATCTTCCAACTTCTTCACTTCTGTCTTTATCTTCCAACTTCTTCACTTCTGTCTTTATCTTCCAACTTCTTCACTTCTGTCTTTATCTTCCAACTTCTTCACTTCTGTCTTTATCTTCCAACTTCTTCACTTCTGTCTTTATCTTCCAACTTCTTCACTTCTGTCTTTATCTTCCAACTTCTTCACTTCTGTCTTTATCTTCCAACTTCTTCACTTCTGTCTTTATCTTCCAACTTCTTCACTTCTGTCTTTATCTTCCAACTACCTTCAATCATTTCTATCTTGTCTTGATCTGAACACCATGCACAGGGCTCCCAATCATCCCCAATTCCAAAACAAGGGGTCCCAGGGACTCCTTCACTTACAGTATAGAGGGTCCGAGAGGAGGGATAGAGGGTCCCAGTGGCATTGCGAATGCTAACAAGATTTTTTCTAGTGCATCCCTGGGACCCCCTGCACATTCTTTTAGATGGTCCTTTAGAATTTTAGTACTTCATAGACCCCAAAATGGGGGTCCCTGACGCATTATCCCCCCCAAATATCCCAAATACTACATTCCCCACCCAATCATCACCTTCTCTTCAGGAAAGTACTCCAATCATCTGAAACCCTTTGGTCTTCATCATTTTTGTCTCGTCTTCCAGCAAAACCGACTTCAATCTTTCCCGTCTCGTCTTGATCTGAACGCCAACTACACATCATTCCAAATTAATCCCACAAAACGCCAAAAATCCTGGATGTCTATTTGGCGCAAACGCAATGCATTATTCCAAATAAACACGACATTTCCGGCCCCCCGTCAATTTCCTGAACACAATCTCAAACCTCCAAAGAAGGCTAAACTTGGCATTCAATCATCTGCGTCGCCCGCGGTGATGGTTGGGCACGAAGGGTTTTCGCCGGGGGTGATGGGTGAAGTTGCCGCGGTGATGGTGGTTGCCGCGCTCAGCGGCTTTGGCCTTGTGCACGGAGCTGAGGCGGTTGGTGCCCGGGGGCGCGGCGGGTAGCTCCGACACCCCAAACTCCTTCTGCGTGTCCTGCATAATTTGCAGCTTGGCCTCGATGGCGCGGATCTTGCTCTCCGTGCTGGGAGACAGAGAACAATGAACAATGAACAATGAACTCCTTCTGCGAGTCCTGCATGGCTTGCAGCTTGGCCTCGATGGCGCGGATCTTGCTCTCGTGCTGGGAGACAGAGAACCTGCAATGAACTCCTTCTGCATGTCCCGCATGGCAGCTTGGCCTCGATGGCGCGGATCTTGCTCTCCGTGCTGGGAGACAGAGAACAATGAACATGAACAATGAACTCCTTCTGCGAGTCCCGCATGGCCTGCAGCTTGGCCTCGATGGCGCGGATCTTGCTCTCCGTGCTTGGGAGACAATGAACAATGAACAGTGAACAATGAACAACAAACTCCTTCTGCGTGTCCTCCATGGCCTGCAGCTTGGCCTTGATGGCGCGGATCTTGCTCTCCGTGCTGGGGAGACAATGAACAATGAACAATGATTTAACTGGGCCATCTGCCCATGTCAAACGGAACAGTGGGGTAGGGGCGATATCAAATAAGAAAAATAACATAAATCAAGGTAAATTCAGAATAGGCCGAAAAAATCATGCAGAATTTGGCAAGCAATTTTTTAATATAGCAGACACTGTTAAAAACATTACTCACTTAAACAGTCGATAAAAAATATCGCATTCCCCCCCCCCCCCCCCCCCCCCCATCCCACTACCCTCCCCCTTTGTTTTCACAAATTCACACAGAAGAGTGCTCACACGCCCACATACGCATACGTGCTGGGGAGACAGAGAAGGCGTAGAATGGCCAACTTAGGACGATAATTTGACCGCCAGGGGGCAGTCAAACCGGTAGGGGCTTAGCGCGTGATATTCTTAGTTGGGCGTAGTGAGAAAGGGGGATGAGCCCCTCCCTCTCTCTCTCTCTCTCACTACGCCCAACTAAGAATATCACGCGCTAAGCCCCTGGTTTGACTGCCCCTTGGCGGTCAAATTATCGTCCTAAGTTGCCCATTGACATATTCAAGTTTACCACGATTAAAATCTTGCTCTCCGTGCTGGGGAGACAGAGAAGGCGTAGAATTGGCATATAGTCGGGGAAATTCAAAAACCTCGCATCTCAATTTTGGTAGTTTAGAAAAAAATGACAAAAATAAACCGCGTTGACCACAATTGGCATGACAGACACTCTACCAATGAGCTATCGAGGCTTTCAGTGTTGATGAGTTTCTTAACTCATGTTGCCTGTTGAATACTCTCTAACCCACTAATCTAAAATGTTATCTGTTTGTTATCTGTTTACAGTGTTGTTTTAAGTATTTAATTATTCAAATCATTATTGTTTGAAAGCTTGCATAGACATCTATATGTGTGCAAAGTTTGAACAATGTATGCCTTCTATTTCCCGAGAAAATGCCAACGTTAAAGTTTGGAGATTAGACCATGGACGCAACACACACATACACACGCACACGCACACACACATACACACAACCAAACAACTATCATACTATAGACTCACTTCGTGCTTAACACGAGTGAGCCAACAAAGTTTGAACAATGTATGCCTTCTATTTCCTGAGAAAATGCCAACGTTAAAGTTTGGAGATTAGACCACGGACGCAACACACACATACACACACACACACACACGCACACACACATACACACAACCGAACAACTATCATACTATAGACTCACTTCGTGCTTAACACGAGTGAGCCAACAAAGTTTGAACAATGTATGCCTTCTATTTCCTGAGAAAATGCCAACGTTAAAGTTTGGAGATTAGACCACGGACGCAACACACACATAACCGAACAACTATCATACTATAGACTCACTTCGTGCTTAACACGAGTGAGCCAAAAAGCAAGTTGCGCCATTTACCTCTCACTAGTCTCCGGCGTGCTCTCTGTTTTGTCCTCCAAACCTACGGAGGTCAGACCGCTGGAGCAGGATGGGATGGGCTCCTGTTCAACAACAAACATACGGAGGTCAGACCGCTGGAGCAGGATGGGATGGGCTCCTGTTCAACAACAAACATACGGAGGTCAGACCGCTGGAGCAGGATGGGATGGGCTCCTGTTCAACAACAAACATACGGAGGTCAGACCGCTGGAGCAGGATGGGATGGGCTCCTGTTCAACAACAAACATACGGAGGTCAGACCGCTGGAGCAGGATGGGATGGGCTCCTGTTCAACAACAAACATACGGAGGTCAGACCGCTGGAGCAGGATGGGATGGGCTCCTGTTCAACAACAAACATACGGAGGTCAGACCGCTGGAGCAGGATGGGATGGGCTCCTGTTCAACAACAAACATACGGAGGTCAGACCGCTGGAGCAGGATGGGATGGGCTCCTGTTCAACAACAAACATACGGAGGTCAGACCGCTGGAGCAGGATGGGATGGGCTCCTGTTCAACAACAAACATACGGAGGTCAGACCGCTGGAGCAGGATGGGATGGGCTCCTGTTCAACAACAAACATACGGAGGTCAGACCGCTGGAGCAGGATGGGATGGGCTCCTGTTCAACAACAAACATACGGAGGTCAGACCGCTGGAGCAGGATGGGATGGGCTCCTGTTCAACAACAAACATACGCAGACCTGTTTACCCTGAAATTGGGCTTCAGGTATTCAAAATCCAAAATAAGTGTATTTTTCACAAAATAGGAGTAGGAGTACTCCAACAGGAAAGTTTCCACAACGGATGTAAACATTATACATTTTTATAAATTGTTGAAATACTGTGTCAAAAGTATCATCCATTTAAATTTACCACACACACACACACACACACAAGCGAACACCCGTTTCCTGAATCAGGCAATATACAGTTCTAAATGATATACAGTTTCTAAATGATATATTTTTTCACCATAAGTGGAGTCCGGGTAAAACGAATTTTAACGGAACACAGACTCAGTTCATTGTATCAGGATTTCGTTATACATGTACATGTACAATGTATGTTGAAAACAAAAACAGTTCAAACACTCGCCAATGATAACCGAAAACATAAACTTGACCAGTTTGGATCGTCTGTCTTAATCACGGGATGTACAAGGCTTGAAGAAGTTCAGCAGTGTTGTCTCTGACGCTGATCTGTTTTGGCACACTTTTCAACAAGTTTCCACCATTAAGTGACAACACATCACACAAATTTAGTTTGTTATAGGCTTTCAAAAACTTTTCGATCTTTATTTTGAGCGCGAATTGTAAAGCGACCTTGAGAAACCGAATGATCTGTAGGAAGCCTAGGCCTAGCAGACGACCCAGTGTGAATCTAAATGAGTTCACGCATGCGCAGTTCATATTTTCCAACTTCCTTCCTCTTGACAACACGTTCTAGCTTGGAGTTTGAAGGCCTAGGTTTTTGCAGCGCATCGCACAGGCTGAGTTCGTTATAGGCTATTTTTCCAAGTATATAAAAATGATCCTGAGGCGTAGAACATGAGTTCGTAAAAAGTGGGTGTTCGTTATTTCAAAAGGATTTTTTGTTCGTTATACCCATAGCTTTGCAAGTGACAAATAGAAGGGCATTTGCCGGGAAATTGAAGTCAGTTCGTTAATCGCGAAATTTCGTTAAAAGCGAGTTCGTTATAGTTGGACTCCACTGTATTTTTGTCCCATGTACCATATTTATCATATTTTGGTCAAATATGTGAATAAAATATGGTGAAATCTTATGGGTAAACAGGTCAGCATACGCATCCAATGATTTTTTTGTTTTTTGTTTTTAGTGTGCATTCATTCATTCAAGTCTCTCCCAGTCATGGAAAGAAAAACAGACAAAGTCGTTCGCACAGCGATCATAATTGTTTACAATTTCTTTCTCACACTTGAGTCTGTGTTCTTTTTTTATTTTTCCTTTTCTTTCTGACCGATTTGTGTCTTGTCGATATGTATCGATCAAATGATGCTAAAAGTTTGTATCTGTGTGACCAAAAAAAGAAGTCAATTTAAAAAGAAAACGATACATATAATATTTTTCAGACTTTTATAAGGCGCACACCCAAAAATTGTACACAAATTATGGATTTGTTTTATTTTTATTTTGTTTACTATATAGTCATATTACAGTGGAACCTCCCTTATAAGACTCCCTCCCACTTAAGACCTACTTCTCTGAAACATTGCCCTTCTTTGTAAGTATTAAAATTACCTCCCTTGTACAACTCCCTCCCATATAAGACCTCATTTTGGATGATTTTTCGAGTTTGATACTGATCCTGATCGGTTCTCGGCCTTTTGGCTAAGACACTGATTCAGGAACATAGATTTTTGGCAGGAGTTTGTTCAGCCCGTCGTACATGGCGACGTTAAACTGAACTTCCATTTTTCGAGGTTCTAAAAGGGAGGTTCCACTGTGTAAGAGGCAGGAGTCTCAGTGTTGAGGAAGAAAAGTATCGTCTATCGCATTGTCCGCAAAATACTGTAATATCATTTTATAGTCTGCAGAATATGGTACGTAATTAAGTAGAACTTGATCAACAGTATTGCACTGCCTTATCTGAAAGAGACAAATCACCCTGTTGACCCTTTGGCAATTCTTAGAGTACCGTTATTTTCGGGTTATAAGGCGATATTTTTTTCTCCAATTTCGACCTACACGCCTAATAAACGAGGGCGCCCTATTAGTGAACAAAATCGTGAGAAGAGAGGCAACGATTGCTGTGTTCAGTACAGTCTACTGTGAGTCGGACATGGAAAGTGGTCACGAGTCGCTGATACTTCAATATTTTTTCAATATTTCTCTGTCACGCCGTCTCAGTAGACGAATACTGACGTTAAAATGCTTCAAAATCCCTACTATCGACCGATATACCGTCCAACAGATGCCACAACCCTTCATTGGATGTAAAAAGCATCGTTGTAGAGCTTAAAATGCCATAATTTTATCAGTTTTCGCGAAGAATTGTCCAAACACAACAACAGGAAGCAGCTCAAACAGAAGTTCGATTATTTGAAAGGGGAGCCAACTCTCGTTTATGACAGCAGTAATGGCGGTCGGTAAGCATATTATGATTTACTTGCGTATGGGCTTCAAACTTCAACTTTCTTTTGTGAGGTGCCTTTAAACGAGGGCGCCTTTTGCTTTAATTTTTTCAGATTTATCTTGAAAATGGCCCTATTCGCCTTATACACAGCAGCGCCTAATGATCCGAAAAATATGGTAATAATGGAAAAAAAAGGTTTTTTTAAAACTTCCCACATTTTTCGGATTATAAGGCGATACTTTTTTTCCCAGACTCAGACCTCTGTGCCTTATAATATGACTGATAAAATAGTAAGAAAATATAATAACAACATCTGAAATGTGGGTAACATTTTATATAAAGATGCGCTTTAAAGTCCGTACAATACAGTAATCTACTTAAAAACGAATGCTTATCTTTTGAAAAAGATCAATAATCTTTCCCTCCAATACTACATGTAGTAGCATGACTTTCAGGAATGGTCAGTGCATGTCTGAGGTGAAATGTGACGGCACGTGTGATAACTGCAATGGCCGGTGGGATGGAATTTCACCAAAGAAAACTGGGCACTTTTGTGGCCTTTGTGAATCCATGAAAGTTACAACGAAAAAAAAGAAAGAAAAAAGACTGTTGCCCTGGGATACAAACAACCACAACCACTACAGTGGAACCTCCCTATAAGACCTTGACAAATCAGCCACAAAAAAGGTCTTCATAGGGAGGTGGACACTCAGTAGTCCGGATATGAAGGGCATTAGGTATTAGGTACTTTTATAAAGGTCACAGAGGCGCCTCTGTGAAATTCGGGTTGCTCCCACCTGGTGAGCGCATCGCAGCCAGAGGCGCGCCTGTATTTTTTTATTTTTTTTTTAGCATGCGATTTTTTTTGGAATACTAACCCTAAAGGGGGGGGGGGGGTAAATTTGGACCAAATGACAACTTTTTCGTTGTACTGGGTTTAACGTGTGCTAAGTGCATGGGCACACAGGACCTCGGTTTTATCGTCTCATCCGAAAGACTCCACGTTCAGACCGTAAGGCCTAGTGCAAAGTGAGAGGAAAAATCCCCTGTACCCAGTATTCGAAAAAGGGTTTACTTGACACGAGGTTGAACCACTCTAGCTTTTTCTATGGTGAAAATATTTGGGGTCACAACTTAGAGGGAGAAAAATAGGGAAGGTCTTCATAGGGAAGGTCTTCATAGGGAAGGTCTTCATAGGGAAGGTCTTCATAGGGAAGGTCTTATAGGTCTTGATAGGGAAGGTCTTGATAGGGAAATTAAGAGGGTTGGGTCTTCATAGGGAGAGGTCTTCATAGGGAGAGGTCTTCATAGGGAAGGTCTTCATAGAGATGGTCTTCATAGTGTGTCTTGATGAGGAAGGAATAGGGAAGGTCTTCATAGGGAAGGTCTTCATAGGGAAGGTCTTCATAGGGAAGGTCTTCATAGAGGTCTTCATAGGGAAGGTCTTAATAGAGGTCTTCATAGGGAAGGTCTTAATAGAGAATGTCTTCATAGGGAAGGTCTTAATAGAGAGGTTCCACTGTGTTTCAAACAGATGTAAAAAAAAAAGAAATCCCCCCCAAAAATTGTTGCTCTGAAATTTTGCGAAATGCAAAAAAAAATACGACTCACGTTCTGGTACTTGTCCCGTGCCCAGTGCACCGCCAGTCGCCGTGACAACGCCATTTTCCCGTTGAGACTTTTCACCGCTTTCTCCGCTTCCTGAGGGCATGATGGGGGGGGGAAAAGTAAAACAATATTTAATATGACAATTGCGTGGAAAAGTCTGCACACCAGCCAAACGAATTCCATATCGTCGGTGAAATTCAAAAACCTCGTATCTCAATTTTGGTAGTTTTGTGAAAAATGAAAAAAACTTTTAAAAATTAACCGCGTTGACCACAATTGATAAACTACGATGAATATGTTGTTCAAGACATTGCGAGCTTAGTCCTGCATTTTGCTAAAATGACTTTAAAAATTTTTTTTAGACTTGAATAGAACGAAGATACAAGGTTTTTGTCCTTAACTAGATCTGAATTTGGGACTTATTTCACAACCTCATTTACAAAAAGATCCCCCCAAAAAAGTCGTTAGAGATGAAATTTTGGTGGAAGGTGGCGGGAAAAATTAGAGAGCTGACTATGTATCGTGCTCAAAGTGCACCGCAAATCGAGATACGAGGTTTTTGAATTTCACCGTTGATATGCATTCTCCAAAGCAGTCAAATCCATCTTGCATGAAATGTCCTTTCATAAGCAATGTGCTACTTTGTTTTATCTTTATAAGAGAACAGGAATAACTGTGATGAAGCTATTAGTTCAGTAAATTACAAAGGCATCCGGAAAAAAAAGTTGGCCGCATTTCAGGAATTTTCTTAATTCAATCCTCTCAGAATTATTAACCCTTTCCCCACCAATGTTGACCATTTTGCACCACTACCCATGTCAATAAAAGGCATCAAATCAGCCTGTTATGCAAGACCCTATTTTCTTAATTTTGGGAGGTAAGGATAGGCCTAATGTCATACATGTCACAAAGGAATTTGCAATATTACAGAATTTTTTTTCTGTACACAGGTAAGTTAAATGGTACTTTTTGGCTGAAAAATGGCTGGTGGCAAAAGGGTTAACTTAATGCACACACAATGCCAAACAACACACACACATGCGCGTGCATACAAATACACACACAAACACACACACTGATCTGTCTAAAGGGGTTAAGAGACAAAAACAGTATCCTTTGGAAATGCATCTCTCACTCTTTCACACACACGACACACACATATACACACACACTGATCTGTCTAAACAGTATCCTTTGGAAATGCATCTCTCACTCTTTCACACATTAGACACACACTATACACACACACTGATCTGTCTAAACAGTATCCTTTGGAAATGCATCTCTCACTCTTTCACACACACGACACACACATATAGACACACAATCCATCTGTGCTAAACAGTATCCTTTGGAAATGCATCTGCTCACTCTTTTATCACACAAGACACACAGGAACATATGTGACACACATTGATCATTAAATTACACAGTATCCTTTGAAAATGCATCTGGCCACTCTTTCACACACACACACACTTAATATATCCTCACACAATGATCTGTCTAAACAGTATCCCACCAAAATGCATCTCTCACTCTTTCACACACATGGACACACACATATACACACACACTGATCTGTCTAAACAGTATCCTTTGGAAATGCATCTCTCACTCTTTCACACACACGACACACACATATAGACACACACTGATCTGTCTAAACAGTATCCTTTGGAAATGCATCTCTCACTCTTTCACACACACTGACACACACATATACACACACACTGATCTGTCTAAACAGTATCCTTTGGAAATGCATCTCTCACTCTTGCACACACAATGACACACACATATACACACACACTGATCTGTCTAAACAGTATCCTTTGGAAATGCATCTCTCACTCTTACACACACACACACACGACACACACATATAGACTACACACTGATCTGTCAAAAACAGTATCCTTTGGAAATGCATCTCTCACTCTTTCACACACACGACACACACATATACACACACACTGATCTGTCTAAACAGTATCCTTTGGAAATGCATCTCTCACTCTTTCACACACACGACACACACATATAGACACACACTGATCTGTCTAAACAGTATCCTTTGGAAATGCATCTCTCACTCTTTCACACACACGACACACACATATAGACACACACTGATCTGTCTAAACAGTATCCTTTGGAAATGCATCTCTCACTCTTTCACACACACGACACACACATATACACACACACTGATCTGTCTAAACAGTATCCTTTGGAAATGCATCTCTCACTCTTTCACACACACGACACACACATATACACACACACTGATCTGTCTAAACAGTATCCTTTGGAAATGCATCTCTCACTCTTTCACACACACGACACACACATATACACACACACTCCCCCGTGGGGAAACCGGGGAGGGGTCTTCTGTACAAATAGTTCCACCTTCTGGAAGTTCTGAGCTTGTAACTTCCTCTAATCTGTCTCTCTCTTTGACTCTGCCTTTTTCCTTTGCTTTGTGTCATCTACTGTCTCTGACTTTTGGCCCATTCTCCTGCCTTTTTTTCACAAAAAATCTTCCATAACAGCTTTCTCCTTTGAGCTCCTCTGAAATCTGAATGTGTCGGCTGAATGCAGCGAGGACACCAGTGAAAACTGGAAAATGGACACATACGTACTCATTGTGGCCTTATGGCCCAGGAACGCAGAAGAAGAAGAAGAATACACACACACGCGCACACACACAAGACACAGACACAGACACACACAGAGACAGAGTCGCTAACCTGTCTGGTGGGGTAAGTAATGAAGCAATATCCTTTGGACTTCCCTTTCTCCGGCCCATTCACGTGGTACACGAAGTCACACACACACACACACACACACACACACACACAGAGTCGCTAACCTGTCTTGTGGGAAAAGTGACGAAGCAATATCCTTTGGGCTTCCCTTTCTCTGGCCCATTCACGTGGTATATGAAGTCGTAGCGCTCTGGTTTGCCGAAACGCTGAATCAGCTTCAGAAGAACGTATCTGTTAAAATTACAAAAAGACATTCCCAAACAATTAGTATTGAAAAGGTCAAAGAAAAAGTGAAAAAGGAGAGAGAGAGAGAGAGAGAGAGAGAGAGAGAGAGAGAGAGAGAGAGAGAGAGAGAGAGAGAGAGAGAGAGAGAGAGAGAGAGAGAGAGAGAGAGAGAGAGAGAGAGACAGAGAGAGAGACAGAGAGAGAGAGAGAGAGAGAGAGAGAGAGAGAGAGAGAGAGAGAGAGAGAGAGAGAGAGAGAGAGAGAGAGAGAGAGAGAGAGAGAGAGAGAGACAGAGAGAGAGACTCAGAGAGAGGGAGAGACAGAGAGAGATAGGGAGAGAGAGAGAGGGACAATGACAATGCTTTATTCCCGAAAAGGCATCATCCCATTTGGAAGGGTGCTTGACGATATTTAAGGTAAACACATTCAATCAATCAAATGCAATGTAACAGATCAATACTCTGACTCTGAGAGAGAGAGAGAGAGAAGAGAGAGAGAGAGAGAGAGAGAGAGAGAGAGAGAGAGAGAGAGAGAGAGAGAGAGAGAGAGAGAGACAGAGAGAGACAGAGGGGGCACAGTGTATTAACATACACAAATCTTATTTCAAAGTTTGAAAAAATGTCTGCTGACCTCTACTGTTGTAATCAGCATTTATTGCGCTTTATCTTAGAACTGCTAAAGTACACCTTTAACCCCCTTACACACACACACACCTTGAGATGTGAAAAACAAAACAAATAACAACCCAACTCAACCCCCACCACACACACCTCTATTTGCATACTTTAATTCTGGAATTTTGTAACAATTAATGTTGCTGAATTTGGTACCCAGGTAGGTTTTGAAACATTCATCAACAAAATGGGTTATGCACTTACAAATACACACACACGTTGACACATACACAACATCCCTCCCTCCCCCAACATCAAAATAGTAAATGGCATGCAATGCGCACACACACACAAAATCGCCCCCCCCCTCTCTCTCTCTCCCTTCCCACTCCCACTGTACTTCTACCTCTTCTTCCAGTAATGTCCACCCGCCGTTTATTGACATACAGAGGTTCAAAGACGAAGATGCGCAGCACGGGATGAGATAGGATTTGAGAAAATTATTAGGTAATAGAAAAGCGTTTCTTGTTTACAATGATATTGACAGGATATGAAGAGAGTAATTTGGTTGGGTATTTACTTTATAAGTTCAGATAGGTATTAAATATTAGATACTCGTTTGTTGTTTTAAGATGATATAAAAGATATGAAAAGATGAACTTGGCTGAGTATTTTGTAGCCTTGAAATGGGTGGGGGAGGGGTTGAGTAAAACCAATGGACTGTAAACCGAACCCTTCCAAGCATTTCTTACTGTAAACCCAACCCTTCCAAGCATTTCTTACTGTAAACCCAACCCTTCCGAGCATTTCTTACTGTAAACCCAACCCTTCCAAGCATTTCTTACTGTAAACCCAACCCTTCCAAGCATTTCTTACTGCAAACCCAACCCTTTCAAGCATTTCTTACTGCAAACCCAACCCTTCCAAGCATTTCTTACTGTAAACCCAACCCTTCCAAGCATTTCTTACTGTAAACCCAACCCTTCCGAGCATTTCTTACTGTAAACCCAACCCTTCCAAGCATTTCTTACTGTAAACCCAACCCTTCCAAGCATTTCTTACTGCAAACCCAACCCTTTCAAGCATTTCTTACTGCAAACCCAACCCTTCCAAGCATTTCTTACTGTAAACCCAACCCTTTCAAGCATTTCTTACAGTAAACCCAACCCTTTCAAGCATTTCTTACTACAAACCCAACCCTTCCAAGCATTTCTTACTGTAAACCCAACTCTTCCAAGCATTTCTTACTGTAAACCCAACCCTTCCAAGCATTTCTTACTCGGTGATTCGTAGATCCAGGTTTCCGATCCACAGTCGCCGATCGTTGACCGAGTTATCATCCTTTTGCTCCGGCACCGGCATCAACCCTTTAACAGTTGTCACTGTCGTCAACACTGCCGTTGCCTCTGCTGCCGTTGCCTCTGCTGCCGTTGCATCTGACGGAGCCTCTGTTGACGTTGCTTCTGTTGACGTTGACAAAGCCTCTGTTGCCGTTGACGGAGCCTCCGTTGCCATAGCCTCTGTTGTCATTGCCTCTGCTGATGTAGCCTCTGTTGTTGCTGTTGCCTCTGTTGTTGTCGTCGACGATGTCATCGATGTCGTCGCGGTTTCGGTCGCAGTCGCCATTTTGCAGCCGGTGAAGAAAAAAGGGGCCTCTGTCCTTCAACGCACGTGCGGCGAAAACTTCCTTGCAGCTTGACGTTCAATCGGAATGCCTTTTTTTCTGTTTTAAACGGAAAAAAAGAAACACCAGAAAACTGAGGTTAGCTTTCTCTGTGTGTGTGTGTGTGTGTGTGTGTGTGCATACATGCATTTTATTGCATGTCTATGTGTGCATATGCATGCATTTTATTGCATAATACTCGGTGTGTCCGTGTGCATGCGTGCGTGTGCATGCCTGAGCATGCCTCTGTGTGTGTGTGTGAGCACGCGTATGATGTAAACAAGCTCCATACAGGAACTGAACAACTTGCCTCTGCCTCAGGAAAGCCGTACAAGCCAAGCCACAACCTTCAAATGTTAAGACTTTCAAAAAGATTTCCTACAGCCAAAGTCGGACATGCTGGGCCTAATTATTTCTTACTTAGGCACATAACGGCAGTATGACGCATCTGCGCTCATAATTGACATGAAACTGTCTGAGCGATCGAAGCAGAAGACGAAATGCTTAGACCATATTTATATTGTACCCAAATAAAACACATCGTTCAAGAGTGTCCCACCTACCATAACATTCGTTGTCAAACCTGGCCAGACCGGGGGGGGGGGACGGGGGGGGGGGGGGGGGGGTGTTCAAGAGAATCTCTGGGGACCCACCAAGGCGCTGAGGAAAACAGCAGACTTCGCCCTCAGGACTGCTCTGAGAAACTAGGCATGACCCAGGAACACAGGAGAATAAGCAATCCTAAATAAAATCCTTACACAATGCCCATCCCATCCCATCCCCTTATATGGATTGGGTGTGTGAGAGATCCAAAGGCAGAAGGGGGGGGGGGGGGGGGGTCCCAGATCCCCTAGTCAAAATCTGCCTTTTGTGACTGATGACAATTCTTTTTCTTCTTCTGAATTCCCAGTGAATATGGCCATAAGGGGTAAGGTAATATAGTGTCCAGTGTCCAGTTTTTCACAGGTCTCCCCACTGCATGCGGCAGACACATTCCGATTTCGGAGGAGCTCAAACGAGATAATTTTGAGAAAAAAAATGCAGGAGAATGGGCCAATAAGTCGGAAAGATAGTAGATGCTAGAAAGCAAAGGGAAAAGGCAGAGTCAAAGAGAGCGACAGATTAGAGGAAGTTACATTACAAGCACAGAACTTCCAGAAGGTGGGGGAACTATTTGTACATAAGACCCCCCCCCCAGGGTATCCCCCTATGGGGAAACACTCGTGGAGAGGGGGCGGGGGTCGTCCAGCTCCCCGAATGGAGGTACGAGGCATCCCCACCCACTGCTGGCAATGACAATTCAAACCAGGAGACATTTGTGCTGGCTCGCAATGCTGCAGCCTTTGGGGACCTTCCCCAACACCAGCTGACCTAAATTTGATAGAGTGGGGATGTACCTTGGTCAAGGCATCTCCGCTATAATTTAAACGAAATCCTGCCCAGCTTTGCAGAAGGACAGGCTGCCTCCTGTGCTATCCGGCGATCAAAGCTGGGCATGATTCCACGCAATCAGCCGACTGAAAGAAGTAAAGTAGTTATTCTTACACAGAACAGCTTACCCTATTTTTCGGACTGTAAGGCGATACTTTTTTTTTCGCAGAGTGAGACCCCTGCGCCTTATAATAATAAAAAATAAAGAAAATAAAATAACAAAATCTGATTTTTCTGTAAAAATGTTTTTTTTATAACAAGGTGTGACTTGTCCAAAAATTACATGTATGGGCAATTACTTTACAGTCTTTTAAAATCTGGATATAGTTTGTCATTTGAAACTGTTCAAAACCCCACTTCTTTCCCGACAATACTCACAAAATTATTCTCGTTTTTACCATTCTCAATGTCCCTTTGCAAATGTCATTTGGTCTCTCTCTCTCTTTCTCTCTCTCTCTCTCTCTCTCTCTCTCTCTCTCTCTCTCTCTCTTTATCTCTCTCACACACACACACACACACACACACACACACACACACACACACACACACACACACACACACACACACACACACACACACATATACCAGCATCAGTCAACATACAGGCACAGACAGTGAGAGACACACTCACAAAATAATTCAATGGTACTTTTTGAAAATCCAAGCTTCAACCCCTTTATTACATTTATTATTTTACCACACACATATATATAAATATGTAATTAAGCATTTAATGATAAATATGTTGCAATGCATAAATGATAAGAAACAATGGAAAGTGAAACAGTCAGATTTAACGGTGAAAAGTTTTACAAAATTATGCCAAATATGGAAACGAGGGGTGGGAGTGGCAGGGAGAGGGGGTTGGGGAGTGGGGGTGGGGGGCATAGACATTTACTGATTTACAAATTGCTTTCAACACTCCACAGTCACAACTGTCTACATATCTGAATTACTAACGCAGTAAGAGCTTTTAATTCTTTGATACTCACTTAGCCCATAACCAGTTAAATCATTTCACCCATTTCCATTCGTTACATGATGAAAACTTTTAAAGACACCCCCCCACGTCACGAGTCACATTCTCTCTTATGCTTTGAAGATTTCTGGAGATTTCTTACCAGCTATAAGAGGGAAAACACGTGAAAACCATGATCTTGACACATGACGTGGTGGGTCTTTAAAACTACAGCACAGGTATATACATGCATAATACAGCTAACTGTGAACCAGGACCTGTAGTTATGAGTGCGTCTTAGACAGTAAACACTGGCAGAAGTGTGTAAATTAGAATAAACTCCCAAAACGATCGCCTGTTTAGCCTAATTTGCATTCTACTACCCGTTTTCACTGTCTAAAGAGGCACTCATGACCACAGTGCAAGAAAACTAGTCCAAAAGACAGTCTTTGCCTCCATGGTACATATTTCTTCCCCCCCAAGAGTTCCAGCCAATTTACTTGTGGCGTGCCTTTTCAAAGAGTAGCGGCAGGGCTCCAAATGGGGGTCTATGAACCACTAAAATTCAAAAGGACCCTTTAAAAGAATGTGCTGGGGGTCCCAGGGATGCACTAGAAAAATTCTTTTTAGCATTCGCAATGCCACTGGGACCCTCTATCCCGCCTCTAGGGCTCTCTATGCTGTAAGTGAAGGAGTCCCTGGGACCCCTTGTTTTGCGGGATGATTGGGAGACCTGAGCGGAGTTACAAATGTCCGACGTCAATGCTTTGAATAGCCTCCCCTGTAACAGCAACAGACGGGGCGAAGTCGATGCTTCTCCCACTTTCTCCCGACCCGTCGTGAAGCTTAACCGGGGCGCACACCGACAGAACCCCAGAAGGACTCAGCCTGGATACGATGCTCCTGGGATCCACGCTTTGCGGGACGGTGCACTGGCGGAAATACTCCCGCCGAATTTGCCTTGTTTCGTCGTTACCCTCATTCCTTCCGCTGGTCTCCTGATGCTTGGCTTGCACCGTCAGCACGCGACCTTGAGTGGTGACCTCCACCTCCCCGGCCTTGAACTGCCGAAGGTCAAAGTGCAGGCAGAACTGGCTGGTCCGGCCGTCGGGGCCCCTCACCCAGGGGTTCTCCAGGTGGAAGTTCTCTTTCTTCCGCCACGACTCCGCCAGGGCTTCCGCTGCCCAGCCAGGACCTTCCAGAGCCGGCAGAGGGAGAGGGGGGGTCACGGGCATCAACCCCATGGGCGTGTCTCCACCTAGCGGGCCGGAATGGCGTAACATCCCTGACGGATCCCACAGCCGCTGAATCCCAGTCTCCACCCCCCAGGCAGGACGACTCCAAGGACTCATCATCATCCAGTCCTCGTCTCCCACGGGGCAGGGCGAGGGCTGATTCCACAATCGCGGGGCGGGGGGAGGGTAGTAGTGGGGCGGGGGTGGTCTCCACAGACAAAGTCGTCTCATTTCCGCGGCCATTCGCTGCAGCTCCTGGTCCATCCTGCTCAAGGCGTGGTCACCGCTGAGGGAAGGATCCCAGGGATAAGGTGTTGAATTGTGGGTCAATAATGACGAGGGTGTTGTCCACAGGGAGTGAGGAGGGTCGGAGTGGGGGTCGATGAAAGTGGGCATCAGGCGAGTTTGTGTCTCCGGCTTTGCCTTGAGGCGGTGATCAGAATTCATCGTTTGTATGCTCTTTCAAAAACGTGGGTCACAAGAAGGATACTGGTCAGCTCTTAGCGCTCAGAGCTTGAAGTTAATCGTGGTAAAAACTCAAAGTTCAGAGCTTGATGTTAATTGTGGTAAAAACTAAGGAGTTCAGATCTTGAAGTTAACTGAGGTAAAAACTAAAGAGTTCAGATCTTGAAGTTAATTGAGGTAAAAACTAAAGAGTTCAGAGCTTGAAGTACTTAATTGTGGTAAAAATTCAAGTTCAGAGCTTGAAGTTAATCGCAGTAAAAACTCGAGTTCAGAGCTTGAAGCTAATAATCATGATAAAAAGTTTAAAAAACTAAGAGTTTAGAGCTTGAAGTCAATCGTGGTAAAAACTAGTTAGTTGCGTAGACAACATTCACACAATGCACTGGTCAGCATTGCATGCTACACCATACATTATTCATCATCCAGCATACAGGAACAAAGGACACAACTATTTACAACTCTGTTCTGAATTTTAACTTGTTCTGGCACGATCCACAATCACAATGTCAAACCACTTTAAGGTCCAGAACTAAATCAAACAAATTGGGAAAGTCTCCACTCTACTGCTTCAAGCACACACCAAGTGACCCACAACTAAATCAAACAAATTGGGAAACAGTCTCCACTCTACTGCTTCAACCGCACACCAAATGACCCACAACTAAATAAAATGATTTGGGAAACAGCCTCCACTCTACTGCTTCAAGCGCACACCACATGACCCACTACAGGTTCCTTTACATAGCTTTTAATTCTAACACACAGTAAACAATGCATGTTTTCCAGCCAACTGACCAGACATTCTGGTTAAACCAGTCTCCAAATGATGGACTGGTCAGGCAAAAGTAAGGTGGGTCAAATGTGTTTGGCATTTGGTTTGACAGACACTGAATCAGTTTTAATTACCTTTAGAGCTGGCAAAAAGTTGTTGGTCGGCATTTCAGGACTTGTGTGTTTTACTGCCCCAGTCAGAGTTTGGGATTTTATTGTCACTTTCAGTCGTCCTAGTGTGTTTGTGTGGTAGGGTGAGAGGATGGGGTGTGGGTTGAGGGTGTGTGTGTGTGTGTGTGTGTGTGTGTGTGTGTGTGTGTGTGTGTGTGTGTGTGTACACATGTGTGTCACTGTGTGTGTGTGTGTGTGTGTGTGTGTGTGTGTGTGTGTGTGTGTGTGTGTGTGTGTGTGTGTGTGTGTGTACACATGTGTCTGTCTCTGTGTGTGTGTGTGTGTGTGTGTGTGTGTGTGTGTGTGTGTGTACACATGTGTGTCACTCTGTGTGTGTGTGTGTGTGTGTGTGTGTGTGTGTGTGTGTGTGTGTGTACACATGTGTGTCTGTCTGTATGTGTGTGTGTGTATGTGTGTGTACACATGTGTGTCACTCTGTGTGTGTGTGTGTGTGTGTGTGTGTGTGTGTGTGTGTGTGTGTGTACACATGTGTCTGTCTGTGTGTGTGTGTGTGCGTGTGTGTGTATGTGTGTGTGTCACTCTGTGTGTGTGTGTGTGTGTGTGTGTGTGTGTGTGTGTGTACACATGTGTGTCTGTCTGTATGTGTGTGTATGTATGTGTACACATGTGTGTCACTCTGTGTGTGTGTGTGTGTGTGTGTGTGTGTGTGTGTGTGTGTGTGTGTGTGTGTGTGTGTGTGTGTACATATGTGTGTCTGTCTGTGTGTGTGTGTGTGTATGTGTGTGTACACATGTGTGTCACTCTGTGTGTGTGTGTGTGTGTGTGTGTGTGTGTGTGTGTGTGTGTGTGTGTGTGTGTGCGTGTGCGCGTGCGTGTGTGTCTGTGTGTGTATCAATATATCATGTGTGTGTCACTGTGTGTGTGTGTGTATAATGTATTACTGTGTGTGAAGGGGGGAGGGTAAATCCACAATTTTGCGAAAGAAAATAATCTATTGAAGGAAAAAGCAGCCACTATTGCACTTATTTTTCTATTTTCTGTCATGAAATTATCTCCATTTGTTGTTATTATTTGTTGTTGTTGTTGATGTACCCTGGCTAAAAGACTCCAGGGATAATCCCAACAGCCAAAGCACTTGAACACTTGAACACTATGGTACAAATGCACCAGCTAGGGATGAGAACATTACGGGGTTTTTTATTACCCCACCACATGTGCAGCAACACTGTCTTCGGGGGATTTTAAAATGATACCCAAATTATCAAAATCGGTCAGAAATTGAGAAAGTTACGACGTTTTAAAAAGATTTTACATGAGCTACATAAGAAAAAGTTGATCAACTTGATCGTCAGTGTGACGCGGCAAGAAGAAAAACAAAATGTCGGACATGGTCGGACTAGGCTAACAACTCCGATTAGATTAACTTCGCAAAGTACCTGAATATAAACTTAATGCACCAAATTTTGCACACTAGTAGCAAATTTGTTGAATCTATTATGCTATTAATTTCATTAAAGTCGTATGTACCGTTCAGTTCTATTCGACGGAGGAATCTGACCAAAAAATTGGAGCGCTTAACACTCGCGAACTTGTGTCCACTTGTAAACAAAAACCGGTCAAGACTAACGTGACAAATGTCCACTGCACAATCAGATGCCCGGACGGGTCAGCAACAAGAATAACTACCAATAAAAAGAAAGCAAAGACAGTGACCACTTGGCACAAAGCCAAAACATGGGTGCAACATTTTGAGGGGAAACTATCGAGTCGGTTTGACCCGATTTCGTCCTTGCTACCCTGATGGTCTGGGAACTGATCTTGAGGCTTCTTCTCAAAAACCCGAGTCTTGTTGGCCTTTGAGTGTTGCAACAACGCCATAACCTCTTCCACAGCATAAAGTTACTCTCCCTTCACACTCACAGCCTCCCCGAAACACTAGATCTTTACTTCAAGACAGGTTACAGGTACATCCCTGTAATTAATAAATAAAAAATGTTTAAATAATGGCCCACTTACCACTTGTATTTAAAGTTTGTAGCTACTGGCATCAACAACTGAACAGGATCCAAACTGGGAGTGGTCAGTGGAGAAGAAGACAAGTCTGATGGACAGTCTGGTGAATCATGAATCACCAAGGATCTCCTTGAAAGTTGAAGTTGAAGTGATTGAATTTGGGTTAAATTAATTTATAAATTGTGTGGAACTGGAATTCACAAACACAAAAAATCATTACTTTTGAAAGAAATTCTCCGACTCAACAGATCTCTCGATTTGAACTGTCTTCACTCTTCATTCAGTTCTGAGTTCAACTCCTTGCTTGAACTTTAGTTCAACAAGTCAGTGAACAGAACTCTTCCAGTCTACCTTCCCCACTGACTGATCAATCTAGGACTGAGGAGCAGGTACCCAAGAACACACGATGATGTGTGGGGTGAATATCAATCAAAACAAACACACGTAACACGACACAAAGCCGTGGCTTGATCGTGCAGTGCTCAGTGTAAATTTTTTTATCAACAGATTTTTCGACAGGAAGTGAAAACGTCAGGGGAGAGCATTACGACAGTTTCTCTGTGTGGTTAAAGACCACAAATACAAAAGAGCCACCAAACGTAAAAAGTCAACCTTCAGAATCCTAACTACTAAAAATATACATTAGTTACAGAAAAACATTATTTAAATGTGTGTGTGTCTTTTTTTTTCAAAAGGTGCCAGAATAGTCAGCCCATTGACCGTGGGCCCTCAAGATAAGAAGAAGAAGGCTGTGTATGTGTGCGTGCGCACATCTCTGAATCTGGCGACGCTGTTCTCTCCCACTGGAAACTTATACAGCGTTGTGTGTTGCGACAGAAAGAAAAACTAACCAAGCTGAAAATCAACACAAAAACAAAGGAACTAAAAATAGAAGTCTCCCCCGCGTTTCATGTTTCAGGTCAGGCCAATCCGGCTACCGTAGCGGACCCCGGAGAAGTACCCTGACCGGCACAGCCCCAACCATCATGTGTGTGTGTGTGTGTGTGTGTGTGTGTGTGTGAGAGAGAGAGAGAGAGAGAGAGAGAGAGAGAGAGAGAGAGAGAGAGAGAGAGAGAGAGAGAGAGAGAGAGAGAGAGAGAGAGAGAGAGAGAGAGAGAGAGAGAGAGAGAGAGAGAGAGAGAGAGAGAGAGAGAGAGAGAGAGAGAGAGAGAGAGAGAGAGAGAGAGAGAGCATGTGGTTGAATTACCAAACTTTAGAGATCTCTTTCTGGAATTTGATTAGTAATTACTAAAGATGATTTGATTGCTTGATTTTTGTGTCAAACTCCAATCCAAAATCAAAATGTATAAGTCAATGATGGGACGTTTTATAGGCTGCGAGGCCTAGGCTGATGAAAGCCTGTCCCTAGTACCTAACCTAGCCCTGTAAATGTATCAGGAGGGAAGGACTGCCAATGAAACAAACTACAAGAAGTTTTCTTACTTCCCAAGATACCACACAAACAAATACACAAGTGCAGAGTGACGTTATTTTATTGACGAGACAAAACAGAACATGTAATAACTAATATTTCAACAAAAATGTCTTTTTCAAACAACATAGACAACACAATATTTCCCCTTTTCACAGTCGAGCAGTCTCCAAATGACCAGGTTTTTAATAAACTAACGCCACTCCGCACTTGTGTATTTGTTTGTGTGGTACTCTGGTCAGTGACATTGCAGTCTGTTTCGGTTTGTTCTTCCCAAGAGCCGTGTGTGAGTGGAACAGCCTTCCACATGAGGCAGTGTCATCAGCCTCAGTGGATGAGTTCACAGCCCAGATTTAAGCTGCCCACGGTCCCCTCAACTCCCCCCCCCCCCCCTCTTTTGCTCCCGGCCCTTTCTACCTCCACCACCACCCCTACCCACCCAATCCATACCCCTCCTGTTCCTGAGCTGATCATCTGGGTAGCAGCCACTTCTACAGACGAAATTCCTTTCCGGAAACCCCTGTTTGTACAACATCAGAATCATCACTACGCTGATGGAGGATGTTTAAAGCAAGAAGAAGTTTAGTATTCGGCAAACTAGTCTTGTAATGGGGATGATTGTTGTTGTTTGTTTTTATTAATTAAACGATTGTGTGGTTTTTCTGTCTTTCGTTGGTCGTAGGAAGTAATGTGGACTCCATGCACACTGTCCTATTGTGTGTGTGTGCGTGTGTGCGTGTGTGTGTGTGCGTGTGCGTGCGTGTGTGCGTGCGTGTGTGTTTACTCTGTTACAAAAAAAGTATAAAGATTGGAAAAAAATACCCAATGTTACAATATTTACAGCTCACAAATAAATTCCGATACAATGCAGCAGACTTAAAAGATATTGAATCAACAGAACTTTCAGTTTGTTTGTTATCACGTGTGTGTGTGTGTGTGTGTGTGTTAGGTTAGGTACATTCACGGACACTACATTACAAATGTAATGTAGTGTCCATGGGTACATTATAGTCACATAGGCGTCTCTGTGTAATTCGGGTTGCTCCCACCTGGAGAACGTGTGTGTGTGTGTGTGTGGTCTCTGTTGTTAATATTTTATTTAGAGTAAAATTTTGTTATTACTGGATCCTTCAATGAAATCAATTAAAAGATATCATCCTTGGGATATCAACAGAAACCATTATGTCAATCTCCATCATGATCTGTCCAATAGTATTTTTTATGACTATGAGGCGCACCTCATTATAAGGCACACACCCAACATTAAATTTAGTAATGACGTTTTTTTTACTACATTACTAGTCATATTATAAGGCGCCTGAGAAAAAAGTATCGCCTTATTGGCTACTGCAAAGAACACCTTTTGCAAGAGTGAATGCCCTTGGTGGGTGGTGAAGATGCTTGAGTACTGACCAAACAAGGGCACAACTCTCGCCAATAACCCTATTTGATGCCACTTAATGGCTGCCTTTTGCAAGAGTGAATGCCCTTTTGGATACTTATCAACAAGGGCTTAATTCTTGCCGACAAGGGCGTTAATAACCCTAGTTGCAGTGGCCGTATAGTAAAAAAATATATGGTAGTTACTTGGTGATTGGTACATTTTTGTACAATGCATTTTAAGCATGCACACACACACACACACACACTGACACACATGCATACAAAAACTGAGTCAGACAGACAGAGAGAACAAAATAGAAAAATATGCGCACATTCTTTTGTTTCATTCATATAAAAGATAGAATGCAGAAAAAAAGACTGAAGAAAACATGTCTGCAGACATCCTACGATAATCATCATTAACCCCTTCCCTGCCCAGTCCAGGTGTGTGATGTCATTGATGATGTCATAACTTTTGATGTTATGGTCCTGGAATGATGGTTTTTGCTTTAGATAAGCCAGGAAAGGTATATCTCTAGAGCATTGTCTCAGATTGAATCCAACAAGTGTCTTTTACATTTTATAACAAGAAAATCGATAATTTATGTTTTCCTCTGGCAGTGAAGGGGTTAAATTATTTTTGACAAATGCAACAACTTTCTAACAAAACAAACTTGCCATTGTGTATTGATTGTTCTTCTTCTTGTTTATTTACATTTGAACACACACAAATCATTGATGAATCTCAACACATCACAGTAAGAGCAATAAACAAAGCTGGTCGAAATCGACACTTTTTTTTAATTCATTTAAAAATACAAAAATCAACCAATAACATAAAAAAGGTATTTAAAATTTTCAAAAGAAAAGCAAGACCAAAAACTAAAAAAAAATCTATAAAAATATTTTCCTTCATAACAATAAATACCTATAGAACTACTGTATTTTTCGGACTATAAGGCATACCTTAGTGTAAGGTGCACCCCCCAAGATTTTGTTACTATATTGTTCATCACATTATAAGGCGCAGGGGTCTCAGTCTGGGGAAAACAAGTATCGCCTTATAGTCCGAAAAATACGGTTCACCTTAAACTAATAACACCCCCTATGTGGATACCGGGGGGTCTTTTGCATAAATAGTTCCCCCACCTTCTGGAAGTTCTGTGCTTGTAACTTCCTCTAACCTGTCACTCTCTTTGACTCTGCCTTTTCCCTTTGCTTGCTGTCATCTACTATCTTTCTGCCTTTCCGATCCATTCTCCTGCCTTTTTTCAAGAACAAAAAACTTTCAAAAACATTTCCTCCAGCCGAAGACGGACTTGCTGGGCCTAATTATTTCTTACTTAGGTGCATAACGGCAGTATGACACATCTGTGCTCATAATTGACAGGAAACTGTCTGAGCGATCGAAGAAGAAGAAGAAGAAAATAAATAACAATGAACAATTTCTAAATGCACAATCAGTATCAACAGTTTTAACATAATGTGAACAAAATCTATGCGTGAACACAATCACAGCGTCAATAACAGATCATGATTCTAATAACCAAGCTACGCACTTCTAGGCCAAACACTATCAAACATTTCTCAATTCATAAAAGTCGAGACACAGAAAGAGAGAAAGAGCAAGGGTGAGAGAGAGAGAGGCGGAGGGGGTGGGGTTGGGTTAGAAAGAGAGATACAGACACAGACAGTGGGAGAGAGACAGAGAGAAAGAGAGGGAGAAAAAAAGAGAAAGAGCAAGGGTGAGAGAGAGAGAGAGAGAGAGAGAGAGAGAGAGGCGGAGGGGGTGGGTTAGAAAGAGATACAGAGAAACAGACAGTGGGAGAGAGAGAGAACAAAGAGAGAGAGAGACGGAAGGGTTGGGGTTGGGTTAGAAAGAGAGATACAGAGACACAGACAGTGGGAGAGAGAGACAGAGAGAAAGAGAGGGAGAGAGAGAGAGGCGGTGGGGGTGGGTTAGAAAGAGAGATACAGAGAAACAGACAGTGGGAGAGAGAGAGAGAGAGGCGGAGGGGGTGGGGGTGGGTTAGAAAGAGAGACACTGAGAAACAGACAGTAGGAGAGAGAGACAGAGAGAAAGAGAGGGAGAAAGAAAGAGCAAGGGTGAGAGAGAGAGAGAGAGAGAGAGAGAGAGGCGGAGAGGGTGGGTTAGAAAGAGATACAGAGAAACAGACAGTGGGAGAGAGAGAGAAAGAGATAGAGAACAAAGAGAGAGAGACATAAACAGAGAGAGGCAACAAGTAAACAATGCAAGAGAGGGACCAAAGAAAGACAGAAACAACAAACAATGAAATAGGAGAAAGTTAAACACACACACAAAAAGTATATGAAGAAGTAAGAGAATCTGATCACAGCTATTTGAGTTTAAAACGTCTCTACGTGCATTGCCACATTGCACTGCCACATTGCATTGCCACATTGCACTGCCACATTGCGGGGCGGGAAATGCACAAAGAAAAACATGGGTAGCAGGGTGCATAGGGGGGAGGGGTGGGGGCCAAAGGGGAGGGTAATAAAGTACAATGTGAATGTAATTTGCCTTATTGTTTTGATTGTGCGGAGGCTTTAATTCACGGGTACTGTACCCCAGTTCCTGTGTATGTGTGTATAAGTGTGTGTCTTTGTGCGTTCAAGCATGCTTGTGCGTATGTGTGTGTACGCAAGCATGTGCGAGAGAGAGAGAGAGAGAGAGAGAGAGAGAGAGAGAGAGAGAGAGAGAGAGAGAGAGAGAGCATGTGTGTGTGTGTGTGTGTGTGTGTGTGTGTGTGCGTGTGCGTGTGCGTACATTAAGAGTATCCTATAACAACATTTCTTTCATCTTTGGGATATCCCAGTTTCTTTCTTTCTCGTAGTCTCCTCTCTTTCTCTGTGTGACTTCTCCTGTGCTGATTAAGCCTTTCCGTGTCGCAGGCTGTTGATGATGGCGTGAGTGAAATCGTAAGTCGAGCTGTGGCCCCCCATATCCTTCGTCCGCACCTGGTAGAAAAACAACAACAACACACATATCAACACATTTTCCAAGTTCTATTTTTGTACATAAAATCATAAGAACGATGAACATTGGGTAGGCGCTGCACTTGCAGCGATGTGTTCTCCGAGGGGGAGCAGCCCGAATTTCACAGAGATAAGTCTTTGTGACTAGAATATACCAAATACCAAAATAGTTAACTTGTTTATTTTATCCAACCCCACGTGGGGATACCAGGGATCTTTTGTTCAAATAGTTCCCCCACCTTCTGGAAGTTCTGTGCTTGTAACTTCCTCTAATTCTGTCACTCTTTGACTCTGCCTTTTCCCTTTGCTTACTGTCATCTGCTATCTTTCTGTCTTACTGGTCCATTCTGTTGCCTTTTTTTTAATAAATTCTTACAAAGATTTCTTCAGCCGAAGTCGGAAATACTGGGCCTATTTCTTAGTAAGGTGCATAATGGCAGCATGATGCATCTACGCTCATATGGCAGGAAACTGTCTGAACGAACGAAGAAGAAGAATAATTTTATCCAAGGTTTATTTTGTAAAAAGACAATGTGCTGAAAATTAGTTTCAATAAGAGGACAAACACATTATTTTGTTATTGTTGGCTTTTAAATTTTTTATTAGACATTCACCTTTTCCAAACCAAAGGTACATATTTCCCGTTCAAACCACTATTACTTTATTTTAACCCTTTCGCCGCCAGCTATTTTTTCAACCGAAAATCTCCATTAAGCTTACATGGGTAGAGAAAAAAATTGTCTGCAATATTGGGGATTCCTCTGTGACGTGTATGAAGTAAGGCCTATCCTTACCTCCCAAAAGTAAGAAAATAGGGTCTTTGGATAACAGGCCCTGAGTTGATGCCTTTTAGTGAGATGTATGTTACATGATTGTGGTGCATAAATGCGACATTGGCAGGGAAAGGGTTAAATGCTTCTATTTTGTTTGCTTTCTTTGCTTAAAGCCGTAGCGCACGATCCAAAGAATCGGGTCCCGCTAGTCCGACACTTGCCACGCGGCGCTACAGGTAAAATGGTAAAGAGCAGCGAACGGCGGGCAGAAAGACGAAACGAGGGCACGCGGTGCGAGTCGCTTCTGCCCATTATGGCCATATGGCCTGGGAACGCAGAAGAAGAAGAGTCGCTCCTTATATATCCCCTGCTGGGCCTTTAACCTCTTCACTGCCCCGTCACGGATAGTTCCCTCAACTTCCGGTAACCTATAAACTGCCCCGTCACGAAAATATCCGTCATAGGGTTATTGAAAGAGTTTCCCTTTTTCTATCCATACGCTCTCCGCAGTATGTTTGAATGCATGTGAGAGTGTTCTCAAATGATAGTATATTCAATTCCCTTTCAAAAAAGCATAGGTTATATGCACTTTTATTCAGAAAGTTTTGCGATAGACTCCGCAACCTAAAACGGCTTGGTAAATAGTTGCCCCGGAACCGGAAACGGGCTCGGCAGTGAAGGGGTTAAGAACTTCCTTGCTATAAGAAAATCATCAAAACTTCATTCTTTTGTTTAGACAAATATTCCAGAGTGCATATTCTAAGATACAGCTTTATTCAACTTTTCGTTTTGTCTTTCTTTCCCCCTTATTATCACACCCGCTCAAAAAAAGTGTAATATTTTTGTTTTGTGACATGGTAAACAAAAAATTCAGGAGGGAAAGCTTTTCTCTCTCTCTTTCCTTTGTCTGTATTTCTGTCAGCTTCTACATGTTTCCGTCTCTCTCTTGATGTTGATTCTCTCTCTCCCTCTCTTTCTCTCTCGCTCTCACTCTCTCTCTCCCTCTCTTTCTTTCTCTCTCCCTCCCTCTCTATCTCTGTCTCTCTCTCTCTGTCTGTGTCTATGTCTTGATGTGCCTGTCCGTCTCTTCCATAAAAAGAAACAAAAAATGGTCTCTGTCTCTCTCTTGACGTTGTTGATACATACTCTCTCTCTCTCTCTTTCTCTCTCTCTCTCCCTCCCTCTCTATCTCTGTCTCTCTCTCGGTCTGTGTCTATGTCTTGATGTGCCTGTCCATCTCTTCCATAAAAAGAAACAAAAAATGATCTCTGTCTCTCTGTTGATGTTGTTGATACATATTCTCTCTCTCTCTCTCCCTCTTTCTCTCTCTCTCTCACTCTCTTTCTCTCTCTCTCTCTCTCTCTCTCTATCTCTGTCTCTCTCTCTGTCTGTGTCTATGTCTTGATGTGCCTGTCCATCTCTTCCATAAAAAGAAACAAAAAATGATCTCTGTCTCTCTGTTGATGTTGTTGATACATATTCTCTCTCTCTCCCTCTTTCTCTCTCTCTCTCACTCTCTTTCTCTCTCTCTCCCTCCCTCGCTATCTCTGTCTCTCTCTCTGTCTGTGTCTATGTCTTGATGTGCCTGTCCATCTCTTCCATAAAAAGAAACAAAAAATGGTCTCCGTCTCTCTCTTGACGTCGTTGATTCTCTCTCTCTCTCTCTCTCCCTCCCTCTCTATCTCTCTCTGTGTCTGTGTCTATGCCTCAATGTGCATGTCCGTCTCTTCCATAAAAAGCAGGGCTCCCAGGGACTCCCATTTGGGGGTCTATGAAGTACTAAAATTCTAAAGGACCCTTTAAAAGAATGTGCAGGGGGTCCCAGGGATGCACTAGAAAAAATCTTTTTAGAATTCGCAATGTACTGGGACCCTCTATACTGTAAGTGAAGGAGTCCCTGAGACCCCTAGTTTTGCGGGACGATTGGGAGCAATGCATTCCATTTTCATAGAGATGTATGGTTGTACCAGTCTGCTATAAATGTTTGTACGAATGGTGAGTGAAAAGCGCATTGAGTTGCTTTGCAAGATTACGTGCTATATAAGCATTATTAATTATTATTTATTATTTAAAAGAAACCAAAAATCGGACAGGGGCTCCAACCTTTCCCGCCTTGATGACCCTATGCACAGCGTCGCGGATGAGCAGCCCGTAGTACTCCAGGTGGATGTGTTGCAGCATGTTGCAGGCACTCAGCAACGTTGCCGTCGGGTTAGCAATGTCCTTGCCAACCGCTTCGACGAAAGAGTGACGCGCCCCCTGATATAAAAACACAGAATAATTTTCATGTGAATAATTAATAAAGTGTTGTATTATCAGGGACCCCCATTTGGGGGTCTATGAAGCACCCTCTAAAAGAAAGTGCAGGGGGTCCCAGGGATACACTAGAAAAAATATTTTTAGCATTCACTATGCTACTGGGACCCTCTATGTGTGTGTGTGTGTGTGTGTGTGTGTGTGTGTGTGTGTGTGTGTGTATGTGTGGTGTGTGGTGTATGTGTGTGTGTGTGTGGTGTGGCGTGTGTGTGTGTGTGTGTGTGTGGTGGAGGTGTGTGTGTGTGTGTGTGTGTGTGTGTGTGTGTGTGTGCATGTGCGTGCGAGTATGTGAGTATGTACGTGTGCATGTGTGTGTGCGCGTGCGCCTTCTGTTTCTTTTCCCCTGTGGTGTCCAGCGTAGAGCCACTCTGGGTAGTGAGTCCGGTGACATCACATGTGACCTAGCCATCTCCAGTGACCTAGCCATCTCCAGTGACCTAGCCATCTCCAGTGACCTAGCCATCTCCAGTGACCTAGCCATCTCCAGTGACCTAGCCAGTGACCTAGCCATCTCCAGTGACCTAGCCATCTCCAGTGACCTAGCCATCTCCAGTGACCTAGCCATCTCCAGTGACCTAGCCATCTCCAGTGACCTAGCCATCTCCAGTGACCTAGCCATCTCCAGTGACCTAGCCATCTCCAGTGACCTAGCCATCTCCAGTGACCTTGCCATCTCCAGTGACCTAGCCATCTCCAATGACCTAGCCATCTCCAGTGACCTAGCCATCTCCAGTGACCTTGCCATCTCCAGTGACCTAGCCAGTGACCTCCATCTCCAGTGACCTAGCCATCTCCAGTGACCTAGCCATCTCCAATGACCTAGCCATCTCCAGTGACCTAGCCATCTCCAGTGACCTTGCCATCTCCAGTGACCTAGCCATCTCCAGTGACCTTGCCATCTCCAGTGACCTAGCCATCTCCAGTGACCTTGCCATCTCCAGTGACCTAGCCATCTCCAATGACCTTGCCATCTCCAGTGACCTAGCCATCTCCATCTGATTCTTGTATTATACGAGATATTATAATTGGTTATTTATTTTCCCCCATGGGGATACCGCGGTGGTCTTTTGCATAAATAGTTCCCCCACCTTCTGGAAGTTCTGTGCTTGTAACTTCCTCTAATTTGTCACTCTCTTTGACTCTGCCTTTTCCCTTTGCTTGCTGTCATCTACTATCTTTCTGCCTTACCGGGTTCCATTCTCCTGCCTTTTTTCACAAAAAACACCTTCAAAAAGATTTCCTCCAGCCGAAGTCGGACATGCTGGGCCTAATTCTTTCTTACTTAGGCGCACAATGGCAGCATGACGCATCTGCGCTCATAATTGACAGGAAACTGTCTGAGTGATCGAAGAAGAAGAAGAAGAAGAAGTTATTTGTTAGGATCGTCACCTGTTCGAAGATGGCGACACTTTTGCTGTAGCTCTCTCCAGGCACGACGCCAGCGCCCCCTACCAGTCCTGCGGCCAAGTTGTCGACAATGTTGCCGTACAGATTGGGCATCACCATCACGTCAAATTGATGAGGGTTTGACACCAACTGAAACATAGAAAAATGATTATGATAATTATGAAAATATTGACAATGTTGCCGTACAAATTGCCATTGGACATCACCATGATATTCAAACTGATGGGTGTTTGACACCAACTAGAAATAGAGCAAAAAATCAGTTAAGTTGAAATACAGTGGAACCTCCCTTATAAGACCTCCCATTATAAGACTCCCTCCCATATTATAAGACCTATTTCTCTGAGACATTGCCCTTCTTTGTAAGATTTAAAATTTCCCCCCTTATAAGACCTCATTTTGTTTGATTTTTGAAGGTCTTATAAGGGAGGTTCCAGTGTATTAACAAGCAAACAAAAACAAACACAGGAAAAAAATCTGATCAACATCCTCCGGCCTGGAACAGGCACATGTGGAACATTGATAGATGATGGGACGATCCCGGAGGTACTGCAATACCAGGAAAGTCCCGAGTTTTTAAACGATAGACATAGTAAAAGCACAGTACCATATTTTTCGGACTATAAGGCGATACTTTTCCCCCCCACAATGAGACCTTATAACATGGATGCAACTGGAAAAAATTGAAAAACAGGCAAGGCAGGGGTCCAGGGGCCGCCCATGGCCCTGGCAGGGTACAGGGCTGGGGGGTTAGGGGGGTCAGGTGGGCAACGCCCCCCTGAAGCTGAAGAAAAAGCAAAATCATACTCAATTTGAAGCTTATTCCAGGCTTGTAAAGTGACAATTCAACACTTTTTTCCCCTTGAACTTTGAATCAATTTTTTTTGGGTGGTCAAAACTTTGAAAAACAGGCACCGCCTGGTATCCGAGGCAATGTTGCATCCATGTAATAATATGAATACTATTATAGTAAGAAAACATGACAACAAAATCTGATTTTGGTGTCAAATTTGGGGGGTGCGCCTTATTCAGACCTGTTTACCCCCTACAGAAGTCTTGAGTAGTCTGGATAGCTGAAATGAGTAGTTTTGGTGCAAAATGTTTTATTCATTAAACCATCAAACAATCTTCACTGAAAATGAGTAGTAATCAAGAAATAAAGAGCATTATTTTCAATTTTGAAGAGTAGTAGAGATCCAAATTAAGTAGAATACTACTCGAAATGTGTAGAGTAAACAGGTCTGCTTATAGTCTGAAAAATACGGTACAATCACAGTAGCAATAAATTCAAATTTCAAGGCCTCAAATCCAGCCATGTTACCAACAGCCATGTGCGAAGCAGGCAATCTCAAAACCAACATTATTATGGAAAAATTATATTAAACACGTTTTTTAACACCCTCAATTAACAGGGGACTGAGGTGAAGCTTTGTCAATACAATTACCGCATTTTAACTCATTCGCACTGCAATGAGTTTGAATTATTAACAAAAATCACAAATCACTCGAGCCATACACACAAACAAAACATACATAAACAAAAGGAGAAATGAAAGAAGATTACAGGTTTTTACTTCAGGCTTAGACATAGGGAAGTGGTAGATCAGACTATTTTTATATATACTTTATATAGAAAAACTCTACACCGATCGGCTTACCCACAACAAACCACTACAAAAGCAAAGTCAGAGGCAAAATTGTGGTCTAAGGGAGAGAAGCGAGTTTAGAAGTGACCAAGGTATGGTGTGCACATAGAATTACTTCCCTTGAAGCAAATGCATCAAATTGACAGCTATCTATTACAACGACTTGAATGAGTTAAACAATAAGGGCACTCACACATTATGCACGGACACCTCACGCGCTTATCCATAAACAAGTAAAACGCAAAAGTAAAAAGAAAGAAGGAAGAAATAAGCGCATAGGTTTCCTGCTTTCCTTCACTTATTTATGGATAAGCGTATGAGGCTTACGCGTCTAATGTGTATGTACCCTAAGATGAGATCTTTTTCCCCCGACTGAGACTAATAATTAAGAAACTTTACCACTGTAACAAAATCACAATTCTGAGTAAAATTTAGGTGGTTCGCCTTATAATGAGATGCCGGAAGAATATGGTAATGACTGTGCAGTTACCTGCATACAGCAGTTGTCGATGATCATGTTCTCGTACTGAATGCTGGGATACATCTGGGACACTTCTTATGGTAATGACTGTGCAGTTACCTGCATACAGCAGTTGTCGATGATCATGTTCTCGTACTGAATGCTGGGGTACATCTGGGACACTTCTTATGGTAATGACCGTGCAGTTACCTGCATACAGCAGTTGTCGATTATCAAGTTCTCGTACTGAATGCTGGGGTACATCTGGGACACTTCTTATGGTAATGACCGTGCAGTTACCTGCATACAGCAGTTGTCGATGATCATGTTCTCATACTGAATGCTGGGATACATCTGGGACACTTCTTATGGTAATGACCGTGCAGTTACCTGCATACAGCAGTTGTCGATGATCATGTTCTCATACTGAATGCTGGGATACATCTGGGACACTTCTTATGGTAATGACCGTGCAGTTACCTGCATACAGCAGTTGTCGATGATCATGTTCTCATACTGAATGCTGGGATACATCTGGGACACTTATGGTAATGACCGTGCAGTTACCTGCATACAGCAGTTGTCGATGATCATGTTCTCGTACTGAATGCTGGGGTACATCTGGGACACTTCTTATGGTAATGACCGTGCAGTTACCTGCATACAGCAGTTGTCGATGATCATGTTCTCGTACTGAATGCTGGGATACATCTGGGACACTTCTTATGGTAATGACCGTGCAGTTACCTGCATACAGCAGTTGTCGATGATCATGTTCTCGTACTGAATGCTGGGATACATCTGGGACACTTCTTATGGTAATGACTGTGCAGTTACCTGCATACAGCAGTTGTCGATGATCATGTTCTCATACTGAATGGATGCTGGAATACATCTGGGACACTTCTTATGGTAATGACTGTGCAGTTACCTGCATACAGCAGTTGTCGATGATCATGTTCTCATACTGAATGCTGGGATACATCTGGGACACTTCTTATGGTAATGACTGTGCAGTTACCTGCATACAGCAGTTGTCGATGATCATGTTCTCATACTGAATGGAGGGGTACATCTGGGACACTTCTTATGGTAATGACAAGTTCAATGACCTTGCAGTTACCTGCATACAGCAGTTGTCGATGATCATGTTCTCTTCTCCACTCCCTCCTACTGAATGCTGGGAGTACATCTGGGACACTTCTTATGGTAATGACTGTGCAGTTACCTGCATACAGCAGTTGTCGAATGATCATGTTCTCTGTGTTGGTACTGAATGCCAGGCATGTAATGGGTGCATACAATACTTTACATTTTTTTACATCTGGGACACTTCTTATGGTAATGACTAGCTGTGCAGTTACCTGCATACAGCAGTTGTCGATGATCATGTTCTCATACTGAATGCTGGGATACATCTGGGACACTTCTTATGGTAATGACTGTGCAGTTACCTGCATACAGCAGTTGTTGATGATCATGTTCTCATACTGAATGGAGGGGTACATCTGGGACACTTCTTATGGTAATGACTGTGCAGTTACCTGCATACAGCAGTTGTCGATAATCATGTTCTCATACTGAATGCTGGGATACATCTGGGACACTTCTTATGGTAATGACCGTGCAGTTACCTGCATACAGCAGTTGTCGATGATCATGTTCTCATACTGAATGCTGGGATACATCTGGGACACTTCTTCGCAGCACTTCAGAAACAGCCCATCCCCCAGTTTCCTGTCAACACACAGACACATCATGTCACTGTCATGTCACATCTTAGATGATACGATACATGATGATGACGACAACAGCAATGATGACAACAACCATCACCCTGCAACAATGAGGACATTGACGATGATGATGATGATGATGATGATGATGATGATGATATTATACATGATGATGACGACAGCAATGATGACAACGACCATCACCCTGCAACAATGAGGACATTGACGATGATGATGATGATGATGATGATGATGATGATGATGATGATGATGATGATGATGATGATATGATATGATGATGACGACAACAGCAATGATGACAACGACCATCACCCTGCAACAACGAGGACATTGACGATGATGATGATGCTGATGATGATGATGATGATGATGATGACGACGGTGATGATGCTGATGACGACGATAATGAAAACATAGTCAATGATGTTTATGACGACAATGATGACATAGTCAAAGACAACGATGATGATGACGACAATGATGGTGATGATTGACAATGATAACAATAATAATGCTAATAGCAACGATGATGACTATCACAGTGTTGATGCAGCTGCCGCTGTTGCTGACAACAACATCAACGATGATAATAATGATGACAATAACTACGTCAACGGCTACGATGATGACAACAACATAATCTCTAAAGCCCCTGGACTCTCACATGATATTGGCCTTATGGACGGCCGTGACCTTTCTCCGGTTATGTCTCAGGGCGTAGGCGAAGGCGAACTTTGCGATTCGCATGGAGTTGGCACGCGTCACGATCTTCAAGCTCTCGATCACCCCGCTGACGCTCTCGTGCTCAAGGGCGCTGTACTCTCCCTCCGTCTGCTCGCGGATGATGACAAAGTCCAGGTTGTTGTGTCGCCCTTGGAAACCCGGCAGGCTCTTGATGCGCACCACGTTGGCGAACAGGTCCAGCTCGCGTCTGAAATTATTAGAAACATCGTGATTTATTCGTTTTGGACGCTGCTGTGAACATTGTTCCTTGATAATCAAGTAAAATATTTGGAAATAAACATCTGCAGTATCTGCAGCTTGTTGGCACCTAAAAAAAAAAAGAAGAAAAAAGGCTATGTCTGTGGGGAATCGCCCATCTTGGATGCCCTCTGGAAGGTCACAGAGAAAAGTGTGTGTGTGTGTGTGTGTGTGTGTGTGTGTGTGTGTGTGTGTGTGTGTGTGTGTGTGTGTGTGTATGCGTGCATGTGTTTGTATGTATATGTGTGGGTATGTGTGTGTGTGAAACAAAAATGAAACGAAATTTTTATTCAATAAGGCCATTGCCCCATCTGAAGGAGCACAATTATAAACAGCAGATTTGATCTGTCACAAGGAAAACAGACAGTATTATTAATAAGCAGACACACAATGTTTTCAATAGAAATATGCACCAATGATTAATTATGAACTTTGTTTTGTGTAAAGTAAAGACAAAGAGAGATAAAAAAAAATAAAATAAAATAAACATCGTTGTTGTTGTTGGCTGATTCCTCTGGTGCGAGGATCAGTGGGGGACTGGTTGGTCCCTGGCCCTCTGGTGGCTGTAGAGTCCCATCCTGGATTTGCATTAGAAAAACAGCACATTCCTATTTGCCTGTACAGTTGAACCTCCCTTATAAGACCTTAAAAAATCATCCAAAATGAGGTCTTATAAGGGAGGGGTCTTATAAGGGAGGTAATTTTAAAACTTACAAAGGTCAATATCTCCAAGAAGTAGGTCTTATGTGGGAGGGAGTCTTATAATTTCCACTGTATCATAATTCCCCCCAATGCGAGGATACTGGGTGGGGTGGGCCTTTTGTATAAATAGTTCCCCCACCTTATGGAAGTTCTGTGCTTGAAACTTCCTCTAATCTGTCACTCTTTGACTCTGCCATTTCCCTTTTGCTTACTGTCATCTACCACCATTCTGCCTGATTGGTCCACTCTCCTGCCTTTGTTATAGAAATTCTAGATTTTCTGCAGTTAAAGACGGACATGTTGGGCCTAGCTATATATCAGTGTTGTTGTTGTTGTCAAACAGGTCTCTTTTTCACTTTATAACAATAAGATAGTTTCTCAAATTTCTCCTGCAGTGAAGGGGTTGAAATCAAAATCAACACACATCCTAAATTCTACGGTCATTACGAGGCTTTTTAAATGCAAAGCAGCATGCCAAGTAGATTAATAAAATTATAAACATTCACACACATAAACCGATCATCCTTAAAAATAATTATACCAACGCCGAGTTTTTAAAAAAGAAATCACCTGATTTTCATGTTGAGGGTCTGCAGTACTCCCCCCTTGAAGCTAGAGGGCGTGGTGATGATGCCCTTTAACCCCACCCTGTTCTGCTTGAACGAATCCACGACCGTCTCCACGCTGGCGCTCTGCGCCGGTTGAACCTCGCTGAGAAAACAACACAATCGGCATGCACATGGGTGCTCCTGGGAAATGTTTTAAATCCTGCAAGGGGGCGGCCCCGGAGGAGTGCAGGGGCAGCACACACACATTTACTGCTCTTTTTTCACCCCTCTAGACTTCCCATAGGGCTATGCCGAGAGGACGTAAAACATAAAACTTCCCTCTAGACTAGTAGAAGTGCTACATTCCTTTGATTATAGCAAATGCTTATATAGGCCCTTTTTATTGTACAAGTATGTGTGTGTAAGAAAATCATTGCTTAATAGACAATATGAATTCTGATCGCTTTTCGGCCTTTTGGCTAAGACAGTGATTCAGGAACATCAATTTTTGTTTATACCCTGGTTGGTTTGTTCAGCCTGTCGTACATGGCGAAAGCCGATACGCGACATTGCTTCTCAAATTCTCATAATCCGGCGGCGCCGGCTCTAGGCAATTTAAAAATCCTGCAATTCAGGACATCCTGAAAGAAGGAGTATCCGTGCATGTAGTCCAGCTGCATTGAGACAAAGAGAGACGGACATATATAAAATTGCATCGAAGACGTCTCACGCTCTACCCATCAAGTCTGTGTTAGAGACAGACAGACAGACAAAAAGAGAGACAGACACACAAAAAGAGAGACAGAGAGAGACACCTGATAAAGATGTTCTCATAATTCACATTGAAAATGTCTCACATACTTTGATACTGCGCAGACTAAAGGGCCGGCTACACTACATACAATTCGCTGCCAATGCAATGCGATTGTGACTATGCGGGTCATGATTCACGTGACATTCATGTATTGAGTCTACTTGAGTACATAGAGTGAAAGTAGAAGAATTATTTTTAGACGGAAGTATTTCATGTGAATCATGACTCGCATAGTCACAATCGCATCGCATCGTATGTAGTGTAGCAGGCCCTTAAGAGAGACAGACATAGAGACCAATAGAGACAGACATAGAGACATAGAGACAGACATAGAGACAAACAGACAGACATAGAGACAAATAGAGACCGACATAGAGACAAGGACAGACATAGAGACAAGGACAGACACAGAGACCAATAGAGACCGACATAGAGACAAGGACAGACACAGAGACAAGGACAGACACAGAGACCAATAGAGACAGACATAGAGACAAGGACAGACACAGAGACAAGGACAGACACAGAGACAAATATAGAGACAAGGACAGACACAGAGACAGACATAAAGACAAAGACAGACATAGAGACAAATAGAGACAGACATAGAGACAAGGACAGAGAGGCAGATACAGAAACAAAGAGAGACAGACATACACACACCTGATGAAGCTTACCTAAAAGAAATCCTTGGACACTCCAGTTTGAAGATGTTGAGAGAGACAGACAGAGAGAGAGAGAGAGAGAAAGAGAGAGAGAGAGAGAGAGAGAGAGAGAGAGAGAGAGAGAGAGAGAGAGAGAAAGACACATAAAGACACAAAGATACAGTCCTGATAAAGATGTTATCAAACTGGACACACACACATGCCAGCCTCAGTGAAGACATCTCGCACTGCCTATCAAGACCCTGTATGTGTGTTCTATTTACTGAGGGATAAGAATAAGAACATACAGGCTTGTTTGCATCCAGTCCTCATAAAAGTGAAAACGAAGAAGAAGAAAAAACCAACCTCAACCACCAACAACTAAGTGTAGAAATTTTAAACAACAAATCAAAATGAAAATGCATGAAGATACAAAATTCATACATCTCTGTCAAAACACTTTACAAAAGCACAATCTTCTTCTTCTTCGATCGCTCAGACAGTTTCCTGTCAATTACGGGGGATCAAGCATAATGAAATCAAAGACATCACGTGTTCAGGTACGCAAAAGACAGACAGAGACAGACATACAGACAGATAGAGAAAGAGAAAAGAGACAGAGATGCACAGACCTCATAAAGATCTCCTCAAAGTCGACGGGAACTCCGGCTGCGCTGAAGACGTCCCTGACACTGCCCATGAGGTCCGGACCCACCCCATCTCCCGGCACCAGCGTCACTTTGTTACGGCCTTCGGGGTGCGACACCGGCTCTGTGATTTGCTGAAATTACAGCACCAATATTGATGTGCATCCAGTGGACATTTGCATATAAAATCAATATGCATTGGCATTTGTATGCATGCAATGATGCATGTACAAGTTTGTGTGTGTGTGTGTGTGTGTGTGTGTGTGTGTGTGTGTGTGTGTGTGTGTGTGTGTGTGTGTGTGTGTCACTTTGTGTGCGTGCTCTGTGATTTGCTGAAATTGTATTGATGTGCATCCAGTGGACATTTGCATATGTGTGTGTGCACTTAGAAATAATACATGCACGTGTGTGTGTGCACATAATACACAGATGCACATTAGAAAAATACAATTTCACTAGTACAGCATGTAATCAAGCAATGACACATAACGTGAAATTCACTTACAAACACAACAGCACACACACACACACACATGTGCATCCAGTGGACATTTGCATATAAAATCGCACACCACACACACACACTGTCTTTTTCTCAATCACTCACACACACACAGGCTCTTTCTCTCTCCCTCTCTCTCACACACACACACAGTCTCTCTTTTTCACTCACACACACACACACCAAACACACACACAACACTCACACACACACATGTATACTGTACAAGATTCAATCACTCATCGGCTAAAAAAACACCACAGATTTTAATGTTTTTGAGTGCAATACTACCGGAGTTAGTAAATTGCTAGTTTCATATCAACTAAAGTATGCCTGCAAGCGCTATTCATAATCACAGTCTGGAACTCCTTGCCCATTCATCTCCGTCACCAATCAGCACTTCCGCTTTCAAAACCCCACTAAAAACTCATCTGTTTCAAAGAGCGTTTACTCTGCAATGTTTTCTCAGCGAATGTGAGTGCCTTGAGTTTAATTTTAAAGATACACTGACGCACCACGATTAAGTCCCTTGTTTTTTTCTGGGTAGCCATGATCCACATACAAATGTCCCCAACTTCAAATTGAGGCTGCTCTTTAAAATGTTTCGGTTTGAATTTGGGGGCATTTATATGAGAGTCAGACCTGGTCAAAACAAGATTTCTTTCCAGCTATAAGAGGGAAAACACGTGAAACCCGTGATTTTGACACGTGATCTGGTGGGTCTTTAAAGAAAGGCGCTATATAAATATGTATTATTGATATTATTATTATCTTTTCACAATCTTCTCAGAAAGTACTCTGCATGATGTAATTTTTGTCTTACCACAGGGGTCAAAGAGTTCACACTGGAATGAAACGGACGCCGATGACGGAAGGAAGACGAAGACGGCGATGAAGATGATGATGACGACGACACATCAACACACACAGGCTGAAAAAACACCACACAGCACAACAACCATGCACAAAACTAGGGACGGAGAGAAAAAACAACCACTAAGAGGTCAACAACATTGTCTTGAAATATTAAAGAAATAAAATCGAACATTCAACTCAAAACTACCAAACACAAAGATGGAAATGTGCTTGCATCACATTCACAACTTATCTCCGTTATACATTTGCGGTATACATGATAAAAAGAAAGGTGGCAGAGTGGTTAAGACTGCCACTAATTTTGATGCGTGACTGCAGCAGGAGTGACCCGGGTTTGAATCCCGGCCTCTGCCATTTCTTTCTAGTTCGACAGGAAAATCAGTTCTGAATGTCGAGTCCTTCACGTGGGAACTTAAAGCTAGTCTCACCCGTGCGCTTTACGCACATAAAAATCCCACGGCAGTTAAAAGTCAGTAAGAGCAGGGAGAAATCCTGCTGTCTGGTATGACCAAATTGATAGCTAGGTTTCCCAAGTCTGCACCCCCCTCCTTACCCTGTCAACCCCCCCCCCCACCCCCACCCAAAAAAAGGGGGGGGGGGGGGTATGCGCTGTGTTTGCGGTGACGCATTCTCTGGGAGAGAGCAGCCCGAATTTCACAGAGGTAAGCCTCTGGGACAAGAATACACCAAATACCATTACTGAATGAAAAGGTCCTTAATCAAGCACTGCCGAAAAGCATCAGCAAGTTCAATTGAATGCGCGCACAACACAGTTTAACCCTTTCACAGCCGGTGTCACATGTTGGCACATTGATTTATCATCCATGTCACTAAATTAAAGTTCCTGTTGGCAGGTAAGGAAAGGCCTTGCTTTATAATGTCACAAAGGAATCCCTAATAATGCACGTGTCATCTGTTCTCCTACTCGGGTAAAATCGACAGACATTTTGGCTGAAAAATGGGAGGCAGTGAAAGGGTTAAAGTGCTGAAAAGAGATGGACTGGTGCAGTTCTAACCTTTCACCCACAACCAAACATACAGCTACTACTGTGAATTACACACAAAAATTAAGCTACACTGAAATAAAATGCAACAACACAAACACGAGAAACTACCAGTATATTTTTGTTCTCCATTCCCTCATTACCGACATGTTTAGCAATGCCTCATTCTTACTGTTCACATTAAGAATCTAAGTAAGTAATTAAGTTCACAGTTTAACAGATCACAACTATTCCATACAAGCACAATTCTCCTTGGCATGCATGGATACTTTTAACTAAACAAGCCACGTATGTGCACAATTAATAGCTGTTAATTTGATGCATTAGCTTCAAGGGAAGTAAATCTGTATGCACACCACACTTTGGTCACTTCTAAACTCGCTTCGCTCCCTTAGACCACAATTTTGCCTCTGACTTTGCTTTTCTAGTGGTTTGTTGTGGGGAAACCAATTTGTGTGGAGAGTTTTTCTATATAAAATATAAAAAGTCTGATCTACCGCTTCCCTATGTCTAAACCTGAAGTAAAAACACGTAATCTTCTTTCATTTCTCCTTTTGTTTGTGTGTATGGATGGAGTGATTTGTGAGTTTTTTAAATAATTCAAAATCGTTGCGATGGGAATGAGTTAAAACATTACACTTACTTACATGCAATATAATCCTTTCAGTTTTATTTCATCCTCAAGGACATAATGTACGCTGACCTGATCTCAACCCTTCACAACCCTTCTAGTGCTCACCATGGGCGAATACAGTCAGCAGAAACACAAAACTGTCACAGAAAAAAGAAAAAAAAAGAAAAAAGAATGTAAATATGTTATGGATTTGTCGCCTGAGAAAGTTCATTTTTAAAAAAAAAGGGGGGGGGGGCTGTCTTGTACTTTATTATGCACATCTGAAATTTTTGGCAATGACAATTTTTTTGAGAATGTGCTATGGAAATTTTCACTGAGAATGTGCTAGGAAAACAGGAAACAAACTAATAATCAGACGTACCATCCTCACCACACCCCAAAAGAAGATGACTATCACTTGGATACCATTCACATACTTGAACTTCTTGAATTGCTGAAGTTAGAAAGGAAACAGAGAGAGAGAGAGAGAGAGAGAGAGAGAGAGAGAGAGAGAGAGAGAGAGAGAGAGAGAGAGAGAGAGAGAGAGAGAGAGAGAGAGAGAGAGAGAGAGAGAGAGAGAGAGAGAGAGAGAGAGAGAGAGAGAGAGAGAGAGAGAGAGAGAGAGAGAGAGAGAGAGAGAGAGAGAGAGAGAGAGAGAGAGAGACGAGAGAGAGAGAGAGAGAGAGAGAGACAGACGGACAGACAGAGAAACAGAGAGTGGCAGACAGACAGATGGCACATAATTTCTATCCATGTCTTTGAAGCTCTCGAGTTGCTGAAGTGAAACAAAGAGAGAGAGAGGGAGAGAGAGAGAGAGAGAGAGAGAGAGAGAGAGAGAGAGAGAGAGAGAGAGAGAGAGAGAGAGAGAGAGAGAGAGAGAGAGAGAGAGAGAGAGAGAGAGAGACAGACAGAGAAACAGAGAGTGGCAGACAGACAGATGGCACATAATTTCTATCCATGTCTTTGAAGCTCTCGAGTTGCTGAAGTGAAACAAAGAGAGAGAGGGAGAGAGAGAGAGAGAGAGAGAGAGAGAGAGAGAGAGAGAGAGAGAGAGAGAGAGAGAGAGAGAGAGAGAGAGAGAGAGAGAGAGAGAGAGAGAGAGAGAGAGAGAGAGAGAGAGAGAGAGAGAGAGAGAGACACAGACGGACAGACAGAGAAACAGAGAGTGGCAGACAGACAGATGGCACATAATTTCTATCCATGTCTTTGAAGCTCTCGAGTTGCTGAAGTGAAAGAGGGAAGAGAGAGAGAGGAGAGAGAGAGAGAGAGAGAGAGAGAGAGAGAGAGAGAGAGAGAGAGAGAGAGAGAGAGAGAGAGAGAGAGAGAGAGAGAGAGAGAGAGAGAGAGAGAGACAGACAGAGAAACAGAGAGTGGCAGACAGACAGATGGCACATAATTTCTATCCATGTCTTTGAAGCTCTCGAGTTGCTGAAGTGAAACAAAGAGAGAGAGAGAGAGAGAGAGAGAGAGAGAGAGAGAGAGAGAGAGAGAGAGAGAGAGAGAGAGAGAGAGAGAGAAGAGAGAGAGAGAGAGAGAGAGAGAGAGAGAGAGAGAGAGAGAGAGAGAGAGAGAGGAGAGAGAGAGA